>CP139506.1:234450243-234950243 GCA_021014915.2 Artemisia tridentata subsp. tridentata
TCTGATGCCCAAGTTTGCATCAACAATCAAACACTTGTTAAGCAACAAGGAAAAACTGATTGAATTGGCTAAAACTCCAGTAAACGAGAACTGCTCAGCGGTTATCTTGAAAAAGCTTCCGGAGAAGCTTGGAGATCCTGGAAAGTTTCTACTACCTTGTGTATTTCCAGGAATGGTTGAATGCTATGCCTTAGCTGATCTAGGTGCAAGCATCAACCTGATGCCTCATTCAGTATGGAAGAAACTTTCTCTTCCGGCTCTTACTCCTACCTGCATGACTCTTGAGCTTGCAGATCGAACCATAACTCATCCCTGCGGCATTGCCGAAGATGTATTTGTGAAGATAGGAAAGTTCCATTTTCCAGCTGACTTTGTGGTTGTTGATTTCGATGCTGATCAAAAGGTTCCTCTAATTCTTGGAAGAGGATTCCTAAAAACGGGCCATGCTCTGATTGATGTATTTAAGCATGAGATCACCTTGCGTGTGGATAAGGAAGCTGTTACCTTTAACCATGATCAAACTTCGAGGCACTCCTCAAATTTTAATTCTGCTTCGTTTAACCGAATCGATGTCATTGATGTTGCTTCAAAGGAGTACTCTCATGAAAGTCTTGGTTATTTTCATAATTCTGTGAGTGGGGAACCCACCACATCTTCTCAACTTATCATAGCCGACTCTTCCCCTTCTCTCACTACGGTTGAGGGAAGTGATCCCTTTTGGGATGAAGTCGATGCTTTTCTTGCTCTAGATAGTTCACCTCTGTATGAGGTTGATGATAACTATCTTGATCCTGAGGGGGACATTCTTTTTCTAGAAAATTTGTTAAACGAAGATTCATCTTCCCCTCTTCCACCAAAACAACTTCATAAGAAGGAAATCAAGTCAGTTGAGAAAACTGATAAATTTCCTGAGATCAAGTTTAAGGACTTGCCTCCTCCACTTACAATTCTTGAGGAGGAAGTTCTTGTCTTAATTGCTATTCAGATCTCTCTTCTTCCCTTCACCTACCCGGTGATTTCCCCTATCTTTCACTCATTTGGGAGTGAGGATATTACTTTTGACCCTGGCATTGTCCATATAACATTGGTTTAATGCCAGATATATCTCTCTTGGTGTGGAACTTTCTTATGCTCAATTGGTTATCCAAGCATCTTGAATGAAAGTCCGTTAGAGATGGTTTCTTCCACTTACTTCCCCATAGACTTTTAAATTGCTTTTTCTTCCGGGCTGTTCAGGAACCTTTTGTTACGGTTAACCGTTCACAAGCGGTTAGCTTGCGTGATAAACCTGACTGTTCGGGAGGAATCTACTCAATTCGGGGTCGAGTCAAGCTAGCGACTCGGTTAATAAAAACAGTAGCAAAATATGGGTTTTTAACCCATGTCTCACCCTAGTGTGGGGGAGATGCCCCACATGTTGTAAATATGTACAGTCAAAAAAAAATAATAAAAAAAAAAAAAAAAAAAAAAGTGTGTGTATATAAAAATAAAAGGCTATTAGTATTTCCCTTTCACGTTCTAAGTGTTGGTTTAACAACCGGTTCTTTGAATATTGAGGGCAATATTCAGTTCTAAGTGTGGGGGGGAATTCTTGCGAATTTGATCAAATGTACCATCTAGTACCCCCATTTTAGCCAAAATTTTAAAATTTTTTTCTCACTTAGAACTCAAAAAATTGGTTATCAGTCCACCATGTCTAACCCACATAAGGATTGGCTAATCCAGGAGCAAACGGCTCTTGGTAAAGATGTCTCAAATCCGTTGATGGCTTACAATTTGCCGAAAATTGTATGGTATTCGACTCACCATATCTTCATAAGTGAAGAGTTGGCTAGCCCGCAAGGTTATGGCTTGTGGTTAAGGCAGTGAAAATCCATGATTGGTAATCAGCTCACCAAAGATAATAGTGATAATTTATCTAAGAGTTGGCTAGTCCAGAAGCAAACGGCTTTTGGTAAAGACAAATCAAAACCGTTGACAGCTTGTGGTTTGCTCAAAATCACTTGGTTATCATTGTACCAAAGTTCTTACTTGAACTGAAACAATTGGCTACTCCAGAAGTAATGGCTTTTGGTAAAGAGTCTTTCAAATCCATTAAATCTTCATAAAATATTGCTAGGGACTAGCAATAGTTTAGTGTGGGGGATTGATGAGTGTCTAAATACTCATCATTTTTACCTAATCTGAGCTGCCAAAACATCCAAAAACACTCAGAAATGCATCATAATACTGAAATTATCCCAGAATTGTGTTTTATATGTTTCAGATGCAAAATGTTTAAAAACTGATGAAAAACGAACAAAGTTTACATAATTGGCAGTTTCAGTCCCTCAACTTTCAAAAGTTGTCAAATCTAGTCCCTGGTTATTCTAAAAACAGGAAAAGTCATCAAAGGTCCTTTAAGAATCATGAAATTACATAATAAGTCCTTTGGTGCAAAGTTTCAGAAAGTTACAATTTTGGTCCTTGTGATTTAGCTATAAACCAAACCGGACCTAAAATAAATAAACAAACCAACCCACCCTTTATATTTATAAACCCAATCCAATACACAACCATACCAACCCAGCCCAACAAGCCCAACTCCCTTTTTAGTTAAACCCGACCCAAGCCTGGTTTTCAAAACCAGTTTGACTTCGGTCAAACTTATCCCTAACCTCTCAACCCCGCCAATACCACCTTGCCCATGGTTTCTCTGCTAAACCACCACCCATCCAATCCCACTCACCTAACAATACAAGAAACATTAAATGCTTCTTCTCCACCTCCCTGATTTGCATTTAATGCTAAAACCTGCTCAACCCACTACTATCAATTTTGGCGCCAAAAGTGAAATCAAGGGCTGAGATCGATTTGAAGCAATCAAAGGGTGTTAAAGTGATCAGAGAAGTCGGCTAGGGTTTTCCCAATTGTATTTTGTATATATAGAACAATGTAATGGATAATTTAGCAGTAGCTAATTTAGTTTAAATCGCATTTTACTTATTCTAGTTGTAATCTTGTAATCTTTCATTTCCAGTTGTAATTCAAAGTAATTCAAGTTATAAAAACCTTGTTTCATGTTATCTTGTGTTTGATTTATTGTTGTTCAAAAGTGTATGCTTCTGTTGAGAATTTAAGATTCGAACCTTCATTAAAAAGCTCTCACAAGCTCCCACACCCTTATAATAAGGTTATATAAGCTTAATATAGCTTACTATAAACTTATTTAGTATACCTCAGTTCTAAAACTCAAAATACAAGAAAGGTCAACCATGGTCAACATAAGCTCTTAAAAGCTTCCATGGGTTGTATAAGCTGATCAAGAAAGCTTTTTGTGGTTTTCTAGCTTGCTTTTAACAAGCTAGATAGTTCTGTCCTATGCATGCTATCCCTATAGCCACTCTTTCATTTGTAAGTTTTTGATCAAGTTTAGCATTTCACTGCATCAGTTGCTTAGTGCTTGAATCTTGATCTTATTATGTTTCTGTGGTGATTGTTAAGTGATATTAAGGTTAAAATCATTTGCTTGTTCTTTGATAATCATAGTTGCTAAAAATCTCATTATAGCAGTCAATATAGCATTTGGTCTATCCCTATGTTTCATGCTTAAATCATTGATGTTTTATGCTTCATTGATCTTGTGTAATGATAATATAAAGATGGAAATCAGTGTTTTGGTCTAAATCCATTTGTTGCTTTGTAATCCTTGTTTAACTGTCCTTATCAGGGGTGTTTGGATCTTACTGATTCAGTGGTGTTGTTGATTGTTTGTGCTGTTTTTGGTTGTTGTCATATGTTACTTTAGTCAGCAATAACTCAGAAGAACCATAAAAACTAGTCCCTAATCAGCAAAAAGTCAAAATCACTTTTAATTTCATATAAGTTGACAACTGTTGGATTTTTGACTTGTGAAATCCATCACAGTTGTGTGAAACTTGTTAAACTTGCTTAATATCATCTCATTGTAGCTTATTTCATCATATTCAGTCCATTAGAACCAATCAAAGTTCACCAAAGTCAAATCTTTTGTTTTACTGCATAAGTCAAAACTCAGTGTATACTGAGTGTTCTTGCAGCTGATCTTGACCCAAATTGGACCTCAATTGGTTAGATTGTGATGGGGCTTTTGTGTTTTTAAGATACTCAGTAGTATAGAGAAGCTTTTGCCCCCTAATATTGCATCTCAGTAGCTTATTTCCTAGCTTAATTCACTCTGCAAGTTTGCTCATTTCTGCTAATTTCTGTCTTAAGTATTGAAACAGATTGGGTACTTAATTGGCTTATTTTGTGGATTGGTTGTTTGAAATAAGTTGTTCTGTGCTTATTTAAGTTGGCTTAATCTGTTCTAATCAGTTGGTTAATTTTAGTGCTTATTTGCTTATATTTGGGCTTATTCCAAACTGCTTATCAGCCCATTTCTACTTATTTGGCTTATTAAACTTTTCATTTTATTTTTCATAGCTTTCTAATAATATTTTAGATTTACTCAGAAAATTTCATAATTTTCTGAATAGTTTTGATATTTTTAATCATTTTAATTAGTTTAAAATAGTAATTAAATCATAATAAATAGAAAAATAATCAAAAAAATACAAATCCAATTTTCATAATTTTATTTTGTCATTTTTAATCTAGGAAAAATATAAAAATATTTTTAGACCTTAAGAAAACCAAAAATAGAAATAAAGTGATAGCTTCTATTTAATAGAATTTATCTTTTTAAATTTTAATTAAGTAATTTTCATTTTTATAATTTTATTAGCTTTTTCTCATCTTATAATATTTATAGAAAAAGTTTTAGAATTTTCTTAGTTCATTTAGTATTTTTTATAAATTTAAATAGTTTAATAAGTTATTAAATAATAAATAATTAATAATAATTAAATAAAAAGTATAAAAAATATAATTTAAGTTTTTAAATAAGTTTTAAGTTATTTTACATTTTTAGGTTTTAAATTTTATAAATTTTATTTTTTGTCCCATTTTAGATTTTTCGTTACGCGTTTCAGTTTATTTATTCGCATTTAATATTATTGTGCATATCTGTTTTAAATTTGTTATTTAGAATTGTTAAATAAAGCAAAATCAAAAGCAATTTAAATCATCAGTCACTCTAATCCTAGCTTTTCACAGTTTTCCATTCACACCTCGTTGGGAAACGATCCGGGTGATCACTTGCCTGGTTTCACACTACACACGAGCATTCGCTCTTAGACTGTTTGTCTTTTATCATCTATTACGGTTGACCATTCACAAGTGGTTGACTTGTGTGATAGAGAAATAAAAGATAACCGGTTTGGAACGAATCAATTAGAATCAAACAAGGGATTTGGAAAGGAAATTTTTGTGATTTGAGACTCATCCTTTTTCTTCTTCATTGACTCAGTCTTTTGCAAAACCTTTTCAAACTTTTCATCAGCGGATTCAGACATTTGAGACTTCAAAACTTCAATCTCTTTTTGTTTCATGATTGATTTTTGAGTCTGAACTCGTGAACGTTTGATTGAATCAAACAGGTTTTTGTAAGTCTGTTTCAAATGCTCATTTTCTTTTTGTAATGATGCCACAACATGTTCCAATTCAATATTTTTTGTATCAAGTTCATCCAAATCAAACTTGATATTGGCATCATCACAATTTTCTTCAAAAATCTTTTCCTTTTCTTTAAGCACTGATGTCAAAGAGTTTTTAGGAGAGGCTTTTTGCTCCTGCTGTTTGAGTTGGAAAGAGAGACTTTGTGCTTGGAGTTTTGTTAAATCTTTCTCAAACTGAGCAGTTCTTTTTGACAATTCTTCTTTGACGTCAGTTTCTTCTTTTGAAAGTTCATTGATTTTCTTTTTGAGACAAAGATATTCAGATTTCAAAGAAGATGTTTGTTCAAACTCCACATTCTCATACGCATGGCTGACAGACACCGACTTGAATGACTCAATTTGATTTGTGAAAAAGGCTTTTTGAATATCAAATGTTAGGCATTTTTCATCAAATTCATCTTCAAGGGAATGTATGTACCTTAGATCTTCCCTCATTTCAAGGACAAGATATCTTTCAAAATATTCAAAACTTAAGTTGATATTTTTCACATGAGGTTCAATTTCTTCTTTGAAAATCTTTTGAACTTCCCTTCTAAAGTATATGTCTGTTTCAAGAAGATTAGTGTGATCACTATGGGTTTTCTGTTGTTTAGACCGAACGACCTGTAACGTAAGCTCAATGTGCTGTTTAAGATTACAAAACTGTTTTCTCGCTTTATTTTGCCATAAATTAGCATCATAAGTAGCAAGTTGAGCTTCTTTGAAAAATCTTTTCACATTTGTGTCTTTTCTTTTCAAAGGGTCTTTTGGTATATCAGTTAGTTGTGTACAACCATACATAAAGCCTTGGTACGAGACTGGGCTTTTTCTTTGTTTGACTCTTAAACGTTTTTCCTTTTCCAATTTATCTTCTTCCTTTGACATGAACAGAACGTCCATTTTGTTTAGAAAACATGGTTATTCATTTTGCAAGTTATTTTCAAAACCAAGTCTGGATTTTCCTTTATGAGCGTTCTTATCTTTTAGAAGCATCATTTGAAGAGTTTGAGCACTTTGTTCTGTTGTTCGAAGTTTTACTTCAAGATTGTTTGCTTGTTTTAAAAGCTGTTTATTCTCATTCTCAAGTTTTGAGTTAACAATCTTAATATTTGAAGTGGTTTCCTGAAGCATTGAGTATTTAATTTTTAAATCAGTGTTCTCATTTAAAAGTGCTTCGACCTTTCTGTTTGCGGGACCCATATTTGCATCCAGTTTTTGAATGGAACGTTTTTCACGTGAAAGTGCTTCGTTACACTCAACTTCAAGTTCTTTATTTCGTTTTAAGATTGGTGTGAGAACATCTTCATTTAATTTCCGAGCTTGAGATTTAAGGTTTGAGATTTCAATGTCTTTGCTTTTTGTTATTTTTTCAAAATCTTTTTCTATTACTTTAAATCCCTCAAGCTCTTTGGACAATAAGACGTTGGTTTGCTTAGCTTTGCGATTGTCCTCTATGCACTTTTCAAGTTCATGTTTGAAATTATCGATTAAAGAAGCAAATATGGCATGATCTTGATCATGAGAAGATCCATCCTGGGCAGCTCACCTCCATTAGGATCCATATCTGGAGTTGTAGGAGTGATATTACTATCAAACCGATTCACCACATATGTATCACTGACGGACTCAGGATGCGCAGGATGTATCTTGTCATGAGCAAACACATTATTGAACAAAACAACATTATCATGATCGTGTGAATGTTGTACCGTTGCCAATATTGCCATGTCAGATGAAGGTCTGATATGGTCAGCCTCAGTATCCCAAACAGCTTCATTCCTGCGTGTACCATCAGCATCCGAATCGTACCTTGGACTACTGTTGTCAACCTGCTATTCTGACGATGTGTCACTTCCCGTTAAAACCAAGCTATCATTAGATGTTGTACCCTCATCGACTTTTTCTTCATCCTTGTTTGTCTCTTTCTCATTCACCACTGGTTCCTTTAATAGCACTTCTTTTTCAATCTGCTCTTTTTCCCGTTTCTGCTTCTCCATTTCAATTCTTTCCCGTTCTATCACTTTCATCTCTTCCCGCATCTCTATCAGATGAAGTGATCTGTTAGTAAGCTGCAATTCCAGCGTGCTTATTCTAAAAAGCAACAGATCTCTAAATGGTTTAGGTTCCAGGTCTCTTGTGACGCATTCACTCCGTGCTTGTATATTTGAATCATAACCTGGATATCTTTCGACCACTCTGAAATCTAAGTCGAAAAACCATTTAAAGTGCGTCTGGAGTGCTTGATATGCTTCGAAATATGTTATGCAAAAGTTTCTCTTTGTAGGTCCGACAATCTATTTCAGGTTCGAGGAGTCTAGCAAACATTCGATAAAATGGATATGGATTCACCATTGGTACCCTTGCCTCTGTGAGTCTCGCACATAGACTCTTGACTTCCTTAAGGTGTATGAGACATCGTTCCTTCGAATGAATAAAGTTTTGCATAACTGGAGACATTTGTCCCTCTTGAGAACTCGATTCCATTTTCTTGTGGTGTGTGATAAAGTTGATTCAGGATCGTTGCAACGAAATAGGAGTTGAGGTTGTTGAAGGTTAAGATTGGTTGTTGTTGTGAGGCCTTGTTGTGTTGTTGATGATGGTTGAAGTTGTAGGTTATATAAACGAAACAAATTTAAATAAAGTTACAAAATTTGATTAGAGTATAATTAAGACAAAGTCAAAAGTTTACACGTACGACAAAGGTTTTGTAAATTACAATTTAGATAAAATGACAATTTCTATAGAAATTTCAATTTGACCAAAATTTATATAAATTATGGCAAAATATCAATTTAGATAGAAATATATCCAATTTATATAAATTGGTAATTTATATAAAATCTAACACTCTTATACAAGAGGGTAGATATCCGTTTGTCGAAGTATTTTACACTCTTATACAAGGGTGAAAATACCGAGTTCACTTTTGAGTTGACGAAATTACGTTCGAATCAAATCCTTAAAAGTTATTTAACTTTGAAATCGTTTCACAGAAGTACGAGGGCCAAAACTGCCAATTCTAAAAGTTCTTTAAGGCTACTGGAAAAGACAAGGACTGAAAATGCCAAATCTGAAAAATTGCTTCTGTCCGATATCGCAATTGCCCCCTTTGTCCGATATCGGAATTGCCAAAAGATATCGGACAAAATAGATTTGCGATATCTGATGAACGTCCAATTGCGATAAAGTCTGGTAGATGTCCAATCGCGATAAAATTATTGAAATTCAATTGCGATAAAATTATTGAAATTCAATTGCGATAAAATCCCAGCTTGAATTGCGATAGAATTTTTCAGCGTCAATTGCGATAAAAACTTCGAATTGCGATAAAACGACTGAAATTTGGAATTTCGATAAACTGCAGGTTTTAACCACTTTTTTGTCCTTTTGCCTTACTTACCCATGCTTTCTTACACCTTGTAAGACTTTCCTTTACCTACTCACCAACTTCCACCATGTTAGCATTTAATAAAAGTGATGGTCATTAGTCATTGTAATTCTTTTAGTAAATGTGTCGTTGTGTAAATTAGTTAGAATGGGCTTTGGGCTTGTTAAGCTAATTGGTTAAGATTATGAAAAAGCCCATGTCCAAGCCCAAAGCCCTCCATCCTTGAAAAACTATAAATACCCTTCCTCCCTTCACTTGGAAGGGTTGGATGAGTGTGTTGCTTCTAGGGTTCATTGTATCTCAACTCATTTTCTATTCTTAATCTAATATCTCTTTCTCTCTCAAGATTTCTCTCTCTCTGTTATCTTCTTCTTTTATTCTTATATCGTGTGTATGATAAAGATTGATTAAAAGGCGACCTACAAGTGGTATCAAAGCCAAACATTGATCTAGGAATTTTTTTTAGGGCGTGGTACTGTTCATGCGACGTTACTGTTCATCAGTGTTGGTTTGATCAAGTAACTTTCATCAAGTTACTTAGGTCATCGAGTAACATCTTCATCGAGTAACTAGCGAGTTAGCTAGGTTACTTGACCATCTGCTTCACTTGATCGAGTAACTCACTTTAGTAGAGTAACTTTAGTAGAGTAACTTTAGTCGAGTAACTTTAGTAGAGTAACTTTAGTAGAGTAACTCACTTTAGTAGAGTAACTTTAGTAGAGTAACTTTAGTCGAGTAACTTAGTGATCGAGCAAGTCTTCTTAGTCGAGGAACTCCATTTGATCGAGTAACTTGGAACTTTTTGATAGAGAAACTTTTTTAGTCGAGAAACTATATTGATCAAGTAACTTTTAGTCGAGGAACTACTTTTAGTCGAGTAACTCATTTGATCTAGTAACTCCATTTGATAGAGTAACTCATTTGATCTAGTAACTCATTTGACAGAGTAACTCATTTGATCTAGTAACTCCATTTGACAGAGTAACTCACTTGATCTAGTAACTCCATTTGATCAAGTAACTCATTTGATCTAGTAACTCATTTCATCGAGTAACCTTTTTGATCTAGAAACTCCAATTGATCGAGTAACTTAGTCAAGTAAGTTTGATAGAGAAAGTGTGACCTCATTGAGTTTCTTGTGCACCTTATCTAGTTTCTAAAACAAGTAACCAAGTTTCTTAATCAAGTTTCTTCATCAAGTTTCTCAAATTTGATCAAGTTTCTGAAGTTTGCTCAAGTTTATCAAGTTTGTGAACCGTAACCTACACCAATCACAACTCCTAGATCTTTGAACTGATCCAACGTCATTTTTATCATAGAACATCATCAATGGTAACTCAACAAGGGAATTTCGCAACTGATTTGGCACATGCTTTTGCATTATTCACCAAGGCATTAAACTTCCAACAACATAACAACAACCAATAGAATTCACCATACACTGACAATACGCAGTTATGTACGGGCCAAGAAGGACAAATGGTTGAGGTTATCGGTAGTCAGCAAGGAAATGCTATGGGGAATCAAATGCAATATGCAGGGAAATATAATGGAAATCAAATGGGTCTGTTTGTGAATCAAAATGGGGTTAATCTGAGTGAGAATTATTGTTTTACGACTACAATTCAGGAACCTACATCTGAAATTTACAGTGGTAATATTGGTGGAAATGGCAATGTCTGTGCAATGACGAAGCTTGAAAAGCTCCAGTACATGTTGATGCTAGCCAAAAAGGAAGAGTCGGGAATACCATTGACTGATGAGGAATACGACTTCATGGTTACAACAAGAGTTAATGATAATTCTACAGAAGTCATTGGAATCTCCGACGTTATGGATAATCAGCAAGAAACAACATCGTGCATTAATTTTGACATTCCTCCTATTTATGACAAAGAACCACTCCATGAGGTACCAACTCCAAGTAATGAGGTTAATCCGTTTGCTCATGAAAAGCAACATTCTGTGCCTCTCAAACCTAATTATGATACGTATATGGACATGCCAAGTTGTAGCAATACTAATTTGGCAACTCCAGATATGGATCCTAATGAAGTTCAAGTTGCACAAAATGAAGCTAATGATGAGGAAACCCGTGCTTTATTTCAATCATTACTGAATAATTGTCGTATTGAGATTGAAAAGGTCAAAAAGATCAATCGCGATGTTAAGTCCGCGAATGAAAAATTGACCGCTGAGCTTGAGAGATACAAGGTGAACGAAAAAGCTTTTGAATTTAACCACAAACGACAGTCAGAACTTGAAATTGGTTAAAGAGATTCTGTTTTAAGAGAAAAACAATTGCAAATGAAATTTGACACTCTTGATGTCAATTTGAACATGAAATTAAATCTTTAAACAAGGAAATTTCTGAATTAATCAACCAACTTTCTAAACAAAAATCAACTTGTTCTGATCTTGAAAAAGAAAAGAAAGAGTTGCATGCAAAGTTTTCAAAACGAGAAGATGAACTTCTTGATGAAATTCTTGACAAACAGGCAACAATTAAAAAGTTGGAAGAATTGCTTGTAAAAACGGGTCATTCAACACAAACAATTAATTTGTTAATTAATGATCCAAACCCGATTTTACATACAATGAAGAAAATGGCTCTCGGTTGTGAAAACCCTTGTTATCTCAAGAAAGCTCAGAAAGAACAGAATGTGCTATATAATGGTAATATTATAAATGATGTACATGATCCTCCTGCTGGTTATGATTCTTATGAAACGATTGAGCTTTCCAAAGAGAGTAGAAACAAAATGCGACAATTGAACAAAGAAATCCAACCAATTGACTATAATGAACTTAACAAACTTTCTGGAGTTCATCTTGTTCAAAAAAAGTCACCATTGTTTTTCAAAAAACCAGTGGCTGTCGCAAAAAGAAAAGTTGTTTCAAAACATCTTTCTAACATCGAACAAATGTACTCTAACAACACTTGCTACACAAGTGAAGCTAGAATACTTTTGGCTGATCTTAAAAAGAGAGTTGAAATGCTTCAAACTGTTGTGGCAACCAAAACAAATGTTCAAATCAACGATTGGTTTTCAAAATTTCAAACTGAACAGAAAAAGATGTTCGAAACAGAAATTACTCCCATTGTAACTGCAATACATGCAAGAGTAATCCATGTTGAGAATGCAATTGTGAAAGAAGCAGCCGAATTTGTCAAGGACCACAAATCCTTGGTGAAGGAAGCTAATGAAAACATTGAACGTATCAAAGTTTTGGAAAAACAAAATGACTCACTCTCTGAAGAAGCTCTCTCGACTGATATTATGTCCATTATTTATCAAATATATTCTGTTGAAGATGATGAAAGACTTCGAGCTGAGACTTCCCAAATTGTTTCAAAATATGAAAATGAGTTTGCAAAGCTTGAAAAATAAAATGTTACATATTTTAAACAACTAGATCGAAAAAAGGAAGAATGCAAGTATGACCAATTGTCGTATGAACGTTCTTACAAAAACATGCAAGAACAAATTGATTTTTTGAAGTCTCAGCTTGATAGTCAAAAAGGGAAGGGTGAGGAAACTAAGTTTGCAAAACCATCAACTTCGGACAAACCGGTTGTAAAACCAAAAATGTCAATTTCTCAAAGTGTTCCGAAAGCTGATGAGATAATTGATTTGACAAAACTAGTCACTCCAACACCCTTGCCCAAGTTTACTGCAAAAGAAAAAGGGAAAGCAGTTGTCGAAACACAAGCAGTGATAGCACCTGGCCTTTCTAAGAATAGTAAACCAAATGTGACCACAAAAACAGTTAAGGAATCTGTTGGTTCTAACGACTCAGTCAACAATCAGTACCTAGAAAGAGCTAGGAAAAAGGCACAACTTCGAAAAGACGGAATTTTAGGTACAAAACCTAGGGTGATGACTTCTACAACATTACAAGGCACTGCTAGTAGTAGTAAACCTCTACCTAGGAACATTCAACAAAAGACTAGGGATTGGCTTGCATCTAAGAGTAGTTGCAAAAAAGAAAATGTTATCCACGTAGAATGCAACACTAAGAATTCAAATTCCTCTTCGAACTCAAAGCAAGTTGAAAATGACAGTAGTGACAACATTAAAGTTGCCGTTTTACACAAGAATGCTGAATTTGTCTATCCTACATGTCAAAAATGTGTCTTTTCAGCGAATCATGATGCATGTGTTGCACTGTATATCAAGAAAACAAATTTACGTGTTAAGGCACAATCCACTAAGACACCAAATAGAAACAAACCCGTTGATAAGAAGCAAGAGGCTAAGAAACCTAAAAGGTGGATCCCTACAGGACGTAGTTTTTCTCAAAATGAGACTTCCGCTACATCTGAAAAGAAAACAACTCCTAGATCTTGCCTTAGGTGGATTCCCACGGGAAAAGTTTTTAAAACAGTTGGTCTTAGATGGATTCCCACATGAAAGATTCTTGATAGTTGCACCACAACAAGTAATAGTGAAAATCATCAGGATAAGGATGTAGAAAGCACTACAACCGTTGATAGTGGACACCCTCAATGTGATGATTCATGTACTTCTAACACTATTATTTGTGCATGTTCTTCGTTTGTGGATTCTGTGGATGCAGGTACTTGTGAAAGTGCAGAAGGTTCATTCGCCCAATGTGGAAAAGAAGAACTTTATGCCAACATCGCATTTGGAAATCCTGGTCTTATTCAACTCTTAACTCCACTTTTACTTGTTCATTCTTAATCATTCTTTGTGAATATCATTTTTTTGAAAAAAAAATCAAAAAAAAAAAAAAAAAAAAAATACAAAATTTGAAAAAAATTCAACAAAAACAAAATATAAAAATAGAAAATTTTCAAAAAGACAAAAACAATATAAAATATAAAATCCAAAAATATTCTTCTCCGACATGTCTCTTGTATAATCAATATTCTGTACATACCTAGAAATGTCATTCAACAATGATACGGGCGTGTACAGATGCTTGAGCGAGAGTTCAGTTAAATGTTTTTCAAAACATGTCGTTTCTCAAAATTTTCTTCTCAATGGCTTCGGAACAACTCAGTTTCGGACCCGCGCTTAATTTGATGGCTTCTACTCACATCAGTTCAGGACCCGTGCTTCAAAGAAAGGAAAGTGCTCATTCAAAAATAAAGATTTTATATATTTTTCGAGCACTTATCCTAAGAATCTCAATGGCTTTCGTATACTTCTGTACGAAACCCGTGCTTAAATGATGACTCCCTCTTAAATCTCAAATGTTTTACAATATGCTTTATTTAAGGGGGAGTATAAAATTTAAAAAAGAAAAAATGTTCCAATTTCATGCTAAAATCCGTCCTTCTCTTCAAAAAGTTTAATTTTAATCAGTTGATATCAAAAATATCACTACATGCTATTTTTGAGGGGGAGAGGACGTGATTAAAATGTGATCAAAAGGTTTAAAGATCGTAACTGAATCTCAATTAGAGCAAGATTCAGATCTGAACCCTCAAATTGACGAAAATTAATTGTCCGCAATCGAAAATACTTGTCCGGGACGGGTAATAATTTCAAGCTGGTTATCCAGTGATGGAAACGTGTCTCGCATAGGACTTGTCTGAGTAGAATGTACCAATTCGAGAGATGATCATTGAATATGACCGGGACGGGTAATAATTTCAAGCTAGTCTAACTAGTGATGTAAGCGTGTCTCGCAAAGGTCATGTTCATTGAAAGTCGATCAATTCAAAATGTGCGAACTCTACCCAACATGTGCAATTCTTTCTTAAATCTCATAAGCACATGTGAAGGGGGAGTATTTCAAAAAATGCAAAACTCTCAAGGTGTTAACAAAAATGTGTTTAATCATAAACACTTTGAGAGATTTTCACAAATGGTTTTATGGCATGTGATCAACAAATCTAAGATAATCATGAAGTTATAAGGTGATTATGGTTAGGTTGTGTCCTATGATCCGCCAGAGCCGGATGGATCTACCCAAGGACAATTCCAATAGAGTAGAATTAGAAGTCCTTAGGTATGATTGAAAAAAGGAGTAAATGAGAAAAGGAGAAAGAAGGGGTTGAAGAATTAAAAAGAAAAGTTTAATGTAAGGGTGAAAAGAAATAGCCCTCCATGAAAACTTAGGGTAGAAACCAGGTCAATACATCTGCTATCGGTATTCACTAAGGTGATACTGATATTGAAGACAAGACGTCATGGACCTAGTGACGCACTGCACCACCCCTCCTAGCCACTCAGATATCTCTCAAAAGATATTTGTTTCATTTCTCACGTAGAACACTACATAATCTATCGGCCTCTCATTCCGAGATGTGTTGATATTGAAAAGGTGGCACTCTGCTCCATGCCTCCGACTACTAAAACTAAAATGCACTTTATAGAGTCTAGAGCCATGAGATTCATCACAATATCTCTTAGGAAAACTTCCAATACTATACACTTGTGTTCGCCAAAAAGGACACAAGTTGTAAGAGTCTTAATGAGATCCAAGGATCTTGCTATTTACATCATGATGGTTACGTGCTTCAATTAGTCTACAGTCGTGGGGTGATCTCCAGCGACTCACTGAATCGAGGATGCACATCGGTGTGTCCGTGTAAGACCTCTCGGGGGTTTCCGGTTCAGAACGGCCTGGGGAAGGATTAGAGAAAGTGTTCACACTATGTTGTTGACAATCTCGAAGTCCCAACCTGTAAGCGCTGGATGATTATTACTAACGGTTTTATGCAGCTACCCATAAACATCCATTAACCATCATCACATATATACAACATCTTCACCTCAGCATACTCATACTTATGAAGAACATCCTCATCAAAGCTCAAATGTAAAAGTTCAAGACAATAAGATCAAGTTAAAGACCAAGTGTTAAAGACAAAGTCAAGAAGCTAATCAAGATGTCAAGAACAAGTTCATATGATGAAAGATTATGGGGAGATTGTTAGCATAAGTATAAAGTCCAAGATGTATGAGTATGTTGAAGGACACGTCGCATCATCACATGAAGATGTTGATCAAGGCAAGAACAACCACAAAGACGATTCTTTGAAGATCACTTTGCATGAAGGAACCAAGAACAAAGACTATTCCACAACGACACACAAAGCTTAAGAAAATGAATACAAAAGATCTCATCACATGGAGCATCATTTGAATGACCATCCCTTAGGGGGAGATTGTTAGCATTTAATAAAGGTGATGGTCATTAGTACTTGTAGTTCTTTTAGTAAATGTGTCGTTGTGTAAATTAGTTAGAATGGGCTTTGGGCTTGTTAAGCTAATTGGTTAAGATTATGAAAAATCCCATGTCCAAGCCCAAAGCCCTCCATCCTTGAAAAACTATAAATACCCTTCCTCCCTTCACTTGGAAGGGTTGGATGAATGTGTTGCTTCTAGGGTTCATTGTATCTCATCTCATTTTCTATTCTTAATCTAATATCTCTTTCTCTCTCAAGATCTCTCTCTCTCTATTATCTTCTTCTCTTATTCTTATATCGTGTGTATGATAAAGATTGATTATAGGAACCTACACACCAACTTTTACTAACTTCTTTCAATCAAATCTTATTACAATCTTATCCAAAAACAAATATTTTACAAGATTTTTGAAAAAAGTCGATCAAAGGAGATAAGAACAAACCAAAAAATCTATGCTTCCTATCCAAGATTTAAGTGATAAACTAGTATACCTTCATGACCAAGTCGATTGAACACACAACAAACACAACTTAATGCCTTTGATTTTGTGTATAGATCGAGTAGATAAAAACACGCACAAAATACTACCTTTGTTCTTCCATCATGCGTACAATATACATAGAAAAACACAAAGGCCACGATTTACAGAAAACCAAACGAAACAATATGTATTTTTCAACGAGAATCGGATACAAAGAATTCCTACCTCGAAGATGGCTCTGATACCACTTTTTGTAGCTTGTAATCACTCTTTATCACACATATATTACACGTTAAACACAAGAGATGATGATGGGACAAGGTGTATATGGATCGTATATAGAGAGAATGGATAGATGTTAAAGTTACTTCTATTAAGCACACATTCTTTACACATACTTGCACCCCTTCACAAATGAGGAGTTGCGAGGTTTAAATATTACAAGGGAGGAAACCCTTATGGGCTTTCCTTGGGCCTTGAGTGGGCTTTTGTGAGTTAGGCTATATATTACATTCATTATCACACTTAATTAGCCAAAAGCCCACTTCCTATACTAAGATAACTATACGACACATACAAGTTCTAATAAATGAAATGACCATCATTTCAACATATAATTTCAATGCTAACAAAACTTATTTGGCAAGGCAGCCACATATACATTGTGCTTGCAACCATAAGTGTTCTCACCGTGAATGTTGTGGCATCACAAAAAACAACGCCGTTTAGCGAATATTGTCGCTTTGCGTTATCAATAAGATGGAAGGACGGTTGAGTGCCATATATATTGGCCACAACAACCTACATTTTGAAAACCAGAGTAATTGGTAATTTACCTTTTGTAGTACCCTATAATGTATAATTTGGGTGTCTCATGGTTAAGCTGTTGAGGTAATGATGACCACATATTGCAATATACCTTGGCAAGGTAACTCCATACACGATGTGGTTGCAGCCATGGTGTTTGCAAAACTTATTTGGCAAGGCAGTTACATATACATTATGATTGCAACCATAAGTGTTCTGAACCTAAATGTTTTGCCACACTACTTATGTCTACAAATGTTGGCGATCTAAGTGTTTGTGAAAATGTCGTTTGATGAATGCTACCGGTTAACGACGTTGTATTACCTTTTGCTGGAACAACGTCGTTTAGTGAACAGTAGGTATTCCAGTTTTGCACTAAAATCTAGCCTAACGTTTGCTGTTTGGTCTCAAAATGCAAAGGTTTCTTAAATGACGTCGTTTGTGCCCCTTCTTAAGTTGACAATAAAACGGGTCAACAACGGGAACGGTAGGCCTTCTAATGTTGTTCCGTTCAGTTTGTGTGGTCCAAAGCTAACATGCTCACTTGGTAATCGTTCAGTTTGAATTCCAATATGATTTACGAGCTTAAACCATCAATCTACGAAGTAATGTGTGTAATGATCCATTTTCCTTTTATTTGATCCTAGCGTAAAAGTCGACAAATGCCAGTGCGCCCGCTACTTGGCAAGGCACGTTATTATAGTTGTAGACAAGCGCTTCAAGATTGGTCAGATCTAGACAACAAATTGCTATCCCTATTGCAACATCTATTGTCGTTGATATTTCCATATGTTACTGTTATGTACTTAACAATTTATGATACATTCGGATACCTATTTTACTGTCTGCTACATTCCTATATGTTACATTTCTCAACAATGTATTTTCTCTTATTATGTTATTATTAAACTAAACTTCACAATGACAATAGATGTTATTTCCATATGTTACTGTTATGTACTTAACAATTTATGATACATTCGGATATCTATTTTACTGTCGGCTACATTCCTATATGTTACATTTCTCAACAATGTATTTTCTCTTATTATGTTATTATTAAACTAAACTTCACAATGACAAAACATGTTGCTCAATTTAAACAACAATAGCATCTAACAAAAACGCATACCAAAAATTAATGTACAACAACCACCGTATAAAAAAATGGTAATATATGCATCGCTCCCATCACTGCACGTTACAACACAATTAGCTATAATTAGATTATATTATATTATACTAACATAAATATGGCGTGGGAAACGACGTAGTATTGATGCTTGCAAAAGCGACATAATTTTAAACTTTTTGGTCGTTTCATGTTTTGTAAGGGAATAACGATGGTCGTTTTGATACTAACTTTCCGCTAACTTAACATGGGATGAAAATGACATAGTTTTTTTTTGCCATAAAAATTTAAAGCCGAAAACGCGCGACAACGCGCGAATGACTCAACTCGTTGTTATTATTCGGATATACTCATCAAATAACATTTTATTTTGTTGACTGTTTGTTTCGGTTATCATATTTCAAAATAAGGGGTAATATGGCCCCAAAATTAACCCATGTATATGATTCTACGTATAAAGACATTTTGTTTAGTGTTAGTTAAAGACTCATTTTATAAACGAATACCATCTGTATTTTGAAGGCACATGTATAGCAACATAATTATTAAATTGTTTTTGTATATTTAATCACTTTTGTATTAGAATAGGTAGAATAGGTTAATTCCCCATGATTTCATTAAACATAATAATTCGGTATATATAACCAATATACCGATACATGCTAAACACCCTTAATGGGCTTGATCCAATACAAAAGACATAATAATAAATGGGCTAAACAATAATCGGCTATGTGGAAAACTAGAAGGGGGGTTGAATAGTTTTACGTCTTTTTAATTTATGAAAACTTTTGTTTACTTTTTAAAACTTCGATTCTATCTTATGTGAATTCAACTCTTGATCAATATGAACATATATAAGCAAATATAGATAAGTAATGCAAGTAAGATAAATATAATGAAATAAGAGAGAGATGGAAAGATCAAACCACAACACGGAGATTTATAGTGGTTCGGCTACAAGGACACCTTCCTTGCTCTACTCCACTCCTCGAGTCACCTACTCGAGAGTTTTCTTCACTATGTCAACAAACTCCCTTATGGCGGAGAAAACCTTTACACAACTTTAGCTTACACCGGCTTAACGACACAAAGCTAGATGTCGAGTTCTAATCGTAGCTAGAACCAATCTCACAACTTATACACAACTTCTACACGACTTAATCACGACTTCTTCACAACTTCTTCACAACGGCTTCACGACTTCTTCACGACTTCTTCTTCACGACTACTTCTTCACAACTACTTCACAACTACTTATTCACAACTACTTCACAACTAATTTACAACACCACTACGTAATTACACTTAGATCTACTTATCACAACTACACAACACTTTACACAACAACACAATTGAATAAGGTAAGTAATAACACTTCTTCACTAGTTGAAGTAGAGTTCTTCTTTTGCACTTTTGGTGGTGAAAGCTTGGATCACTTAGAAACCAAAGCTTAAGATTATATGATCAAAAGATTTTGAAGATATGAAATGTGATTTAAAACAGAAAGTTTTAGTGTGCAAAAGGTGAGTAAAAGTCCAGGAGAAGGCTGGTATTTATAGGAGAAAAATTAGACAGCTGGAGGTCTACTGGAGCGGGGGCGGTCCCCTTAATAATTAAGGGGGCCGCCTAGTAAAATTAAGGGGGCCGCCCCTTCTGTCCGTTGGCCAATTTTGTCCTTTTGTGGGGAAGGTTTTTCTGGAACATTTTAACTGATTTTGGTTAAAAATTTGAATTCATATTTTTATAAAAGATTAAACATTTTTATTTAATGCCAAAAATGTTTTTCAAAAATATATAAAATGTTTTTGATGTTTTATAAAAAATCTAGTTTATTAAGAAAATGTTCCTTTGATCATATAATGCATTAAGCATTAGTTCATTCATACCTTAAGTGATTTGAGTTGTAGAAATAGATATTTACAACTAAATACTTGTTTACGTCATAATTTTCCGATTAATGATTTTACATTTTGTGATTATCAAAACGTAGAGATATCGAAAAATATTAATAACGTGTTTAGGCATTATTTATATCAACAATCTCCCCTTTTTTGATGATTACAAAATCTAAACTCATTAAATCTAAAAATTAGTTTTTAGATAAGTATTTAGTGAGTTTACATCTATTTCTCCCCCTTTTTGTAGAATCAAAAAGGTTAAGCCGACAATTTTTTTTTAGAATCAAATATGTCGTAACGAAAACTCCCCCTTGATGTGTACTCCCCCTCGTTTGGGGGCACCAAGGAAACGAGCTATGGAACTCTTGCAAAAAAAAATGTTAGAAGCACAAGTATATGTAACAACAATAAGCAAGCATATAGAATAAAATCATTCATTTAATAAAGGTGTTGTGGATAAGTACAAAACCAAAAGATTACAACATGAAACATGCAAGCATACAAACAAAAACTACTAATGAAATTACATAATCATCTTAGAGGTACATGGTCTTCCATGGAGCTTGCTTACAAGAAGGGTTTGAAAAAAAAAATTATTTTTAAGCATTGCATATGCTTAATTGGGTGAAAATGGAGGTGGTGGTGGTGTAGTGGGTGGAGGAGGTGGTGGTTGTTGGTTGGCAATCATGTGTTCAAGAGATGAAAACATGTAGTGTATCTCATCTCTAAGACCAAAGATTAAGGTCCGGTTATGGACGCAACAAAGACAATTATCACCATGGGCTTCAAGCATTGCCCAAGGTATAGGAAAGAATGGTGGTGGGGTTGGTGATGGTGAAAAGTGAGCATCAAGAGGTGTGATGGGTGATAGGGAAATGGCAAGTTGGGTGTATGAAGGTTCTTGAGTGAATGGTGGTGATGATGCTCTTGGTGATGATGTTAGGTGAGTGTGGATGTAGTCATTTATGGATGAGGTGGATGGAATGGAGGAAGATGAAGCTCCATGGGTGGATGGTGTTTTTGATGGTGCATTTGGTGCACTTGGGGATGAATTTTGAGGTGGTGGTGATGGAGTTTTGATGTCATCTTGGGTTAGGTCTATGAAAGGTTGTTTTGGTGGTATGATAACAAGTCTTTGTTTCCTTGAAGTCTTAGAGATGGAAGATTTTGGTGATAGCATTGTGGATGAAAATGGGTGTTTGATGAAGGTGGTGGTTGATGGAGTGAAAGGTAATTGTAAGGAGGGTTTTTATATTGTGAAAATGTGGTTGATTTAGGTAAATTGTGGAGGTTTTGTGGTAATATTCCAAGTCCAGTTCGTGCATTAAGGGTAATGGTAGCTGGGGCTAGGTGAAAGTGGTCACAAGATGCAAAAGGAAACAGTAAAATTTACTGTCCAGATGGCCGGTCCCCTTAATTGTTGGGTGGCCCCCTTAAAAATTAAGGGGACCGCCTAAGGAATTAAGGGGGCCGCCCATCTGGTGATTTCCCAGGCGACCAATTTGAAAATTTTCCAGAAAAAATGTCATTTTTAGGGTGTCTTTGCAGTAAGTTCTATTTGGATCATGTACATCAAGAATGATTAAATAATATCAATTGCATATTAAAATAAATAATATACATATTTAAGACTAGAGAAAAAAAATCATATTAGAAGCATAGTCATATAATTTCAAATAAACTAGTAGCTTAGTTCTAATAAGTTTATCAACAAAAAAAATAATAATAAAAAATCATAGCAAGCAAAAGTTAAGATAATAATATTACATATAAATGTCTAATTATAACACCGATGATAACTAACGAAACACGCATCAAACAAGTCTATTTCTTCTTCTTTCCAAACATCCTTCCGAGTGTCTTTCCAATAGACTTGAAACCGCCTCGTACTTCTTGATGCATTTGCTGTGTGGTGTTGAGTAGTTCGGTTTGTCTTTCAAACAGCAGTTCGTCTGTTCGTTCGGAAGGAGAAGGAACTTGATACTCGGTGTAATCAAGATCCGGAAGATTTTGAACGAAGGTCCTAGGTGATGGGGTACTAGCACGTGTTGTGCTTTCCTCCTCATCATCATCATCATCGTCTCCTCGATGTGACGTGGAACCACGAGGTGGAAGTGAGACAGATTTACGAGATTTTCCCTTGTCGCTTCGGGGGCGACGTTCACGGACACGAACAAGAGGATTAAGGACCGGTTGAACAGACTCATAAATTGGACTTTGAAGATGTGGATAATGCATCATGACATGATTGTAGAGGCGAGTGAGAAACATGCCATACGGAAGATTTGCATTATGAGTGTTTTTGGCGGACATGATACGGAAGACAAAGAGATATGCCAAATTGTACGGCTGTTCAGCAACAATACAATACAACATATGAGCTATGCTCGGCATGACATGATCACGGTGACCACCGGTACCGAACGCATTCTCACGAATGAGTTCTTCCCAACGCTTTATGTCGGGGCGTAACTCCTTGAGGAGGATTTGGTTAGCATTGATGTCAACATCTTTTGACTTGATCCTCCGGCTAGTCGTACCACGATCTAGCCCAAGATATTGACGAATTTCTTCAGATGATGGAATCTCAGAGTAGTAAGGACCATATTGAGGTCGATGTTGCTCAAGAGATGAGAGATCCCACTCATTAGAGAAAACAGCTTGACCGGAGTAGGGAATTCCTAGAATTTGACCGAATTGAGCGAGAGTAAGAGTAATGAATTCGTTTTGAATCATAAAGGATATGAGGATACAGCCATTGGGATCGGTTTGCACCATCACTTGGCTATAGAAATCAAGAACAAAACGGGGAATGATAAGCTCATTGATTTTGTAGAGACAATCAAGACGAACGTTGGAGAACATTCGTTCGATATAGTCGGATTCATAGAACGATGGATAGACAACTCTCCCTTCATGAATGTTTCTATCTTCAATGGGACGATAGAAACAAGCAACAGCAGGAGAAATGCCTGGAGTGGCAGAGACTTTAGGAATATATTCTTTTGTTTTGGAGACATCACCGACTGTAGTTTTGGGCATTTTCACAAAATGTGTTGCTAATCAAGATACAAGTGTTTGCCCCTTGCGAAATTAGTCGGAGATGGTGATTTGGAGAATGGTTTTTGAGTTGAGGTTCGTTCACAGCAGCAGCAAGTATGGGTGAGTTTGAAAAGTGGGGTGTTTGGTAAAGATTTTTGGAAGAAAAACGTTTTTGGGAGCTACAGTAGGCCGGTCCCCTTAATTATTAAGGGGACCGCCCCCGTTTACTAGCCGGTCCCCTTAAACATTAAGGGGGCCGCCTACCAAAAATGTATTTTTGTTGGTTTTAGTTTCTGATAGCAAAATAATTTTATGTATATATATAGATTTATTATATATAAAAAATACATTGGGTTTTAATGGCACGAGGAAGGAATACTTGACATTTTATTAACGTTTCGTTAAGAAAACATTTCTTGAACATTTTGGATAAAATGATCAAGATGTCAAGTCGACAAATGTGTTAGGGGATGAAGGTAAAAGTGCATATTTATATATATATATATTTATTTTGTGTGAAAACGTGGGATGTTGAATGGAGTTAAGAAATGATGAGGTAATGACGGAGATAGGTGCTGGCGGTGACGGGAGTTTGTTTCATCCATAGTTTTCTTGACTCGACGGTCAAAGTGCTACTTCTACGTTAATCCACTTAACTCACTTCTCTTCATCACCATGAGTTATGTGACAGTGGACACGGAAGATTTTCGTGTTGAACGTTAAAGTTCAAAAGATGCAAAGAGGGAAGAAAAGGTTCGAGGACGAACAATTTCTTTTAGTTCTAGACAATCAACAAGTGACGTATCTAGGTTATGTGCATATATATATATATATATATATATATATATATATATATATATATATATTATATATATATATATATATATATATATATATAGTATGTATAAATAGTAGTATAGGAATATATATGTATACATGTATAAGGAATAAACTACTAACTAACATACAAGAACAAACTACACTAGGCATTAAAGACTAATGGGGGCATGCAATTGGCTAGTTCATTTATCTACGCATATAATGGTGATCATGAAGGAGCGGCGTACCTTTTGGTCTTCAACATGTGGTCTTCAAGTTCTTTAAAGCATATTAACTTATAAAAGTCAATAATGAAAGAGATATCGCCTTTCCCGATGAGGTTGCAATCTAGCCACTTGGTCCCCATGATCTCATTTGTCCATAGTTGTTTGGCCCAAATATGGTTTGCAATTGACTCGGATGCATATATGGTGGAAGTATTCCCCAAGGATTGTAGCTTGGTGGATTTGGGTAATTCCACATTGGGTAACTATTATTATGACGGTTTGGTATATTTTGGTTTCTTTTAGGTTGAGGAGTTTTAGGCCGAGGGTGAGGACTAGGAGGTCTTATAGGTGGAGGTGTTTTTGACCTTAACCTTGGTTTAGAGTATTTTACTTCATTTTTTAAAGATGGTTTATAAAAGGTTTTTACTTCCTCATCACTAGCTATGGGTATTTTTCTGTCTTTCATAAGTATATACTTAGGTTTTGACTCTAAAGGTTTTTGCTCACTAGTTTCACATTCAAACTTTACATTTTTAGTTTGACTATTTGAATCCTTAGTTGAATTAAATCCTAATCCGGTTTTATCACTTGATACTCTTTGAATACTTATTATTTCCCTAAGAGAATTACTACTATTTTCGAATTTGTTAAGCCCATAAATTTCTTCCTTAAGTATTTCATTTTCATTTTTAGTTTCTTGACATGTTTTACATTCAAGAATTTCTTTTCCTTTTTCTAAGTTATGTAGTTTAATTTTTAATTCTAGTATTTCTTTTTCTAATTGATTATTTATGTGTTTTAGTGATTTATTTTTAGTCATTACTTTTTGGCCTAATATACATAACCTATTATATTCGTTATCTAGGTCTTTTTCATCTAATGATAAATTTTCATCACTAAAGTATTCGGTTTCGGAACGTACCTCACTTGATGCCTTAGCCATAAGACACTTCTCCTCTTTTGTGGTTTCTTTCTCGTCTTCTTCACTGTCACTCCATGCTTCTCCAATGAACGCCTTTTGGTTTTGCTCCTTTGACATCATAGGGCATCTTCCAATGAGATGATTTGGATCACCGCATTTGAAGCACTTCCTCTCGCTCTTGCTACCTTTGTCGTCTTTGTTTCTTTGGAGTGTTTTCCTTTCGTCATGTGGTTGTCTAACGAATCTTCCTCGTCTTTTGAAAAACTTCTTGAAGTCTCTTACGGCCATGGCATATTCTTCATCATCACTTTCGGACGTGGAGCTATCCTCGTCACTTGATGCTTTCCTAGCTTTCAACGCGATTGACTTGCTTTGCTCTTTCTTTCCTTTGACCATCTCGAAGTCTTTCTTGATTATTGCTTCGTAGACTTTCAAGTTGCCAATCAACTCGTCAAGTTGAAGAGTTGACAAGTTCTTTGATTCTTCAATCGCCGTAACTTTAGCCCGCCATTTTGGATGAAGAGCCCTAAGAAATTTCCTGACAAAATTCTTACTAGAAAAACTCTCATCAAGTGCCTTTAAACTTGTGATGATTGTGTTAAACTTAACAAATGCATTATCAATTGATTCCTCTTCCGGAATCGTGAATTGTTCATATTGTTGAACAAGAAGATATATTTTATTATTTTTGACTTGACTATTACCTTGGTGAGTTATTAGTAAAGAGTTCCAAATTTCTTTTGCGGTTTCGCACATAAAGATTCTTTCGTATTCTTTACGTGGTAGCGCATTATAAATAACCATTTTAGCCTCATTATTTTTAGAAAGTTTTCTTTTTAAATCATCACTTTGTTTTTCAAAAGGTACAATTTCATCCTTTTTAGTTTCAAGATTATATTGAATAGGTAAAAAATCACCATTAGTAATAACATGCCAAAGATCTAGATCTTTTGACTTCACATAAGTTTCGAATCGATTTTTCAGATATAAAAATCCATCACTTTCAAATAGTGGTGGTCTTTGCATAGATTGCCCTTCTAAATATTTTTCAGATTCCATAGATCGTTTCAAGTTTTAAAATATAGTTAATTTTAAAAATCTTGTTTGACGTGGCTCTTGATACCAATTGTGGAAAACTAGAAGGGGGGTTGAATAGTTTTACGTCTTTTTAATTTATGAAAACTTTTGTTTACTTTTTAAAACTTCGATTCTATCTTATGTGAATTCAACTCTTGATCAATATGAACATATATAAGCAAATATAGATAAGTAATGCAAGTAAGATAAATATAATGAAATAAGAGAGAGAGATGGAAAGATCAAACCACAACACGGAGATTTATAGTGGTTCGGCTACAAGGACACCTTCCTTGCCCTACTCCACTCCTCGAGTCACCTACTCGAGAGTTTTCTTCACTATGTCAACAAACTCCCTTATGGCGGAGAAAACCTTTACACAACTTTAGCTTACACCGGCTTAACGACACAAAGCTAGATGTCGAGTCCTAATCGTAGCTAGAACCAATCTCACAACTTATACACAACTTCTACACGACTTAATCACGACTTCTTCACAACTTCTTCACAACGGCTTCACGACTTCTTCACGACTTCTTCTTCACGACTACTTCTTCACAACTACTTATTCACAACTACTTCACAACTAATTTACAACACCACTACGTAATTACACTTAGATCTACTTATCACAACTACACAACACTTTACACAACAACACAATTGAATGAGGTAAGTAATAACACTTCTTCACTAGTTGAAGTAGAGTTCTTCTTTTGCACTTTTGGTGGTGAAAGCTTGGATCACTTAGAAACCAAAGCTTAAGATTATATGATCAAAAGATTTTGAAGATATGAAATGTGATTTAAAACAGAAAGTTTTAGTGTGCAAAAGGTGAGTAAAAGTCCAGGAGAAGGCTGGTATTTATAGGAGAAAAATTAGACAGCTGGAGGTCTACTGGAGCGGGGGCGGTCCCATTAAATAGGGGGCGGTCCCCTTAATAATTAAGGGGCCGCCTAGTAAAATTAAGGGGGCCGCCCCTTCTGTCCGTTGGCCAATTTTGTCCTTTTGTGGGGAAGGTTTTTCTGGAACATTTTAACTGATTTTGGTTAAAATTTTGAATTCATATTTTTATAAAAGATTAAACATTTTTATTTAATGCCAAAAATGTTTTTCAAAAATATATAAAATGTTTTTGATGTTTTATAAAAAATCTAGTTTATTAAGAAAATGTTCCTTTGATCATATAATGCATTAAGCATTAGTTCATTCATACCTTAAGTGATTTGAGTTGTAGAAATAGATATTTACGACTAAATACTTGTTTACGTCATAATTTTCCGATTAATGATTTTACATTTTGTGATTATCAAAACGTAGAGATATCGAAAAATATTAATAACGTGTTTAGGCATTATTTATATCAACAGGCTAATACTCCCCCGCAGTGTGAGCGGGAGGCCTTCGAACGTTTAGACTGGTGCGAAAATCCATAAATAAGGCAGCAGGAAGTCCCTTAGTAAAGATGTCAGCATACTGAAAACGAGACGGAACATGAAGCACACGAACTTGTCCTGAAGCAACATAATCACGGACGAAGTGAATGTCGATCTCAATGTGTTTCGTACGTTGATGTTGAACAGGATTCGTCGATAAATATACGACACTAACATTATCACAATAGACAATAGTAGCTGTAGACAGTGGGTGATGAAGCTCCCGCAACAAATTATGAATCCAAGCTGTTTCAGCCACTACATTAGCCACACCACGATATTTGGCCTCAGCACTGGACCGAGATAACGTCATCTGTCTTTTAGCAGACCAAGATAACAGGTTGTCACCCAGAAAAACACAGTAACCTGAAGTAGACCGGCGAGTGACCAGACAACCTGCCCAATCTGCATTCGTGTAAGCAATAAGTTGAGCAGTAGAAGAAACATGCAGCTAAAGACCATGATCAATAGTACCACGAATATAGCGTAATATCCGCTTCAAAGCATGAAAATGTGTATCTCGAGGATCATGCATATACAGACAAATCTGCTGAACGGCATATGAAATATCCGGACGCGTGAAGGTAAGATACTGCAGGGCACCAGCTAAGCTCCGATACAAGGTGGGATCATCAAAAAGTGTGCCATCAGGTCCAAGCTTGGACTCTGTATCAACAGGAGTGCGACACGGATTGCATTTCTACATATGAGCTCTCTCGAGAATTTCCTCAGCAAATTTGGACTGTGATAAAAAACATACCAGACGCAGTGCAGGTTGCAGAAACACCAAGAAAATAATTAAGAGAGCCAAGATCCGTCATAGCAAACTCACCATGAAGAGCAGTGATAACACGCTGTAAAAATGCAGAAGAAGAAGCTGTCAAGATAATATCATCCACATACAGTAACAAGTAGGCCATGTCAGATCCACGATGAAACACAAAAAGTGACGTATCAGTTTTGCTATGTTGAAAACCAATGCGAGTGACAAAACCTGCAAACCGTTGAAACCAAGCTCTAGGGGCTTGCTTAAGCCCATACAATGACCGCTGCAAATGACAAACATAATCCGGATGAGCAGGATCAACAAACCCAGGCGGCTGATACATATAGACTGTCTCTGATAAGTGACCGTGAAGAAAAGCATTCTTCACATCAAGCTGATGAATAGGCCAATTACGAGACACTGCGAGACTGAGAACAGTGCGAATAGTAGCCGGTTTAACCATGGGGCTAAAAGTCTCATCACATTCAATCCCCTGCTGCTGACTGCGACCATTGGCAACAAGTCGCGCCTTATACCTGCTTAAAGAACCATCTGCATGAAACTTATGCCTGAAAAGCCACATAGAGCGAACAACATTCACATTAGCTGGTCGGGGCACAAGTACCCACGTCCCGTTAGTAATTAAAGCATTATATTCATCCAACATAGCTTGTTTCCACTGAGGATCACGAAGAGCATGAACATGAGAACGTGGAAGCGGAGACATAGTAGTGACATGACAATTCATACGCTCAAGAGGTTTAGAAATTCCAGCTTTAGCACGTGTGACCATGGGATGAGTGTTAATACTAGTTTGGGTATGTGTAGGAGCTGGGGAGGTAGGGGTAATGGGTTCAGCTTGCACAGGTGAGTGTTGTGTGGTGTTGGGCTCTGGCGGTTGTGGGGTATTGGGCTCAGGCGGTTGCGGGTATTGGGTTCAGGTGGGTGTTGTATGGGATCATTTACAGGGGGTGGATGTAGGGGATTGGGCTCAGGCGGTGGGTTAGGTTTGATCGGCAATGGTATATCATCTAAAAAATCATACACGGGTGGTATGTAATTTTGGAGTGAAGCAAAGGGAAAAATCTCCTCATCAAAACGAACATGTCGCGAGAGTATAACTTTGTTCGAGGAGAGATCAAGACATCTATAGCCACGATGGTTGGCGGGGTAACCAAGAAACACACAAGGAGTGGATCGAGGTTCAAGCTTGTGGTTGACAGTGATATAGGGGTAGCAAAGGCAACCGAAGACACGTAAAGTGTCGTAATCGGGTTTTTGGTTATAAAGTTTGGTAAAAGGAATCTCATTGTGAATGGCTTTTGATGGGAGTATATTGAGTATATAGGATGCCATATTGAGAGCCTCCACCCAAAAAGAGGGAGGCATGTGTGCTTGAAAAAGCAAAGTGCGAATGAGATTATTAATGGTACGTAACATGCGTTCGGATTTGCCATTTTGTTGTGAGGTGTGTGGGCAAGAGAAGCGAAATTGAATACCATGAGTGCGAAAAAACTCATGAAAGCGGGCATTGTCGTACTCACCCCCATGATCACATTGTAAAGCTTTTATATCTACACCAAATTGTTGATTAACATAAGCATGAAAAGCAAGAAAATTATCATACAAGTCAGATTTTTTAAGCAACGGGTAATCCCAAACAAAATGCGAGAAATGATCTAAAAAGATAACATAATATTTAATACCACTTTCACTCGGAATTGGGGAAGTCCACAAATCCGAGTGAACAATGTCAAAAATAGCAGCAACCTTCGACTCCGAAGTATAAAAGGGAAGTTTAATTTGTTTGCCTAATTGACACGCATGACACAAAGCGGACAACTTTGACTTATTACAAGAAATGAAATTACTAGACTCCAAACGACGAAGCACATCTTCACCGGGATGCCCGAGGCGTCTATGCCACGTAGTATGACTAAACCAAAGCAAAGCAAAAGGAGAATGCGTGGATGACGGTTGTGTAACCGGGTAGAGATCGCCCGTGCTATCACAACGGAGGAGAAGTTTGCCCGTCTGGTAATCCTTCACAGAAAAACCATAAGCGTCAAACTCAACAGAAACGTCATTATCACGCGTAAATTTACGAACAGCAATTAAATTTTTAATAATGTGCGGTGTGACAAGAATGTGGTTAAGTTGTAAAGGTTTAGTAGAGGTATACAATGAGCTATGTCCGGTATGCGTAACCGGGATAGAAGCATCATTTCCAACATACACGGATGGATAAATGCAAGAATTACTAACAGAAGTGAGGATACCTGCGTTGTTGGCCAAGTGAGAAGAAGCACCCGTGTCCATATTCCACGCGGGATCTGGATGTGTCATGGTTTGAAAAGCTTGAGGAAGCATTGTAGCTTGAGTCTGAAGAGCAACAGGAATCGTGTATGCATAATGTCCCGGATAAAAAATGTTACCAGGCTGTTGTGTATATTGGGCCTGATTACCCAATTGTGACTGAACCGGATATTGGGCCAGCGGGGTTGTTGGGGCAAACTGGGTAGCTAAGTGGGCTTGTTGTGGCTGCTGAGTTATGGGGCGTGCTTGGATTACACCTTGGGCCATATTACCAAGACCAAAAAACGGAGTAACACACCCAGGCTGAATTCCAGTAGGCATACCATGCAGACCAAAGACATACGGATTAACATATTGCATTCCACTCATGCCAAAGAATGAGTGAGGAACAGCAGATGCAAAGGGAAAAGTCTCATGCTTGGAAGACTGCTCACGATTAGTAGAATGTGACGCACTACCAGTTGTGGACCCAAGAGATTTAGAAGTCGAGCCCGCACCACTATTGGTTGACCGAGACCGATTATCATGAGATCCATGTACAAACTTGCAACGCGAGCCATACGTACACGAACCTCGTTGAAAATTCCGACACAATTCACCCCCTAAATGCGAGAGATTACCAGACTTGGTGTTGTTTGTAGTAGAAGCCAGGAGCACGGTAGGTGATGATGAAGTAATGTGAGCCGAGGAGAGAGCTTGAGTGATTTGCGCCATATCACTCTCTTCCAAAAGAAGCATGGATCGCACTTGATCAAACGTGGGTAAAGGTTCCTTATGTCGAATGATTCGAACAATCTCCGGATACTTGGGTCGAAGACCATTGATTGTCTAAGTCACGAGGCTCGAATCTGGCACCTTAGACCCTAGGTTAGCTAAACGATCAACCTTGGACTTAATGTCTTGGAAGTAATCCGTGACTGATAAATTCCCGATCCCCATGTTCCTGATTTCATTGTTAAGTTGTATGATTCGACTGGCCTTGTTATCATGGAATAGGTCACGAAGTTTTTTCCACACCTCGTGTGCCTTTGTGCTATCATCGATCACCATATCCACTAGTTTAGGGGATATGGTCGAATACATCCACATGACGACGAGTGAGTCGTTTGTGTCATGGTACGGATCTGCTGGAGCGCTGCTAGAAGAGGCAGGGGCGTCAAGGTGATGATGAACTTCATACGTTTTGCAAAAACGTTTGAAGAGATTGCTCCAAGAATTATAATTGAGTTTGTCTAGATCAAGGGGTGTGGGGATACACGCCTTGATGCTAGCGATTGAGTAAGCTCTATCAATCGGTTGTTTGGGTGGTGGTGTGTCTCCGGTCATGATGCTATGACGGAAGAGAGCAAAGCAATGCAAGCAAAATAGCTAAAAGAGAAAGCAGCTGTAATGAAGCATGTACAGGAGGCGTAAAAAAAAATTTAGGGTTTAGGATCTGAGGCTTTGATACCATATTAGAATAGGTAGAATAGGTTAATTCCCCATGATTTCATTAAACATAATAATTCGGTATATATAACCAATATACCGATACATGCTAAACACCCTTAATGGGCTTGATCCAATACAAAAGACATAATAATAAATGGGCTAAACAATAATTGGCTAATAAATTGTTTTTGTATATTTAATCACTTTTGTATTACTGTTCATAAGATACACAAACCATTTTTTATGAATGTATTATACGAGGATTGTCTTCGTCCGCGTGTTGCGACGGGTTTCAAAAGTCTGATTGTTATAACGAAATTCTAAAATTTATATAATTAATTTGGCTAATATTAATCTCATGTTTAAGATGCAGGGAAAATACTAATTACACATTCTTTTTTTTTTTTTTTTTTTTTTTTTTATCAAAAGTGAAAAAAGTTAAAAAGATAAGAGTTGTTAAACTAAGTATACATCATACTTTCTTTTACCAGACTTGTTCACTATATATTGCGAAACTATAAAAAACTTTAGATCTGTTGTATTTTGAGTCATTTAAATCATATTTTGTAGGTGAAAAATAAATACTCAATTTTATTTTTATTTTTTTAAATAATGTAATATGTGACCCATTAATTGTATCAAAAACAAATAATTGTATAAAGCTTCGAAAATATATATTTTATTTGTACAGGTTCCATGAGTATGGAATCTTGGGGTCGGTCCAGTTTCGCGAGAGCAATGATAGATCTTCATGTTGGTGTTGAGTTAAAAGACACTCTTGTTGTGGCAGTGCCTAAAATTGAAGGTAATCATTATATTTTGCATTCAATTCGTGTTGAGCACGAGTGGGAGCCGACTAGATATTCAACCTGAAGGTTTTTGGTCATTCGTTGGACGAAAGTCTTAAGAAAATTGTATCTGACGTGAATGTGAAAACGCAAAGACATACTGTTAGAGGTCTTCCCGTTGGTCCTAAGTCTCGGTTAGTCTACAGGTCTGTTCAAAATAAGACTGCAAAGAAGACGGAAAATAAGCAAGATAAACCGAAAGGAACGAATTCTAATATGGCTGAGGATAGTATTAAATCTGTTTCGAATCCTATGGGGGATGTGGCAAGTTTAAGTGGTACGAAAATTGTGATTTCAAATCCTTTTGATGTTCTTAATAATTGTTGAAAATGATGTTGAGATTATTCCTTGTGATTCGGTTAACTCGAAAGGTGACGATGGGAATGTAGGTAACAGTAAAGTTGTAAACATGGATAATGAGGATAATTATAGCGAAATCTTATACGAGTGGTGGTGGAACCGGGATGAAGAGCTTATACGAGTGTTGGAAAGATGATTATGATGATAACCTATATGATGAAAATGAGTGTGAAGATTTAAGGGAAGAGCAATTAGCTTTCTGTGACGCTTATGATATAAGGGTTCATGGTCATACTAGACGTAAGTATTTTATCTAATATATTTTTCATAAGATTGTTTGTCTTTCTTGTTTGTATTTCGCCTATGTAATGGGCTGAGATGTGAGATTAACTTACATCCTATGTACTTAACAGTTTTTTGGAGTAATAAATTTACCGAGTGTAACAAACTTTGTTAGCTTTGCTATTTTGTAAAGTTTCCGTCTTACACGTGAATTGGACTAGATATGTAGATAGCTTTGCCCGTAGGGACTATTAGTGTTTAAGTGGCAAACTAGTGATGTGTAGAACTTATAAATACCCCTCATGACTCTTCATGAGGGGTGGGGGAAAACATTGTGTAAACTTCATCTAATAAACATTCCTTTTTGTGACAAATGGTAATTTTCACATTTTAAGTTAATGATAAATATTCATTTAATACTTTTTTAACCGAGCATTTCTATGCGTAATTGCATGTTTCTGAGCATTTCTGAACATTTTTGGGGAGCTGTCAGTAAGCATAAATTATTCTATTTCTGATAGTTACTGATAAGTTTCGTATTTAACTGAGAAGCTTTCTCGTATTTACTGAAAAGCAACCCCACACACGAACTGACAGCACAATATATATGGTAGCAGTCAAGTAAATGCATTTTTGAGAAAATAATAATATTTTATTATTATTATGACGAAAATGTCAATAAAAACTTTATTTTGCGTATACGTGTCCAAAAATGTCAAACCGGGACTTTACGGTAACATTTAAGCTTAAACCGACACACGATACACCAACGAGGCTCAAAATCTTTTCCCTCCTTCTCTTGTGTGTCGTTTTCTGCTCACCTCCCCCACATGGAGACAAAACTTTTAATATTATGTGATACTTAGTGGATGATGACATATGTAAAGCTTGTTTTTTATACCCTAAACTTACCATATAGAATAACACATACACATTTCTATCCTCCTAACTAACCAAGATCATTTCTACTCTCAAAACTCTCGAACACAACACAAATTCAAGATCTACAAAAGTTCTTTGAAGTTCAAGTTAAACGGGGTGTACTTTCAAGTGTTTTGGGTTAATTGGAACGTGTCTTGGGTAAATTCGGTGCAATTTGGAGTCTTCTTGGGTCTTCTACCTCTCGACTTTTTTCAAGATTTTGTAAGGATCCTCAAAACTTTTTCAATCTTGTTCATTACATGTTCTTGTGATGTTTAAAAGTGTTACCAAGTGCTTATTATTTATGTTATGTTTGCTAAATAAAAATATGGTTTGATTTATAATTTTATGTTGCTGACTTTTTTTAAAGTTTTTATACAAGTTATGTTATTCTTGTTGTGTGGTAAATCTTGTTGCTTGCATACTAGTTTAATGATACAAATGTGATTAGTGTTAATTACGCGAGTTTAAAACGAAATATACACTTATTTGTGTGTATACATAAATCGGCTAACTTTTAAAATAAATAATTATTGGGGTTTTGAAAAAACATAAAATTTTGGATCTATTGATGAAATGGTCAAATTAGTGCTTAATATATTATTTTGAATAGCTTATTGAATAAGCTCTAGCTTATTGTGTTTTGACTTATTTTGGGTCAAGGGGGTCGTACGACACATATTGGGCCGAGCCCAATATGTTTCAGCCTTGGTTGACTTGTTGATCATTTTGCTTATTAATAAGTGCTTATTTGAAGTATTTAAAAATCCTTACGAAAACTATTCGGACTAAAAGGGCTTAAAGGTTTAAAACTATTTTTGGGCTTATGATGGTCTCGCCACCAATGGGCCGAGCCCAAGTGTTTTTTGCCTTGGTTTGACTTTTTGAACAAACGACGTGATGAACATGTTAAATTGATTTTTAGAAATTTAATGATATATATATCGTAACTTAAAAGGGTTAAATGGTTTTTGGGCTAAACTTGGACTATTGGACCCATTATGGACTTTTCGGCACAATAAATATTTCGGATGACAAAAATGAGTTTTCGAACATTTTTCGACCTTTTATAAATATTTTGACTTATTAAAACGTTATATAACGATTAAAACCGTTTTGAACTCGTTTTGACACTTTAACCCCAATAAGACAAATAACTGAGCTTTTCGGCCCAAAGTTCTAGTTGTTGACTTTTTGTTGACTTTTGAAAGTATTATGACTAAACGTTGACTTTTGAATCGAAACCCATAATTAAGAAGTAAACGTAACAATAAATATAGTTATAACGATAAATATACATTTTGGACTAGTTTTGCAAATATAGTTAACGTAAAGGATTATTTGAGAAAATTGCAAGACTTGGAAAAAATGGAAAAGTTTGAATAAACGAATAGGTCATGCCCGATTTTTCTAAAATTTCGACACTTAGAATATTTTCGGATGAATAACGACTAAAAGACGAAACGGATTATTTTTATTATTAAAAATATTAATTTTTCTAAAATAATATTTTTAGACTTTATAAGACTTATAAATATGTTTTAGATATTTATACACTTACACTTATTTAATTTCTCAAAATTAAATACTTATAAATTTCCTTATAAGTATCATTATATTATAAATAATTATAATATTTATAATATAATAATACCTCACTAACACCATTATCATATTAATTATTCAATACTTATTTAATTAATTACAAGTCTTAATTAATTAAATACTTAATTATTATATATATATATATACGATAATATATATATTACTTACACATTTTGCAACGACAAGCACTGAGCACGGAAGTTCCGTCACACGTATTTTCACTGTACACTTTCATCATGAGTCATCACCAAAGAGTCTTATATGATGAACTATTTTGAAATGTACCTTACCAAACAGCAAGCAATAAATACACAAGCACTTGACACACGTAAACCTTTCAATTGAGTTAAAACATTTAAAACATGAATAATTCGCTAAGACTTACCATACTGATCTAGGTCGCGTGTCGGAATGGTTGCACTGTGTTATTGTTGACAAGCAGATTGCTATTGTTATTAAGGTGAGTTTATAGCCCCATTTTTATAAGTATTGTTTTTATAAACCTTGGGGTGATAAATATGCAAAACTGTTTTCATGGACCAAATTGAACTTTGTTGTTTTTATACACACTGTTATGCGTATAACCTAAGTATGTTTGAATCTCATTGCGCCCACTATCATCAACCATCGATTTCTGCTGGGAAGCGCGTATGATATAAATAGATCTATTGGGGGTGACTCCCCCGTTCGGTTGGCCCGGTAGGTCAACGCGAACGTATACCATGTCGGATTTTGCCGAGTGTCTGGGGATTAACACTCGCGGACACCCTTTGGTTGCTATGCCAGCTTGGCATATTGTTTGTCTAGTTTCGGTTGGATAAGCTTAGTATTAGCATTCAGAATGAGTGTGATTGATGAATTATTTGCTATGGTCCATATGTGCTTATTTACTTTAAACCTATGAACTCACCAGTGTTAGCTGACTTTTATCATGTTTTTCTCAGGTGTTTGAGAATGTATTCATTGAAGGCAGATCATGGCTGTGGTCATAAGTTTTCTAGAAATGTTTTTGCTTATGCGTTAAACTCTGATTTAGGACAGATTTTTTAAATAGGCCTTGTTTTAAATTGAATTGAACTTGATGTATGACAACTAGCTTTGGAAATGTAAACTATTTTAAAACGGATTTTAATCCGTTATCTATATCTTTGTGTTGTGATTATTGATTTAGTAGCACCCAAATATATATGCTTCCGCAAATCCTGATTTTGGGGGTGTTACAGATTGGTATTCAGAGCCTATGTTATAGAGAACTAGGTGTATGTTGATGCAAATAATGTTCTAAAAACGTTATTTCTATCTTTCGATAACTTTACGTGTGGAAAACTAGAAGGGGGGTTGAATAGTTTTTACCATTTTAAAATTAATTCGCTTTGTATACTTAACGTGATTCCAAAGTAAAGTAAACAATCAAACACACAAACAAGTAATATAAGTAAAGAATTAAAGAGAGGAAAGATCAAACCACACAACACAGATGTTTATAGTGGTTCGGCTACAAGGACTCTCTTCCTTGCCCTACTCCACTCCTCGAGCCTCTAACTCGAGAGTTTTTCTTCACTAAGAAACAAGTTCCCTTCTAGGCGGAGAAAACCTTTACACGTCGCTTACTCTTTATCCGGTACTAAGCTAAACACCGGGTTCTTTACAAGGGTACAAACACTCCCGTTGGTTCTTTCACAAGGGTACAACCACTCCCGACACACTTTGTGTTTTAAGGACTAAAACACTAACCAAACTCTACTGAATAAATGATACAAACAATGATGTGTGAACTAAAACAAAATCACACAGACTCTATACTAAAAGGATAACAACAGAAGGTTGATCCTTATATGCTGTGATCTTCTTTGCTACAAAAGGAAAGATCAATGAAATGAAAGAATGATATGGGTTAGTGATATGTAAATGAATGAGTATGTATTTAAGCTATATGAGTGATGAAAATGGCCAAATGATCAGCTTGCTATTTATAGGAAAACTGATCCAACAGTTGGCGGATCTGGCGGATCCCAAAAATTGGATCCGCCCTTGTATGGATTTGGATCCGCCATGTCAGGCCAGTTAAGAGATCTTCATATCTTTACAAATCTTGCACAATCTTTCCATATCTTCAAATGTCAACTCTTTGGCTTGAAGATCTAAAAAAGATATCTCAAAATCTTTCTAAGATTATGTTCATGATGCATGCCATGATGTCATCCTAACATTTTAGAAATAAAGTTTCTAATTTAAGAAATAAACTTGTTAATGTATAAATGTATATAATGTTACTCCTAGAGATCTTGTAATATGTAAATATGTTTTAAAAGACTTATCACTATAAATGTAAAAGGCTTATTCTTATATTTATGCTTGTGCTTAAAGATAAACTTTGTATTTGTCATTAACAAAATTAAGCAAAGATCGTAAAATATAAATAACGTTTTTAGGACGATATTTGTATTAACAATCTCTCCCTTTTTGTTGATGACAAAACATAAAGTGTATTTTTAAGTAAAGAACTTAAATAAAGGATGAGTCTCTTAAAAATATAGATTAAGTTAGTTTATGCAAGTTTTAAAATCTGTTTTAAGCAAAAAGTATGTACTGTGATGTTTCACAGTGATGAGAACTTAATCATTTCTCCCCCTTTTTGTCGAAACAAAAAGAAGATATGCGTAGCGGAATGCGATTTTGAGAACTTTAAAGCTCCCCTTTGATTTATACTCCCCCTAAATGGAGTACCAAGGATATGATGTATGATTCTACAAAACAAATGGTTAGAATATGATATGCTCCCCCTTGATGTATACTCCCCATTGCTAGAGTACCAAAATATACATTTCAAGAGTATGAGATGCTATAAAAGAAAAGTTATTAATGAACAACTTCAATCAAGAAGCAAAATGCATATGCAATTGTCAACCAAACAAGAAGGTCAACCCATTTGACTTTAAAATTTCAAAATAAAGTGTCTGATCAAAATTTAGTACCTAATGTACATTTGATCAAAGCATTATGTGAATTTAAAAACACCTATACTATGATGTTAGTAATCTAAAATAAGATAATATGCTTAATGTTGATCACCCACAAGCATAAAACATAACATTCATTACTTGGAAAAAATGATGTTACATTTAAACAAAGAAAATAAATCCTAAAAAAAAAATTCTAAAACAACATCCTAAAAGTTCCTATAAGAGGAAACTAAAAAGCTCCTATTGAGGAGGATGAGAGATTGCATTGAGACGCTCGAGAATGTGGTTCAAGATGAACATCATTTCATTTTGGAGCTAATGGACCAAAATGTTGGTCCTTTGGGTCAAATGAGCGGTCCTCTCGCAATGAGAGCAATCATGTCTTTCAAAATCGGGAGGAAGGGTAGGCTCATTGTTTTGTGGTGGTGGTGATTGGTTGCTTGATGGTGGTGGTGGTTGTTGGTGAGATGATGGTGGAGTTGGGATGGAGTTCATCAAGATGGTTTGGAGATCCATTGCTTCATCAAGGCTGGAATCCACCATATTAGAGAGAGCATGGAGGCGGGCGAGTTCCTCGTTGATCTCTTCTTGGCTTCGTGGCTCATTTATCCACATTGCCTCATCAATGGCAATTAGTGTGGATGTGGGTGAGAGAGGTTGTGTTTGAGGTTGAGGTGGTGGTGCATCACGGTGCAAAGGACCGTGGATATCCTGATAAAGCGGAAGAAAAAGCATTGGTTCTTGACCTTCAAAGGTCATGGGTGGAGGATTGGTTGACCTTGGTGGAAGGTCTTCCAAGTCATTAAGATATAGATGTGGTGATGTAGGTGGAGTCCTAAATAATTCTAGAGGCTAAAGTTGTGGTGACTTTGGTGGTGAAGGTGATTTGCTAGGTTGATTTGGAGCAGGAGGTGGAGTTGTAGCAACAGGTGTGATTGTTGGTGGTGGTGTGGAGATAGTGGTTTGAGATGGTGTTGGAGTAGCAAGATTGAGAAAATTCTCATTTGCGATTGGTGAAGAGATGTTGAGAGGGGATGATTCCTCCTCTGATGAGTTAGCTAAGTTTATGAAGCAACAAGGCTTAACCCTAATACGAGCAGTTCTTTTTGGGGGTCTGCTAGTGGATGAGTTACTTGATTTTGTCATGGTTAAGATTAATAGTGTAGCTAAGAAAGTACCGGAAATATGTAGAGAGGATGGTGAGTGAGTGAGTTTTGATCATCCTGATCATCCTAATTTATAGATAGTAAGATTTTTGAAAGTTGTGTTTGGATTTGATGTAAGTCCAATGGAGAATGTTGGTTCCTAATGATTTGGAACAGAAATTTGTGCTAGTCACATCATTTAAGTCAAACCATAGATCTCAAGTTGAGGGAATTGTAGAAGATTTGCAGTTAATGCAAAGAGTAAGTGGAAAATCTGTTGATATGATGTTCCAACGGATTTGACGGATCCCAGAAAAGGGTTCCTTGCTTGTATTGGAAAGGTAACTCACATGGAAAATTTGAAAATTCAAATTTTGGTAGGAAATTGATTTCTTAAGGTTCTAAGGGTTTCCTAAAACATTCTAAAGAGTCTAATGACCAGTAAAGAATTCCTAAAGACTATAATCCAATATCTACCTATTAGGATGAGTCGAGAATTTTTGAAAAATGATACTGTAGGCACCTGCGGATCCAATCGACAACAAAGACGGATCCAAAATTTGGGAGTCGTCGAATCCGCAGGTTAAGGATTGGCGGAGCCAAAGGAAACACTAGGCGGATCCAAAATTTTGGATCCGCCAAATCCGCCATATGGAAAGTTAGTTTCTTAACAGAACATATGTCAAATTTTTTGTTTCTCGGTTAAAACCCGAAAAATCTCCTAAAACATATGTAATAGCTAATATGTGATACAAATATACTAAATATATAGATTCTAACACACGTATACACATAAATTAATTCGATCATCATATCTTACCATAAAAGGAGTTAAGCCAAACGGTGGCTTAATCTCGGAAAATTGATAACACCATGTGTTATCGGTCTGCAATGTCAAGTTAGTTTACACATATGTCAAGTACTAACATAATGTCTTAAGAAACATACATGTTCAACACATCATTGTCTAATAAAGTCTAAAACCAAACACTCCTTTCAACCTAACTTCTTGCTCAATTTCTTGTAACCCTTGTGAAGTTTCATAATCCAACGCCCCAAATTCTTCACCATTCCTTTGGTTTGCCGAAATTCCACTGATTCATTAGGGATTGGTGGAAGATGACTCAAGTACTCAGGTGGAGCGATCCTAGAGTTTGGCAAGCCGTCGTCCTCACTCATTGATGATGATGATGATGATGATGATGATGATGTAGGAGGATGTGGACGTTTACCTTTTGCTACCGCTACCCTATGATCACTTAGAGGAACGAAAGTGTGTTCTATCACTACAAAAAAACTGGCTTTCAGAGACTGAATTTCTAGGGACTGATATATCAGTCGCAGATACATAGCATCGGTAACTGAAACATCAGTTACTGATACTTTTAAGGACTGACCTTTTATTGACTGATTGCGGCGACTAAAAATCAGTCCTCGATTCCATGACCCCATATCTGAGAATAAATTTCGGTTACTAATATGCCTGTACGGGAAAAAAAATTGGAGGCAAATTTTTTAGTGACTGAATAAGGGTGACAATTCAGTCCCTAGTACATGTACATCATATCTAAGACTAAATTTCAGTTACAAATATATTTGCGCAATAAAAAATTTTGGCGGAAAATTTGTTAGTGACTGAATTATAGTCACAGTTCGGTCCCTAATACATGGAGACCATAGCTAAGACTAAGTTTCAGTTACAAATATGTATACACAATAAAAAGGTTTGGAGGGAAATTTTTTAGTGACTGAATTTCAGTCACAGCTGCGTCCCTATTACATGGACATCATACCTAAGACTAAAATTCAGTTACAAATACGTTTGCGCAATTAAAAAGTTTGGAGGGAAATTTGTTAGTGATTGAATTTGAATCACAACTCAGTCCCTAATACATGGACATCATAGTTAAGACTAAAGTTCAGTTACAAATACGTATGCAAAATAAAAAAACTTTTGAGAGAAAATTGTTTATGACTGAATTTTAGTCCAACATAAACCTCTTATACATGGGCAACATATTTAAGACTAAAATCCAGTTACAAATATGTCTACACAATAAAAAGGTTTGTAGGGAAAATTTGTAGTGACTGAATTTCAGTCACAGCTGCGTCCCTATTACATGGACATCATACCTAAGACTAAAATTCAGTTACAAATATGTTTGCGCAATTAAAAAGTTTGGAGGGAAATTTGTTAGTGATTGAATTTGAATCACAACTCAGTCCCTAATACATGGACATCATAGCTAAGACTAAAGTTTAGTTACAAATACGTATGCAAAATAAAAAAACTTTTGAGAGAAAATTGTTTATGACTGAATTTTAGTCCTACATAAACCTCTTATACATGGGCAACATATTTAAGACTAAAATCCAGTTACAAATATGTCTACACAATAAAAAGGCTTGTAGGGAAAATTTGTAGTGACTGAATTTCAGTCACAGCTGAGTCCCTATTACATGGACATCATACCTAAGACTAAAATTCAATTACAAATATGTCTGCGCAATAAAAAAGGTTTGGAGGGAAATTTGTTAGTGACTGAATTTCAATCACGACTCAGTCCCTAATACATGGACATCATAGCTATGACTAAATTTCAGTTACAAATACGTATGCAAAATAAAAAGGTTTGGAGAGACAATTATTTGTGACTGAATTTCAGTCCCACATAAATGTCTTATACATGGGCAACATATTTAAGACTAATTCGTTTAACATCTCATGGATAATGATATCATCTCGACTCATTCATTTAACATCTCATGTATAACTATATCATCCTGACTCATTCGTTTAACATCTCATGTATAACGATATCATCTCGACTCATTCGTTTAACATCTCATTTATAACGATATCATCTCGACTCATTCGTTTAACATCTCATGTATAACCATATCATCCTGACTCATTCGTTTAACATCTCATGGATAACGATATCATCTCGACTCATTCGTTTAACATCTCATGTAAAACCATATCATCCTGACTCATTCGTTTAACATCTCATGTATAACGATATCATTTCGACTCATTCGTTTTAACATCTCATTTATAACGATATCATCTCGACTCATTCGTTTAACATCTCATTTATAACGATATCATCTCGACTCATTCGTTTAACATCTCATGTATAACCATATCATCCTGACTCATTCGTTTAACATCTCATGTATAACGATATCATCTCGACTCATTCGTTTAACATCTCATTTATAACGATATCATCTCGACTCGTTCGTTTAACATCTCATGTATAACGATATCATCTCGTCTCATTCGTTTAACATCTCATGTATAACCATATCATCTCGACTCATTCGTTTAACATCTCATGTATAACGATATCATCTCGTCTCATTCGTTTAACATCTCATGTATAACCATATCATCTCGACACATTCGTTTAACATCTCATGTATAACGATATCATCTCGACTCATTCGTTTAACATCTCATGTATAACCATATCATCCTGACTCATTCGTTTAACATCTCATGTATAACGATATCATCTCGACTCATTCGTTTAACATCTCATTTATAACGATATCATCTCGACTCGTTCGTTTAACATCTCATGTATAACGATATCATCTCGTCTCATTCGTTTAACATCTCATGTATAACCATATCATCTCGACTCATTCGTTTAACATCTCATGTATAACGATATCATCTCGACTCATTCGTTTAACATCTCATGTATAACCATATCATCTTGACACATTCGTTTAACATGTTATGTATAACGATATCATCTCGACTTATTCGTTTAACATCTCATGTACAACGATATCATCTCGACTCATTCGTTTAACATCTCATGTACAACGATATCATCTCGACTCATTCGTTTAACATGTTATGCATATCCATAGCATCTCGACTCATCCATTCAATATTTATGTATATTCAAATCATTTATATTTAATTAAATCATTTTTAACTAATTTAAATCATTTATAATTAATTTAAATAATGTTGTAATCATTTATAATTAATCTACATAATTTTTTAATAATTTATAAGTAATTTAAATTATTTATAAACAATTTAAACAATTTTTAAGTTATTTATAATTAAGTTACATCATTTTTTTTTCTTAAAACAAAATTGTGATACACAACATTACAAAAACAAATAATTTTGCGAAAATTTTGTTTACTCGTTTACCCCGTCACATATTTTCTTGAAAAATTTGTTTGCCCCGCCAAAGGTAAAAAACAAAAATTAAAACGGGATCTCATCTTCATCCTGCTCCAAACACACACATAAAACTCATCTCATTCTCATATCATCTTCATCCTCCCATCCGAAACCAGCGCACACACCACTGTTTTTCTTTGATTCATCCTTCACCGGCCACAAATCAACACACACGCACCACTGTTTTTTTTTTTTTTTTTTTTTTTTTTTTTTTTTTTTTTTTATGATTATATTAAAGGTATTATTTTTATTATTATTATTATTATTATTATTTTGGTTTTTTTTTGGTTTTTATAGTTTTTGTTCAATTATAATTTTACATGAGATGTTATAGCAGCGGACCATTGCTCTCCACTGCCCCAAAGTTTATTAGTATCTTTCTATTTCAAAGGGTCAAATTATTACTATTTCTAACAATTTTTATAAAATCACTTTGATTCAGTTGCAAATTCACTCAATTTCAGGTCACTATTTTTAATTGTTGTTTTTTTGTATCTGATCTGTTAAATTAGGGTTTAGATTAACTAATCAAATATAATATTAGGGTTTCGAAACTGCTTGTTAATTACGATGAATTCAGCTACGAATTTATGTTCAAAAGTAGGGTAATAATTAAGCTTTTTGAATTTAATTAAGTTCATAGTTTTTGCGATCTAATATAAGACAATAGTTTTATAAGATAATACGGAGTAATAAACTTTGGGATTGAATGTTTTGTGTAAACGCAGCCTGTAACAAAAGTACTCATTATGTAATGTGATGCAACTCTGCTGACCCAATCTTGCCGCCTTTACTCATGGTATTGCTTAAATTGTATGCATATTGTGAAATCAGATAATTTGGGATGAAGTAGGCGAGTCGGATACTGAAAGGGACAAGATGTTGTTAGAGCTTGAACGAGAGTGTCTTGAGGTATACAGGAGAAAAGTTGACTTGGCAAACAAAAGTCGAGCTCAGCTTAGACAAATGATTGCTGATAACAAGGCAGAGTTAGTAGCTATATGTTCTGCTATGGGTGAGCGACCCGTTCACATTAGGCAGGTAATAAAATATCTAAACCGGTTAATTTGTGAAAGTGTTTCTGAATGGATAGTTACTGGAAAGTGTGGATGCTAAATTTGAAGTTCATTAGTTTTAATTTTCACTATCGCAGTTGTAACTCCCAATAGTTATTAGTAGCCTTTGACTCTACTCGAATTGTAAACTTTTTTAGGCGGTGTTAGGATGCTAGCTTTTAAAGTGATTATCGTGACTTGAAAATTCAAAATCAGAATCATGTCATTGGATTAACATATGAATAAGCTATGGACAATTAGCTGCATGAACGTTTATGTATGGTGATTACTTGTTATCCCATATCTGATTAGTATGATCCGAAATAATCAAAAATCTAAATCTATGATAACTTTTTTAGAACGTCAAGTCAAAGTAATACTTTATCTGCATTTCCAAAACAACTAATGAACCTTAGCATCCACCCGTACTGATATATTGCTCCCAGAGTTGTCATCATGAATAATTGTAATATGGAATTGTGTCTTGATTTCGGGTGTAATGGTGTATGACTGTGTTACTTTTTCAGTCTGATCAGAACGCTGGGAGTCTCAAGGCTGAGCTCAGAGCCATTCTTCCAGAACTCGAAGAGATGAAAAAGAGAAAAACTGAGAGGAGGAATCAGTTTCTTGAAGTCTTAGAACATATACAGAAAATACAGCTGGAAATTTATGCAACTTCTTACAAGACAATATTGGATGAATCTGATTTATCGTTAAGAAAGCTTGAAGAACTTCATGCACAGCTACAAGCTCTTGAGAAGGAGAAGGTGATTTTAGTTTCTTTACAATGATTTTAGTTTCTTTACAATAAAGTTTTCTGGAACCTGCCTTGTTGTGAGTTGATACTAATTACTCGTTATTGCTTATAAATATCCAGAGTGATCAACTTGAGCAAGTTCTATATCAGATGAGCACCCTAAGTTCGCTTTGTTTGCTACTTGGAATGGAGTTCAGTCAAACGATCTATGAAATTCATCCTGGTTTAGCAGAAACAGAAGGAACAAAGAGCATAAGCAATGAAGCAATCGCGAGGCTTGCTGCTGCTATACAAAGATTACGTGAAGTTAAAATAGAGAGAATGCAGAGAGTAAGTACAGGATCCAACTTGACCTTAAGTGACTATCGAATGTCTATAAGCTGACTGTTTATAATTTGTTAACATTTTGTTAGATCCAAAGTCTTGCTTTCTCTCTGTTATAGCTTTGGAATCTGATGGATACCCCTGCTGAAGAGCAACAGATGTTTCAGAGTGTTACGTGTAAGATAGCTGCTGCAGAGCATGAGATAACGGAACACAACTTGCTTTCTGTCGAGTTTATTAATTATGTGAGTTATGGTATCTAGATTAATTTGGGTTTGTTGCAAAAATAAGTAACTTAATGGCTGATTTCTGTTTTGATCATCTTAACAAAAACTCTCTAAGCTGCAAATTATTTGCAGAAAATGTAACGAACTTTCACAATAGTTTGATCGAAGTACAAGTTTTCATGTAAAAAATAATGACGTGGTGGTTAATTCATGTGATTTAGTTTCGATGCTGCACACCTAGATAAGACAAGGTTTAATATTATCTTACATTGAACTTTTTGAAAGTAAGATACCTTTTATGGATAAGAACAAACATGGCTACCTGGAGAACAAAAGTCAGACCAAACTATGTTGCCTTTTTAGTTTTTATACAGTAACCCGTAAAAGTTTTGAGAAGGTCGAAATTCTAAGGCGTGTTAACATTAAAGGTTGAGATAGAGGTTTCACGTCTTGAATCCTTGAAGTCTAGCAAACTGAAAGAGCTTGTTTTCAAGAAAAGATTAGAGTTAGAAGACATTTGCCGGAAGACACACTTGCTTCCAGAATCTGATAATGCAATGGAGATGGCACTTGAAGCTATTGAAACTGGTACATATGTGTTTTGTTATGTCTAATGCAACAAAATGATTATATCGCATATTCACTGATATATACTTTGCATTTGTGAATGAAGGAGCTGTTGATCCTGCTAGCCTCCTTGAACAAATCGAACTTCAAGTGGGGAAAGTAAAAGAGGAAGCTTTAAGTAGAAAAGAAATACTTGATAAAGTTGAGAAATGGATGGCTGCTTGTGAAGAGGAGTGTTGGCTTGAGGAGTACAACAATGTTGGTCTTCCTTATTTCCCATTTATCAATTGGATGAAAGGAGCAGCTAAATCATCTCAACAAGCTGACTCAGCACCTAAACAAAACTCGACTGAGATTAATGAATTGAGAGCAAAGGTTAGTGAACTTGAACCGTATAAACGTAATTATTCATATACGTTGATGCATGTGGCTCACCAAATATTACTGAAGGTGATGGTAACGGTGATGGTAACGATGATCCATTCACCGATAGTGATATATAGGACGTTCAAATTTATTTCTATTGAATTTGGTTTTATTTTTAAACATATTGAATTGTAAACTCTTGTTATTTGGATTAGTGATTATTATGCTTTAAAGAAATATTGTTATTATTATTGTTTATGGTTTGGAGTTTTATATACTATTGTAAGGGGTCATTTATGCATTGTGAATGGGGATTGAATTAAATTGTATTTGCCACTAACTTTTAGTTTATAATAGAAATATAATGGAACGGCGCCATCATATTGGAGACTGATTTGAATGTTATTTTGTATCGATTAAAATATATTTTGAAACTAATTTTCAGTCACTAGAAAAACAAATTAAGGACTAATTCATTTGTTTTTTGTGACTAACAATCAGTCTTTAAAGCCTTTCATCGGAGACTAATCAGTTTTTAAAACCTATTATTAGAGACTGATTTGGTACGGTAATCTACAAAACAACGAAACATATTAGGGACTATAAAACAATGTTTATGGACTAATTTTCAGTCTCTAAATCCATGTGTTAGTAACTGATCTAACATAGTATTGGCGACTGACTTTTCAGTCGCCGATAATATGAATTGGGGACTGAAATAACATGATACCAACCCATGGAAATAAGGATTGACTTTTTAATTTTGGAGACTGATCTCTGGTCCTCATTGGTTCAATACAACAAGGACTGAATTTCAGTTGATAACGTCACTTTCCATAACTAAGCTGTTGTAACTGATTAGTGACTAGCAAAATCAGTCCTTGATAGACCATTCGTAACTGATCATGGTGTATCGGAGACTGATTTTTCAGTCTCTGAAAGCCTGTTTTTTTGTAGTGTATCTTGGCGTAGTCGGGAACAAATCCTAAAGTATTTCTAGGAATAGGTTCAAAGGCTCTATAGAGACGAGTCAAGAGCATCCCGTAGGGCATTGCGGTGGTACCTTGTACTGGAATATCGGCCATTCATTTGGCGATATAGTATGCAAGGTTGAAAGGTTGATGGGTTGACACATAGTACATCATATAACAAAGACAAGCGTTGATATGATCTCGATTCCAAACGGTGCTTATGAAATTTGCTCTTAACACATCTTCTAGCTTTCTAAATTCGGGCTTAAGTTCATTGAGTTCCATGGCAAAAGGATCTCTATTTACTTGACGACCTCGATGCAACCTAGTTGGGTTGTTCCTAGGTAAGAAGAGATGCTCCCGAATTGTTTCTTTTGCGGTCAAAGGTGTGGCATATGGTGCCGTTCGATCAAGGTTTGATTCTAAGATTGTCAATGACCATTTATCCGAATAGACACATGTTCCTTGACTTGGAACTCCTAAGACATCTCCAAATTGATCTAAGGGAATGTTTAATTGGGTTCCATTGACTCTAAAGTGAATGTTCATGTATCCATGATCATTAGAACTAAGTCCTATAGAAGCATAGAACTCGAGAATGAACCTAGGGATGATGGGCTCATCAATGTCTAGAAGACTATCGAAATGAATTGTGGCTAATTGCTCGCAGAGAATGGTACCTTCATAGAATGAGGGGTCTTCAACCCTACCCTCATGGACATATCGTTTTTCTAGTGCTTTAAAAATATTTACTTGAGCTTCGGTGAGACCTTTGGTTTTGTGGTGTTTGGGAAGGTATTTGATGGTGTTTTTGTGATCATAATTAGTTGCGGGAGGCATAGTTATCCTAGACAAGAAACATATATAGTTTAGTTGAAATTATCGAAAATACGTATAAATGTCTAGTGTGTGCCTACATGGGGACAATGTGGAGGTACGGTTATCTCGACTCCTTTTTAATGCATGAAAATTTGTTTATGCAAGTTTTATGATAAAACGAGAGATAACCCAAACGCTCCTACTTTAATGTAGCTTCATTTGAATGTACCCGAAAATACATATTAGTTATGTATTCCCTTTAGCATTCAAGAGACATTATGCAAGTGATGTTTAAAACATAACGTTTTTGTATTTGTATAAACAATGTTCAAAAATCGTTTTTCCTAGTCGTGAGAAGATTTTAGAAAAAATTTCTCATGAGGTTTTAGATGAATAATGATAATGTACTACAAGATGCAATTTCTAACTATGAAAACATGATTTGTTATGCAATTTAGTAAATATGCTTCATGATTTTTCAAGAATTATGCATAAACCCCAAGTTTTGGTTTTGTGCATGAAATAGAAATCCTAGACGCAGATCAGGAATGTATACATGATAAGGATACTTACAGTGATGTTTAGAGCTCAATTTGGTTGAGAAAGATGGCCTAAATTTTTAGTTTGGTGAATTATGGGTCGAGTTCTAGTAGGTGTTTGAGTGTTGGGAAGTGTGATGAATAGTACAAGAAGTTTATTAAATAAACAGAAAATTGGCTCAACAGGCCACGGATCTGGCGGATCCAAAACAAGGGATCCACCCTTGTTGTCGGTTGGATCCGCAGGATCAGAACACCAATTTTGGTATTGCCTGCGTTTAGCTAATCTAAGGTTCGAGTTAATGTTTAATCTACTCACTAGGTTCCATTAATCCTAAACCAAGTCTAAGATAGTTGAAAGGTTCTCTCTTGAGAGGTTTTGTGAGGATATCGGCAATGTTGTCCTCTGAGGAAACTTTCTCAATTGAGATGTTTCCCTTCTGAACATTGTCACGTAGCAAGTGGTGACGTATTTCTATGTGTTTGGTTCTAGCATGTTGGACTGGATTTTTGCTAAGATCGATAGCTCCTTTGTTGTCACAAAGAATGGGAATGTCGTTGAGTACAATTCCATAGTCGACGAGAGCTTGTTTCATCCACAGTGCTTGTTGGCAAGCTTTTCCTGCTGACACGTACTCGGCTTCAGTTGTTGATATGGCGAGGGCTGTTTGTTTCTTAGCAAACCATGAAGTGAGACAATGTCCTACAAAAGTACAAATACCGCTTGTACTTCCTATCAACATAATCACCAGCATGGTCTGAGTCGGCATACACTATGGTTTCCATTCCCGTCCCTTTGGGATACCATAATCCTAGATGTGTAATGCCTTTTATGTACCTAAATATCCGTTTAACGGCTTCAAGATGGGATGTTTTGGGATCTTCTTGAAAGCGTGCACATAGACAAACACTAAACATAATGTCCGGTCTACTAGCCGTTAGGTAGAGTAAACTACCAATCATCCCTCTATATTTAGTGCTATCTACGGATTCACTTTCGTCATCCTTGGTGAGTTTGGTTTCGGAAGACATTGGTGTTTTCATAGGTTTAGAATCTTCAAGACCAAATTTCTTAAGCATATCCTTGATATACTTAGATTGGTTGAAGAATATCCTATCTTCTAATTGTTTTATTTGGAGACCTAAGAAAAAGTTTAGTTCCCCCATCATACTCATTTCAAACTCAACATGCATGATTTTCGAAAATTCATCACATAACTCTTGAAAAGTTGATCCGAATATAATGTCATCCACATATATCTGGACTATGATCATATGTGATCCCTTTTTCTTGGTGAAGATGGTGTTGTCTACTAGGCCCATGGTATACTTATGGTCAACTAGGAAGGTCTTAAGTCGATCATACCAAGCTTTTGGTGCTTGCTTAAGTCCGTATAATGCTTTCTTAAGTTTGTAGACATGATTAGGTTTTTCAAAATCGGCAAAGCCGGGAGGTTGTGCTACATACACTTCCTCATTTATGAAACCATTTAGAAATGCACTTTTGACATATATTTGAAATAGTTTAAAGTCATGTGCACATGCATATGCAAGTAATATCCTAATTGACTCAAGTCTAGCTACGGGTGCAAAAGTCTCATCATAATCTATACCTTCTTGTTGATTGTAGCCTTGTGCTACTAGCCTAGCTTTGTTTCTAGACACTATGCCATTTTCATCCATTTTATTTCTAAAAACCCATTTTGTACCGATTATGGTTTGATTTTTAGGTTGTGGAACTAATGTCCAAACGTCATTCCTAACAAATTGATTTAATTCCTCTTGCATCGCAATGACGCAAGATTCATCTTTTATTGCTTCATTAACATGTTTAGGTTCAATTGTTGAAACAAAACAAAAGAAGTTACTTTCATTTTGAGCTTTAGACCTTAATGTTCTTTCATTGATTTTTCCTATGACGTTTTCTAATGGATGACTTTTGGTTTCTTTGATATTAACTATTTCTCTTTTTACCGGTTCATCTTGTTTCTCACTTTCAATATTTTCCTGATTATCAACCATTTGACTTTCAAGTAAGTCATCATCTACCAAAGGTGATGTCTTAGAGGGAGGTAGACTTTCATCGAATGTTACGTTCAATGATTCCTCGACTTTTGAGGTTTCTTTGTTCAAAACTATATATGCTTTACTAGTTTGTGAATATCCTAGAAATACACCTTCATACGAATCTGGGTCAAACTTGGTGAGATAATCCTTTGTGTTTAAAATGAAGCACTTGCTTCCAAATACTCTAAAATATCCTAAAGTAGGCTTTTTGCCTCTATATAACTCATATGGAGTCTTTTTCAAGAATGGTCTAATTAGGACTCGATTTAGGATATATGTGAATGTATCTACAGCGTGACACCAAAACTTTTTAGGTATGTTTTGTTCATTTAACATGGTTCTAGTCATTTCTTGAATTGTCCTATTTTTGCTTTCTACCGCACCGTTAGATTGAGGGGTTCGAGGAGCCGAGAAATTATGAGTTATGCCATTGGCATCACAAAAAGCTCCAAATTGGATTTCATTGTCAAATTCACGACCATGGTCGGTTCTTATTGACACTATGTTACTTCCTATTTGATTTTGAATTTTCTTACTTAAGATTTCAAATTTATCAAACGCTTCATTTTTAGTTTTCAAAAACTTAGTCCATGTATACCTAGAGTAATCATCTACTATTACCAAAGTATAGAAGTTTCCCCTGTAACTTTGTATAGCGGATGGACCAAACAAATCCATATGCAATAATTCTAGACACCTAGATGTAGACACCATGTTTTTAGCCTTATGGCTATTATGAACTTGTTTTCCTATTTTGCAAGCATCACAAAAGTGTTGGTCATATTTCAACTTAGGCAGGTTCCTAACGAGTTCCTTAGATGATAAGGATTGAATTAACCTCATATTGGCATGACCTAAGCGTCGATGCCATAGAGTTGAGTTATCGTCCAAAGAAGTGAGACAAAGTTTGTCTTTAGGTGTTTTAGTTCCATTTTCACTGAAAAGGACGTTATACTTTTTGCAGCATAATTGACTAATACTAAGCAAGTTAAATCCTAAATTATCTACATGAGCAACATCATCAATAGTGAGAGAGTCATGAGAAATCGTACCTTTTCCGATGATTTTTTTAAGCTTGCTACCGAATGTGACATTACCTCCGTCGTACACTTGGTAGTTTGAGAAAAGGCTTTTGTTTCCCGTCATGTGTCTTGAACACCCACTATCTTTAATCCACTCATCAGGTTCTAATTCAACTTTCAAGCACACCTAAGTTCAAGAAAAACTCAAGCGTTTGGTCCCCAATATCTCATGGGTCCGTTTGGGTTAAACATAACATTATCATTATTCATGTATGGAAATGGTGGACAAGTGTTCCATGGCATGAAGTTGGGACCTTGAAGGTTTCTAGACATGTTTTGGTTCCAATTATTTTGATAATGATGTTGTGAGTTAAAGTTACTCTTTGGAAAGGGATGTTTGGGAAAACTGGTTTTAGGTGTCTGTTGAATCGTTTTAACTCTATACTCATTTCTAACTTGGCCTTTTCCTATAGAGACTGATGGTTTTTGTTTGTTAACAGTTGTACTAGTGCTAGGTTTTCTAGTGACCTTAACAAATTCAGTACGATTTGTTTTAAGAACCTTCTGTTCATCAACAGTACCGGCGGATCCCTTGGGTACAACTGGCGGATCCAAAATTTTGGATCCGTCGGATCCGTGGGTGTCTGACTCAGTTGGAACAGTTTCTTTTTCTTTCACTGTTTGTTTCTTAAACTACTTAAGCTTCCTAGTTTCATAAAACCTAGTCCGGTTTTATCATGAGGTAACTTTTGCATCTTCGTTATCTCATCTATACAGTTTATATTTTTATCAAACTTTTTAAACTTAGAATTTTGTTTAATAAGTTCTTCCTGTGTTGACTTAAGTGTATCCAGTTCTAACTTAAGTTCCTGACACGACACACATGTTTCTTTAACACTTTTACCCTTTTCTATTCTTATCTCCTTTTCTTTTAACCAATGAACTTCGTTTTCTAAAAGTGTTGTTTTGGTTTTTAAGAATTTATTCTTGTTTATGATTTTAAGGGTAATTTCACACAATTTGTTATATTCTACTTCTAAGGTATCATCATTTATAGAAGAGTATGACGAGTCAGAATGTACCTCTTCTGTGTCATGAGCCATGAGAGCAACTTCGTCGTTCTTAGGCTCGTCGTCATCTCCTTCACTATCACTCCAAGCTCCACTGACAAAGGCTCTTTGAGACTTGTTCTTTGGAGGCTTTGGACATTCTCCTATTAAGTGACTAGAATCACCACACCTATAACACTTCCTGTCTACCTTTCCTTTCCTATCATCACGGTCTTTTCGGAAGGATTTCTTTTCTTCACGAGGTGGTCTAACGAACTTGGCCATGGCATATTCTTCGTCTTCGCTACTAGAACAAGACTCTTCATCATCACTTGATTCAACTCTAGCTTTTAAGGCAATGGACTTCATTTTTTCTGTTAGGAATATAAATATTCAGATGAAGGTTCGGTCACCCCGAGTATCTATTTAGCATTTACATAGCTCGTAGGCTTATTATTATTACTAGTAGTATTAGTATTATTAGACCCAAGACCACCCGAATCATACACACAATCAAGATGTATAGATCTTACAATTGGTATCAGAGAGCCATGGTTAGGTTTGGTTTGATTGTGTGTCGGTTTCATCTTGTTTGAATCATTTGTTTCTAAATCTGTTCGTACCACAAATCTCATTCATCAATATATACAAGTCTTGCGTTCCTTTTTGTTTCTTGTTTTGGGCTTACATGACTTTGGGCTTTAGTTGTCCAATGATACTTACGTGTGACTTGTGGTATACATTTGTGTTTAAATTCATTGTTTTAACGGTGTGACTTGTGTTGAATGGAAAATGGTTTGTCGTGACTGCTTTGGTCAAATTGCTTGTGTTGTTAACGAGTTGTTGGTTTTGTTCTTGGTTCACACTCGTGGGTTTGTGTCCAGTTGGTTTGTTTTGCAGTTTATGGTTTGTGTTGTCCAATTTGGTTTATACTTTGTTATTGTGGTATAGATCGTGACTGTCATGTTGGGTTATGATGATTCTTGGTAAACTGCTTACTAGTCACTCTTTCTGGCTGCTTGGTCTGAGAAAGGAGATGTTCTTGGTAGCGTTTTGTGTATACTTGTGACTAGTTTGGCATGTATCCGAAAATGGCAATAAGTACAAGTCTTGTGAAAATGACTTGTGGTCCTCTTGTTGTTGTTTGGAGCTTATATTGTAGCGTTTTGACTGGTTGAAAATGTTGTGTTTTGTGTAACATTGGGACTGATGTTTGGATGGTAGCCATAAGTGGAAAAGAGGTCAAAGTTGTGAACGTGACTGGTCATGCTTTTTGTCAGCTTGCCTCTTTTCATGAGCTAGCGTTTTGTCTCAAATGGTTAGCATTTTGTGGTTAGCGTTTTGTCTGATTGCAAACTTGAGTTTTGTGTTTTGCAAGCATGCGACTTGTGTCTATAACATCTGTTTGCAAAAGTGGCAATTTGTGTCCTCAAGAATGTAGCGACTTGTCCATGGTAAAACGAAAAAGTATTGAGATAAAGGAGCACTGACCATGGACCACTGCAGCCATACAAAACCAAATCTATCCTAACATCCCATTTTTCACACATATCAAACAACTTCATTAAATACGTTAATCCCGCCTCCAATATCCTTCTCGAATCAAAAGGATAAATAACTACATGATCTCAGTTTTCCTTCTATCGTAGTTATCAAAGATAAATCGAGCTCTTCAATGGTCAAGCATACGAATGAAAAGTATTCATCATTGATCAGTCACAAAAAAAATGAGCAAATGGAAAGTGATCTCAGTGTTCATTCACATCTGTTACATATCTTTAAGATTTTCGTGTGAACAAGAACCCATCATCGATCATTATGAAGACTGAGCTTCTTTGCTTTAAATATTCGAACAACTAAAAGGATAAACAAAGACTAAACAGCCTCAGTTTGCCCTTTGTTCGGTTAGTACAAAACAAAACAAAATGAAGCATAACCTACCCGTGACCACCTTATGGTGATCCTGACGTGATTATTAAGCCACGGTTCATGCTTAGTGCGGTGTCTAAAGATGAATCGAGTTGTGTTTGTGTTTGTGATTCGTAGGATTGATTTATCGGATATATAAGGAAGCGTTGTGTTATTTATTTTGGAGTTATAAGGATTAAGGGTGTATTATGTTTGATGTGTGTGTTAATGGAGTCATAAGGGAGGATGCTATAAAGGAGTAACAAGGATGGTTTATGTTGCTCGTTCATGATGGAGTTATTATGATGGGATGAATGCTGCTGCGTTTCATGTTGGAGTGATGAGGATGTGTTTTTGTGTGTGTTAATCGGTTGATCTAATGAAATGATTAGGTTGGTGATATAAAGGGGCGGATATAATGAGGTGATTAGGGTTAATATGTGATCCTCTTATACCAAAAATTTGGGTTAACAAATTTTTGAATTGGGCTTGAACCGGACCTCCTGTTGGGCTATGTTAAGTTGTACAAATGGAGTTGTGATGGAGTTTTTGGGCTAAGTGAATGACATTTGGTATGGGCTGGTGTGTTGGTATGCTTGGACTTTGGAACAAATGGGCCAACCGAGTATTTCATTTGGCTGAAATTAACTAGGCCAAAATAATTCGTATAACTTATGTGGCTTTGTGCTTAAATTTGATAATTCAAATTATTTTGGTACTGTTAGTAGACAACGGTTACATTTGGGGTTCAGAATAACAATGCGAATAATTTCACGGGAATTCGAACATGGAATGTCAACGTGAGTACAGTGTTGTGGATTTGGTCGCGTAGTCCTATCGGTGCCTGCTATTTGAGTGAGCCTACGAGTTGATCTTTGCAATTTGAGTTATAGTTGTCTAATTGCAACTAGATTAATTGCAAATTGACAAGCTGCTATTTGACTTGTTGCGACTTGACTGATTGCGATTTAACCAGTTGCGATATGACGTTGCGAGTTGACACTTGCGATTTGACTAATTGTGATTTGGTTGATTGCAATCTGACTTGTTGCAAATTGAAAATCGGTGACTTGACTTGTTGCGATTTGATCAAGTTGTGATTTGACTCTTGTGACTTGAATTTCGAAGATTTGTATTGCACTTCACTCTAGGCTACTCTTGTTGATTTCACGGTTTCTCTTGTAGATTTTAGAAAATCCTGCGAAAGATTCGATTTCTCGGTTTAAATCTCAAGAGTAGTAAAATCCCGTCAAATCAATTTTGGACAAGTAGGCGGGACATGGATTTTGACATAATAAAACTTACGGGGTTTGACTATTTTTTTGGGATAAGTTTGTGCTTCGAGATCAGTAGAAATTGGGAAATTATGGTAGCTTGGTTGGTTTGTTAATTCACGGGTTGGTGTACTTAGTGTCTCAAACATCTCGGGGTGGATGGATGCACGATGTTTGATGACCCTTGCTCGAGCGTATTTAGGGTGATTAGATTTGGATGTTCAAGAAGTGGATATATACAATAAAGGATGGAAGGTTGGGTATATATCACTACCTATATTTAAAGGAGTTACGTTGTTGTGCTCAATATAGGTTCTAAATCACAAATTTAGTGCAAGTATAAGTCGCGAACTTGTCCTTTATCAGGCTTCATCAAGAGATTGTTGTTTCTCAAGCTTCTAATGGGATTGTAGTACAAGATCTTCTCAAGAGGTGGTCAGACTTAAAGACGGGAGGTGGTTTGTTCAGAGACGTGTTTTAACCTGTTACACATTCTATAGTTAAACATATGTCATCAAGCGGTTTTGGCATTTTATGAGCTTCAGGGAATTTTTAATCTGCTAAACCATTGATGAGGAGACAAACGAGGGGTTACTACAAGAGAGTCTTAATCACCATCTTCGTTGCAGTTGTTTTATTTGTCTCTTTCCATGTATTGTGCCTGACAAATTCACAATCATCACGGACTCTCAGCTTTGGCAAAAAGGTCATTTCATGCCCTTTTTGAGGGGGAGAATTAGTGCGTGTTTTCTAGCGGTTCAGTCTCCAGCGGTGTGAATCTTAGTGGTTCCGGTTACAGCGGGTCAGATCGTAGTGGTTCAGTCTCCAGCGGTTTGAATCTTAGCAGTTTCGGTTACAGCAAGTCAGATCGTAGCGATTCAGGATTCAGTGGTTCAGTCTCCAGCAGTTTGAATATTAGCGGTTCCAGTTTCAGTGGTTTAGCTTTCAGCGGGTTGGCTCTTAGCGATTTTCCTAAGATTTCAACGGTTTGATACTTACTGTTGTGCAGTTTGTTCTTGAATTTACTTCTCGGTTAAATCTCAAGAACTGTAAAATCCTGTACACAGTACAACAACTATTCCATGCACTGCACCGATATCATCCAAGCAGCTGGGTCAGACAGCTATGTTTGTTTGGACTGACTATGAGTCATGGGCACTGCTAAGAATTAGCGCATATTTCTTCTTCCTTCGACTATTCAACCGCACAAAATGATCACGAAGTTAATTTGGTATCCTTTGCTTGAGAGTGAGGTTGAATTTCACGAAAAAGTCTACCTATTTTATCTTGAAATCGGGGATGGTTGGATGCATGATTTCAATGATAACTTGCTCGTGCTTAAGATGTAAGTTGAAGACTTGGGTTATCTAGTTTCCAGAAGTCAGGGTGGATGGTTGAAGACCTGGTTAACTATCACTTAAAGGAGATACATTGTAGTACTCAGTGTCACACGTAGAAGACGTTGTGGATAATCGCAAGAGGTGATGAAAGTCTCATACTTTGTCAGGATAACACTACGTACTTAGAGACTTAACACCGTTCTTCCAACAACAATGCAAGCTTAGGTAACAAATTTGAGTAATTCTACTTCATTTGCAAGATTGGTATATCGGGTTTCCTTCATCAAGTGGTCACAAATAGTTGTTTGTGTACGAGGTTGGATAGTTGGACAAAGGTTTTAAAAGTTGTGATGTGATCTGTAATTCTCACAAGATATTCTTAACCCAAACTGATATTCGCCAAAATCGAATCAGTCATGCCACATTCAATCTGTTACTGTCTCACGGTTTCTTCTTGGTTTTGTAAAATCCCGCGAAAGAACTTATTTCTCGGTTTAAATCATAGATTTGTAAAATCCCGTGATGATAGGCTATGCGCTCTTAACCATGATCGGGTTAAAACCATTATCAAAGTTCAGCTATAACATCACAAATGGTTGGATCGGGGCAGTTAATCGACAAGATGTGACTACGGCGTTAGTTCAGTATTATTTATTTGAGGATGAAGTGAAATTTCATGGGTGCGTGTACTTAGTATCTGAAGATATCGGGGAGGTTGGATGAAGATTCTTCGAGATCCTTGTTCGAGCTTTCAACAGTTACAATGACGAGGACTTGGATATCTAGTTATTTTTTCTTTCTCTCTATTACAAAATAACTATCACTTTAAGGAGTCACGTTGTAGTGCTCAGTGTCACACGAAGTTGTGGATATCCAAGAGGTGATGTACGTCTTATACTTGATGGTTGGTTGGTTGAAAAGTATAGAGTACTTAGGGATTCAATGTTGCACGATGTCTCTACACCGCTCTTTGTCTCGCATTAGCACAAGTTTAAGTCACAAGTTCGGGTTATGTTACTTCAGTCTCAAGTTCATCATATTGGGTCTTTCTCCATCAGTGGTCACGACATCAAGCCGATAAAATGATAATGGGGTTGGTAACGAGTTAAATGAGAGAAGTAGTAAAGAGAGAGAAATGACGTCTGTACACATCAGTGCAGGCCTTGTTCTTCATCATTATGACGTCTGAACACATCAGTTCAGGCCTCGTTCTTCATTGACTATGATGTCTGTTCATATCAGTTCAGGCCTCGTTCATCAAAGAAAAGAAAAGTGTACGCTTGAGTGCACTTTATCTTCAAAAGAAGAGGAGTCTTCTTATTTATGGCCATTCTCATCAACAAGTTTTATGCTCTTTCCGTGCTTATTCAGTCTTCAAGTGGATCGGCGCATATTGGAGTATATTTTTATTCACGTATTCAACCAAAAATTGCAGTTGACAGGCATATGCAATTTTTGAGGGGGAGGGGGGGAAGGGTGAATAAACAACATGTCAGTCTTCAAGAACCGTCAAGTGGAGCTACTTACCGTTGATGGTATTCATATTCACTAGTTCAATCATCAAAAATTGCAGTTGGCAGGCATATGCAATTTTTGAGGGGGGGGGGGGAAAGGGTGAATATTATTCTACATGTTGATTGATGATTGAGAATTGGTCATACGACTCCTGAATATGTCAGTTCAGGAGTCGTGCAAACCATGGTTCTCCAACACTACATCCTCCTCCGTCTATCAAGGTGTTGAAGAACATGGTCATGGAATACTAATCGACATCTTCTCACGGGCTGGTACAATCAGCAACAAAGGGTTTCTAGTCAATGCTTCATGTACACGTCATTAGCTTCATGTACACGTCATTACGCTGCATGTACACATCATGATGATGATTCCGATTAATCGTAACCATCATGGGGGAGAGAAATGTGTACACCAAGGACGCACAACAGGTTCACGTGATCGAGCTTAATCATTTATTCCGGTGTTGATAACCGCAGAGATGATCAGTGGTTCAACTTGTTACCTTGGTATTAACGTTTCACTGTTACGTCATGGGCTGATTAATCGTAACCATCAGGGGAGAGAGAATGTGTACATCAAGGACGCACAACAGGTTCACGTGATCAGGGCTTAATATCCAAGGATGGATACATACTATAGATGATCAGTGGTTCAACTTGTTACTTTGGTGTTATACTAAAGACTGAAGAAGGTCGAGTCGTCAGTCTATTCTACATTCTCTGTTGTGTGTTATCATCTCATGTGTATGTTGCGGGCTGATGGGTTATATGTAAGGTTACTGGAAGACATTTGGTGAGATGAAGATGATTGGTATTCTGTTCCTCCATATTGGGCAATCTTGAAGAAGGTCGAGTCTACAGTCTACTCTACATTCTTCGCTATGTGTTAGTAGACTAAAGACGGCATGCATTTGGTTATCAAAAGACTTCTTCATATTATGGGCGTTCATCTAATGTCTTCTTTCTATTATGGGTGTTCATCAGAAAGGTTTTCAGGATTGGGGGAGAGCACTAATTAGGGGAGAGTGAAAATCCAGAATTAATCCCTAATTAAATGTGCTCACATTGCTCTTCAGCAAGTAAAGCGATGGCAGCGGAGATATTCAGGAAGCTGAGGAGTAATGGTTTTTGCTTCGTATCCTTGTATATATTTGCTTCATACATTTTTGTTCATATCTTATACCATTTTGTAAATAGATATATAGAAAACCTGCAATTTGTAAATAGAGAAACGTAAAACCAGAAAAACATAAAAATTAAAAAATAGAAAATACCAAAAATAGTTTCACCAAGGCATGTCTTCTGTTTATCGATAACATTTACGGACTTAGAAATGTCATTCAATAATGGCACGGGTCTTTAAATGAAGCTCGAGCAGAAGTTAAAATGGATTGTTAAAACATGTCTAAATGGCTTGCTATTACTTCAGATAGCAACCCGCGCTTCTAAATGGGGAAAGCACGTCGCCAAAAAGACGGATGTTCCTCCAACTGGGTGATGTTCACCTGGGCATGGATTACTTTATATCCATGTTTCTTCGATCTGATGTACGTTTCAGTGCATCATTTCTTGAATAAGAAGAGAAGTCTTCTTTACATCGCAAGTACTTTCCAATCTATGATTCTTCAGGAAAGTATTTGTATGAAAACATGGTGGTACCATGATTTTTGAATATCAATCAGAATTGAATTTTTCATAAAAAAATCTATCACTCAATCAATGACTACAGCTATTCCATTAGAAGACGGGTCATCGATTGAGGGGGAGAGTGATGAATTTCAAAATTCTATATCATCAAAACATGATACTTTGTACCAAATAAGCAGTGAATTTTATTAAACTTGTTGCTATGTGTCAGTGTATGATTTTTGTTAAATTCAAAATCTTTCAAACTTATCATACCTGACACTAACATTCTCCCTCATTAATTGAGGGGGAGCATCGTCATCAGAATATATGTTAAATCTGACCACATTTTCTCCCAAATTTTCTAAACATATTTAAATCAATTGGGATCACAAATCTCAAATGGTTTGAAATTTTTGATCGGGGGAGAGAATGTGATTTAAATATGAAAATCTGATAAAAATGTGATCTTTTGGACTCAAGTGTAGGCTCTCCCATATGTGCTAAACTCTTTCATATATCGATGTACATATTGAGGGGGAGCAAATGATTTGTGATGGCAATTGTGAAAGAATACCAAAGACCGACCATTTTACTTTATGTATTGGAGTTATAAGGATGGTTAGGTTAGGTATTAGTTCCCATGATCCAGCCAGAACCGGAGGGATCTTCCCAGGGACAATCCTCTAGTTAGAATAGAAGTCCTTAGGAATGATTAAAAAGGAGAAAAGTGAATAAGGGAAAAGTGCCGACTGAGATGGAGCTAGTACTGGAACAAACCCAACAAGGTGCTAGTAATGAAGTCTCGGTAAGCGCTGAAGGGGTTGAAGAATGAAAAAGAAATGTAAAGATAAAGGGTGAAAAGAAAGAAGCCCTCCTTACACTTTAGGCAGAAACCGGGTCAATACATATGCTGTCAGAATCACTTAGTTGATTGCTGACATTGAAGACAAAGTATCATGGACCCAGTGATACGCTGCACAACCCTCCCTAGCCACTCAAGGTCCCTCAAAGGATTCTTGTTTCATTTTTCATAGAGATCAATACATGCCTATCGTCTATCTCACTCCGAGTTAGATGATATTGAAAAGGTGGCAGTCCTCTCCAGCCTCTGATCACTAACTCAAAACGCACTATTGAGTCTAGAGCCAAGAGATCATCCATTAATCTCATTAGGACACATTTCCAATATGCTTGCTGTTTCATACACCATGAAAAGCAAGAAAATATATATGAAGAGTCCTACGCATTATCCTTGTGGTATTGCCAGAACATCCGAGTGATACGTAAAGTATTCACAATGAAGATGGAAATCCTTCTAGAGCCAACATCAAACAAGCTCTTGGTGGGTGACATGTGAGATCCTTCATGGATCATGCTTGTGACAACTGGAAAGAAACGATGGGGCGATTCAAATTTGAATCAAACTTGTTCCAGGAAATGGATTGACGGATACTTTTGGAAAACCTTTCAATGTGCTCACCAACAAAGTTTCGAGCACATTGATTGTGAAAATTTTCAAACAAAAGTATTTTTGACAGAAATGTGATTCAATTTATAAAACCCTTGTCGTGTTGCACAAAATGTTTATCCAGTGACACGCAAGTTATTTTTCTAATCAATTTCTCGTCAATCAGTGGGTATTTAATTCACTGATTCACTCTACCGTGCTGTCTGCTTTGAGACGTTCCAGTATGAGAACATGCTTAGTATGATGATTCTGACATTAATTTGTTGGAAGACTCATTACTACAAGCTGGAAATTCCTGTCAAGGAGAATCTTCTTTAAAGGGGATTCTACCTGATCACAGGTCGGTCTTCACAGATCCGAAGGTTAAATCCAACCACCACATCGAACGAATGACAAAGCCATATTCGTTCTTCAACTTTATTGCTAACTGTTTTATTTCAAATTCATATAAAGATGGCGATGGTGGTTCCTGATTCCAGCAGAAACGTGTCAATCCACACTCCATGCTCACACTTCCAACTCATTATCAAAGACATCATGATAGATGAAAGACCTACAACACAGCTTCTGCAACTCTGATGATAGCTATCATGATCCTGAAAAGTGTGTGCATGCGAGTCCAACGGTCACAACATATCACATGAAGGCAATACTACAATGGATGAGCTTAGAGATTTACGGTGGCTGATGATCTCAAAGAAGGCTCCAAGATCACAACCTCACATAAAGACGATGCTGCAAGATGACGTGAAGACATATGATGGATGATAACTTCAAGGATACTCAAAGATCATCCAAGATAAAAGATCAGTCATCAAAAAGTTCACTGTTGAATGCACAAAGTTTCAAGACATTGAAGAATCGAAGACTATGAGCTACGATGTCAATCACACAAGATGGAATGCTAGAATTCATAGTATTATTTCTGGGGTGACCTCCCTTAGGGGGAGATTGTTAGGAATATAAATATTCAGATGAAGGTTCGGTCACCCCGAGTATCTATTTAGCATTTACATAGCTCGTAGGCTTATTATTATTACTAGTAGTATTAGTATTATTAGCTTAGTCATATTTATATTTGTGGAGTGAGTTGGGTCTTTACCCACTGTCAGCTCACTCCACAGCCCACTAGGGGCACCAAATATTAGTTACTATATAAAGTCCCTTCCCACACATGGGAAGGGTGGAACTCTTGTCACTTTACACACATTAATCTAATTTTCACAAGTTTTCCCTTCATCTCTTTCTCTCTCTAGTTCTTCCATCTAACTCAAACATGGATCTAATCTTCCATAACCCAAGACCACCCGAATCATACACACAATCAAGATGTATTGATCTTACATTTTCCTTCTTGCCTTTAACAATTTCTGAGTCTTTTTCCATCACCATTTCGTGAACATTGAGATTTCCTATGAGCTCATCCAGTGTCATACTCGAAAGATCCTTGGATTCTTCAATAGTTGTCACCTTTGCTCTCCACTTCGGGTGGAGTGCTCTTAGAAATTTCCTGACAAAATTCTTACTAGAAAAAGATTCGTCAAGTGCTTTAAGGGATGTAATAATAGTATTAAACCTAGCAAACGCACTATCAATGGTCTCATCTTCAGAGATAACAAATTGTTCATATTGTTGAACAAGAAGTTCAATTTTGTTATCTTTGACTTGTGAGTTCCCTTGATGAGTGATGATTAATGATTGCCAAATATCCTTAGCCGTTTTACACATAAAAACTCTTTCATATTCTTTCTTAGGTAGAGCATTGTAAAGCATCATTTTGGCTTCGTTATTTTTGGCAATCAACTTCTTTTGCTCATCACTGTGACGAGTAAGAGAAGTACCTACATCCCGACCACCTGAAATATCATTACTTATGGGCTTGTAATCACCCTCTAAAATTATATACCATAGATCTATGTCCTTTGACTTCACATACGTCTCAAAGCGATTTTTCCAATATATGAAACAATTTGGTTCAAATAGTGGTGGTCTTTGCATAGATTGCCCTTCTTTAAAGTTTTCAAAATCCATTGATCGTTTCAAGTTTTTAAAATACAATATATTTTGAAAATCTTGAGTAACACTGCTCTGGTACCAATTGTGGAAAACTAGAAGGGGGTTGAATAGTTTTTACCGTTTTAAAATTAATTCGCTTTGTATACTTAACGTGATTCCAAAGTAAAGTAAACAATCAAGCACACAAACAAGTAATATAAGTAAAGAAGTAAAGAGAGGAAAGATCAAACCACACAACACAGATGTTTATAGTGGTTCGGCTACAAGGACTCTCTTCCTTGCCCTACTCCACACCTCGAGCCTCTAACTCGAGAGTTTTTCTTCACTAAGAAACAAGCTCCCTTCTAGGCGGAGAAAACCTTTACACGTCGCTTACTCTTTATCCGGTACTAAGCTAAACACCGGGTTCTTTACAAGGGTACAACCACTCCCGTTGGTTCTTTCACAAGGGTACAACCACTCCCGACACTCTTTGTGTTTTAAGGACTAAAACACTAACCAAACTCTACTGAATAAATGATACAAACAATTATGTGTGAACTAAAACAAAATCACACAGACTCTATACTAAAAGGATAACAACAGAAGGTTGATCCTTATATGCTGTGATCTTCTTTGCTACAAAAGGAAAGATCAATGAAATGAAAGAATGATATGGGTTAGTGATATGTAAATGAATGAGTATGTATTTAAGCTACATGAGTGATGAAAATGGCCAAATGATCAGCTTGCTATTTATAGGAAAACTGATCCAACAGTTGGCGGATCTGGCGGATCCCAAAAATTGGATCCGCCCTTGTATGGATTCGGATCCGCCATGTCAGGCCAGCTAAGAGATCTTCATATCTTTACAAATCTTGCACAATCTTTCCATATCTTCAAATGTCAACTCTTTGGCTTGAAGATCTAAACAAGATATCTCAAAATCTTTCTAAGATTATGTTCATGATGCATGCCATGATGTCATCCTAACATTTTAGAAATAAAGTTTCTAATTTAAGAAATAAACTTGTTAATGTATGAATGTATATAATGTTACTCCTAGAGATCTTGTAATATGTAAATATGTTTTAAAAGACTTATCACTATAAATGTAAAAGGCTTATTCTTATATTTATGCTTGTGCTTAAAGATAAACTTTGTATTTGTCATTAACAAAATTAAGCAAAGATCGTAAAATATAAATAACGTTTTTAGGATGATATTTGTATTAACAATCTCTCCCTTTTTGTTGATGACAAAACATAAAGTGTATTTTTAAGTAAAGAACTTAAATAAAGGATGAGTCTCTTAAAAATATAGATTAAGTTAGTTTATGCAAGTTTTAAATTCTATTTTAAGCAAAAAGTATGTACTGTGATGTTTCACAGTGATGAGAACTTAATCATTTCTCCCCCTTTTTGACGAAACAAAAAGAAGATATGCATAGCGGAATGCGATTTTGAGAACTTTAAAGATCCCCTTTGATTTATACTCCCCCTAAATGGAGTACCAAGGATATGATGTATGATTCTACAAAACAAATGGTTAGAATATGATATGCTCCCCCTTGATGTATACTCCCCATTGCTAGAGTACCAACGTATACATTTCAAGAGTATGAGATGCTATAAAAGAAAAGTTATTAATGAACAACTTCAATCAAGAAGCAAAATGCATATGCAATTGTCAACCAAACAAGAAGGTCAACCCATTTGACTTTAAAATTTCAAAATAAAGTGTCTGATCAAAATTTAGTACCTAATGTACATTTGATCAAAGCATTATGTGAATTTAAAAACACCTATACTATGATGTTAGTAATCTAAAATAAGATAATATGCTTAATGTTGATCACCCACAAGCATAAAACATAACATTCATTACTTGGAAAAAATGATATTACATTTAAACAAAGAAAATAAATCCTAAAAAAAATTCTAAAACAACATCCTAAAAGTTCCTATAAGAGGAAACTAAAAAGCTCCTATTGAGGAGGATGAGAGATTGCATTGAGACGCTCGAGAATGTGGTTCAAGATGAACATCATTTCATTTTGGAGCTAATGGACCAAAATGTTGGTCCTTTGGGTCAAATGAGCGGTCCTCTCGCAATGAGAGCAATCATGTCTTTCAAAATCGGGAGGAAGGGTAGGCTCATTGTTTTGTGGTGGTGGTGATTGGTTGCTTGATGGTGGTGGTGGTTGTTGGTGAGATGATGGTGGAGTTGGGATGGAGTTCATCAAGATGGTTTGGAGATCCAATGCTTCATCAAGGCTGGAATCCACCATATTAGAGAGAGCATGGAGGCGGGCGAGTTCCTCGTTGATCTCTTCTTGGCTTCGGGGCTCATTTATCCACATTGCCTCATCAATGGCAATTAGTGTGGATGTGGGTGAGAGAGGTTGTGTTTGAGGTTGAGGTGGTGGTGCATCACGGTGCAAAGGACCGTGGATATCCTGATAAAGCGGATGAAAAAGCATTGGTTCTTGACCTTCAAAGGTCATAGGTGGAGGATTGGTTGACCTTCGTGGAAGGTCTTCCAAGTCATTAAGATATGGATGTGGTAATGTAGGTGGAGTCCTAAATAATTCTAGAGGCTGAAGTTGTGGTGACTTTGGTGGAGAAGGTGATTTGCTAGGTTGAGTTGGAGCAGGAGGTGGAGTTGTAGCAACAGGTGTGATTGTTGGTGGTGGTGTGGAGATAATGGTTTGAGATGGTGTTGGAGTAGCAAGATTGAGAAAATTCTCATTTGCGATTGGTGAAGAGATGTTGAGAGGGGATGATTCCTCCTCTAATGAGTTAGCTAAGTTTATGAAGCAACAAGGCTTAACACTAATACGAGCAGTTCTTTTTGGGGGTCTGCTAGTGGATGAGTTACTTGATTTTGTCATGGTTAAGATTAATAGTGTAGCTAAGAAATTACCGGAAATATGTAGAGAGGATGGTGAGTGAGTGAGTTTTGATCATCCTGATCATCCTAATTTATAGATAGTAAGATTTTTGAAAGTTGTGTTTGGATTTGATGTAAGTCCAATGGAGAATGTTGGTTCCTAATGATTTGGAACAGAAATTTGTGCTAGTCACATCATTTAATTCAAACCATAGATCTCAAGTTGAGGGAATTGTAGAAGATTTGCAGTTAATGCAAAGAGTAAGTGGAAAATCTGTTGATATGATGTTCCAACGGATTTGACGGATCCCAGAAAAGGGTTCCTTGGTTGTATTGGAAAGGTAACTCACATGGAAAATTTGAAAATTCAAATTTTGGTGGGAAATTGATTTCTTAAGGTTCTAAGGGTTTCCTAAAACATTCTAAAGAGTCTAATGATCAGTAAAGAATTCCTAAAGACTATAATCCAAAATCTACCTATTAGGATGAGTCGAGAATTTTTGAAAAATGATACTGTAGGCACCTGCGGATCCAATCGACAACAAAGACGGATCCAAAATTTGGGAGTCGTCGAATCCGCAGGTTCAGGATTGGCGGAGCCAAAGGAAACACTAGGCGGATCCAAAATTTGGGATCCGCCAAATCCGCCATATGGAAAGTTAGTTTCTTAACAGAACATATGTCAAATTTTTTGTTTCTCGGTCAAAACCCGAAAAATCTCCTAAAACATATGTAATAGCTAATATGTGATACAAATATACTAAATATATAGATTCTAACACACGTATACACATAAATTAATCCGATCATCATATCTTACCATAAAAGGAGTTAAGCCAAACGGTGGCTTAATCTCGGAAAATTGATAACACCATGTGTTATCAGTCTGCAATGTCAAGTTAGTTTACACATATGTCAAGTACTAACATAATGTCTTAAGAAACATACATGTTCAACACATCATTGTCTAATAAAGTCTAAAACCAAACACTCCTTTCAACCTAACTTCTTGCTCAATTTCTTGTAACCCTTGTGAAGTTTCATAATCCAACGCCCCAAATTCTTCACCATTCCTTTGGTTTGCCGAAATTCCACTGATTCATTAGGGATTGGTGGAAGATGACTCAAGTACTCAGGTGGAGCGATCCTAGAGTTTGGCATCAAAAATCCCTCTCTAGTTCTTCCATCTGAGTACTTGAGTTATCGATAACATGTGAAAACACGTTTTGAGGATGACAAAATGTGAAAACACGTTACGTTAAAATTAACATAAACAAGTTTTTAATCGAAAGTTCCTGTTTCTACGTGAATCACTCTAGAACAAATTTACAACTTGACAAATGATCAAAGAAGTGAATTTGTGTTTTTAGACATCACATTTTTATGTCACAAAACGTTTCTTTCAAAAATATACTTTACAAATGATTTTTGAATAATTAAGAAATGTTTTAATGGAAAAATAAGTTCAAAATACATAACAACTATTTTCCCCCCAAAATCAGCTCCAAACTTCCCCAAATAAGTTTTCACCAGAAAAGACAAAAAGATGAGCGTTTTTGTCTGGCACGGTACCACTAAATTTAGTGGTACCGTGTGTGGTTTAGTGGTGTCGTGTCCCTATAACGGCCTGATTTTTTCTGCCTATAAATACCAGCCCACTTCACAGATTTTGTGCATCCTTTTTCACACAGAACTTTCTGAGTTCAATACCCTTATCACATTTTCTCTTCTTGATCATTTAGTTTAGTTTTTCTTTTGTTTAAGAGTGATCCAATCATCCATTCAAGTAATCCTCTTCATTCCTCTTCAAGTGCAAGAGAAGAACACAAGGTATCCAAGTAGATACAAAGTGTTATAGTTGTAGGTAGAAGCACTTGTAAAATTTGTTACATACTTGATTGTATCATAGTATACATCAAGACCATTTTTCTTTTAAGAGTTTGTGAGGAAAGATCATTGTGATCTTATAGAGATATTGAAGATCTCTTGAAGCCATTGGGCTTGTGTGATTGATCAAGTTGATCAAAGGTAGATAGGATAGGTTGAGTCAAGTGAGTGTTGATCATTGTGATCGTGTCGAGATCTTGGAGATCTCTTGAAGCCATTGGACTTGTGTGATTAATCAAGAGGATCATAGGTAGATCGGGTAGATCGAGTCTTGTGTGATAGTGTGAAGTAGAAAGGATCGGGTAGATCGTGGTAGATTGGTGCTAGCTAAGATTAACACTCGACATCTAGCTTAGTGTCGGAAATAGGATAAGCGACGTGTACGGTTTTCTCCGCCTAAAGTGAGGTTGTTGACATAGTGCTTGAAACTCTCGAGTGCGGTAGTCGGGGAGTGGAGTAGGGCGAAGAAGAGCATCGTAGCCGAACCACTATAAATCCTTTTGTCCTGGTTTGATCTTTCCTTCTCTTATCTTTACTTTCATTACTTATAATTAGCTAGTTTATTGTGTTGTTCATATTGGTGTTGATTGATTGCACATAATACTCGAATCAAAGTTTTTCAATTAGTAAAAGTTTTTGAGACAACTTAAAAACCGGTAAAAGTATTCAACCCCCCCCCTTCTAGTTTTCCACAATTGGTATCAGTAGCCACGTCAGTCAAGATTTTAAAGTAAATTGTATTTTAAAACTTGAATCGATCAATGGATTTCGACAAATATCTAGAAGGGCAATCTATGCAAAGACCACCACTTTTCGAAACCGATTGTTTTATTTATTGGAAAACAAGATTCGAAACGTATGTGAAATCAAAAGACATTGATCTTTGGCATGTTATTACCGAGGGTGACTTTCAACCGATTCAAAAGAATCCGAAAACTAGAAAGGATGAAATAGTTCTTTATGATAAACAAAGTGATGAACTTAAAAGAAAACTAGCCAAAAATAATAAGGCTAAAATGATGATTTACAATGCTTTGCCTAAAAAGGAATTTGAAAGAATTTTTATGTGTAATACGGCAAAAGATATTTGGAAAACTTTGTTAGTCACTCACCAAGGTAATAATCAAGTCAAAGAGAACAAGATAGATCTTCTTGTTCAACAATATGAACAATTTTCCATTTCGGAAGATGAATCAATAGATAATGCTTTTGCTAGATTTAATACTATTATCACTAGTCTTAAAGCTCTTGATGAAGGTTACTCTAGCAAGAATTATGTTAGGAAGTTTCTTAGGGCTCTACATCCTAAATGGAGAGCAAAGATCACCGCTATTAAAGATTCAAAGGACTTGGCGACATTATCACTCAATGAACTAATAGGAAACTTGAAAGTTCACGAGATGATATAGTTAAAGGCAAAAGCGAGAGAGTTAGATCTCTAGCATTGAAAGCCAATAAGGAGTCTAGTGATGAGGAATGTTCGAGTTCCGATAGTGAAGATGAAGAGTATGCGTTAGCCGTTAGAGACTTTAAAAAGTTCTTTAGGAGAAGAGGTAGGTTCGTTAGGCAACCTCGTGATGACAAGAAGACATCACAAAAGAACCGAGTTGAAAAGAAAGGGACAAGTGATAGGAAATGCTTTAGATGCGGAGATCCTAATCACCTCATAGGAGAATGTCCTAAACCACCAAAATCCAACAACCAAAGAGCTTTCATAGGAGGCTCTTGGAGTGATAGTGGTGAAGAAGAAGAGAAGAAGCTCAACGATGAAACATGCCTAATGGCTCAAGCTTCTAATGAGGTACATTCTGACTCTTCTTATTATAGTGATGATAATTCGTCAATAGATGATAATAGATTACATGACGAATATAATAAACTATGCGAAGTACGTTCTAAAATTTTAGGTAGAAACAAAACACTAAAACTAAAATTGCATGAACTTGTGCAAATTCTAGAACTTAAGGATCAAGTCAAAAGACTGGAAAAAAATAAAGATGTAGATGTAGGATGTAAGTCATGCTTAAGTCTTCAAGTAGAGAATGAGAAACTCAAAGAAAATGCTTTGAGAATTATTAAGTTTGAAAAAGGAACAAAGACACTTAATGACATACTTGAAAACGTTAGGAATGGTCAACATACCGGTGCGGGCTTAGGATTTGATCCAAACCAAGCTTCTACAAGCAATACTAAACAAGTAGAATTTGTAAATCCTGGAGTATCTGAAGTTATAATCACGACACCATTAAAGGTACAGACGGCACCCCTAAAATTAGTGGTACCGTGGTACCGTCTGGTGCTAGAGTCAGATCTGGGTCAATCTTGAAAAATAACTTAAGCCCTAAACCGAGTCACTTAGTTATTAATAATGTAGAAGTACCTAGTACTAGTAAAAAGGAAGTCAAAAGTATTTACAAATCCTTGTCAACCCCCGGACTTGGTTATGTAAAACTTGATGTTAGATCAAAGACTCCTTCACCTAGAAGAACAAATGTTCCTAAACCTCGGTCAAGAACTCCTCTACCGAGAGGTAAATTTAAAAGACAAAGTTATCCAAGTAACGTTCCCGTAACTTGGAATAACGGTCAACCACAAAGTTACTTACCATGGGAAATGTGTCCTCTATTCTCACATTCTAAACAAATGCGACAATTTCGTAGAATATTTAACACTAACAACTTTGGACCCATGAAAAATTGGGGACCAAATGTTTGAGCTTCTGTCTTGCTAGATAGAAATGGTTGTGAAAGCAACTTGAAGTCCAACTAGTGGAGTATGATTGGTGGTTGCACTAATCTTGTGATGCAAAGTCAAGTAGTGTCTCGTATGCCTAGCTTTCAACAAAGGTAGTCTAGTCTTTTAGTTTTAAGGGCAACACCTCAAGCTAAGGTACGCTTTTTTAAAACATCCTTTGTTAGTAGAAATGCTAAGCATGTAGTGTTATTAGAATCTAACATAGTAGGCACTATCACAAAGAAACGAAATTCACATTTCATCATGACTCAAATATTTGTCGAAGATAAGTATGACAAACTCAACTTGTCCAGAAATGTACAATGATCGCTCAAAGATCATGCGTGACAAGTTTGAGATGAGCATGATGAGTGAGTCAAGTTTCTTCCCTAGCCCTCTCAATATATCACTTGAAGATAGCATCTTCTTAAGCTTAAGTATACTAAAGTATATATATATGTATATATATATATATATATATATATATATATATATATATATATATATATATATATATATATATATATATATATATATGTAGGTCACGATGATATCTCAAACACACTCGTTAATACAAATAACCACACGTACTACTACTCTAGAATAAGCTACGTAAAGAGAGAAATAAGCTAATAAGATAACGAGAGAAGAGAATAAGAAGAAGAATAAGAAGAGTGATCGGCTTTCAATTAATCAAATGTTACTCGAGCAGAGCTTTCGCAATACACATGAAAACCAACAACTAACAATGCATCCCATGCCTTCTATTTATAGGCAATGGGAGGGGAATTATTCTAAGAATATTCCCTTGCATGTGATAAGAATAAACTTGACTAATGTGACCGGTCCATGGACTACTAATGGACCGGTCCATAAATACAAACAATATAGTCCTTATAAACGTGCAACATTATAAATGAACAAGACTTGTAATTATTTAAAACATGTTCCTAACAATCTCCCCCTAAGTCTTGATCATCAATGTTGCCCGACGTCTTCTTTGCTTCTTAGGCTTCCGACGTCTTTATAATCTTTGTTTCTTTGTTCTTGTTTAATGATGATATGTTGTTGTCTCTATCTGCCAATCTCCAACGTCTTCTCGTCTTCTCCATCATGCTCATATGTCTTAGACTTGTTTTCTGCAACTTGTTCTCACTTTTCAATCTTAAAACTTGAGAAAGGTTGATGTGCTTGAACTTTTGACTTTACTATATCATATGTTGAACTTTTGATGTTACTGAGTCTTTGAGAGAACATTTCTTCAAGATATGAACATGATGGAGTCTTGATGGTCGAACTCCAGCTCCTCAGCAGCAGCAGCAGCAACAGCACGAACCAACCGGTACTTACAGGCTCAGACTTGAGATCATCAACAGCATAGTGTGAAGACTTTCTCAAATCCTAACCCAGGCCGTTCTAAACCGGATTCCCCCGAAAGGGATTACACGGACACACCGAAGTGCACCCACGATTCAGTGAGTCGCTGGAGATCACCCCACGACTGTAGACCGTTTGGAGCAAACACTAAGCGTAACCCACGAGGAGTTACCGAAGTGACCTGCTGACAGAGTTGTTTGATGTTGCTCTGGCAGGATTTCCATTCAATCATTGATAATCACAATTGTGACTTCTCTCATGAATGTTCTCGGCAGATTGCTAAGATCTGCGAAGGACACTTTCTTAATTTTACATCTGCTGCCCATGATGTAGAACAACAGAGTAATACTAAGTGTACCTAAGAGATCTTTTATGAATCTCATGGCTCTAGACTCAATCAGTGCACATTTGTTTGGTCATCGGAGGCATGGAGCAGATTGCCTCCTTTTCAATATCAACACTCTCGTAATGAGAAGTCGATAGATTATGAAGGGTTCTCCGTGTGAATGAAACAAATGTCTTTTGAGAGACACTTGAGTGGCTTAGAAGGTTTATTAGTGCGTCACTGGGTCCATGACGTCTTTAGTCTTCAATACCGGTGATGCTCATCAACCAGTAGATTATGAATTGAACCCGGTGTCTGCCCTAAGGTTGACCAAATGGAGGGCTATTACTTTTCACCCTTTTCTTTACTTTTCTTTTTAATTCTTCAACCCCTTCTTTCTCCGTTCATTCATTTTCTCCTTTTTTATATCATACCTAGGACTTTCTAGTTCTAAACTATTGGTATTGTCCTTGGGTAGATCCCTCCGGCTCTGGCGGATCATAGGACGGTTTTCCCTAACCTTAGTCACCTTATAACTCCATGACTATCCTACTGATGCCATAAACCAAACCATTGAAAATATCTCAAAGTGTCGATAATTTTACAGACATTTTATTGACACCTTGAGAGTTTGATGATTTTCAGAAATACTCCCCCTTAACATGTGCTCATAAGTATTAAATTTTGAAATTTGCACATGCCGGAAAGAGTTGGCACTTTTGAATTGATTGACTTTCAATGAACCTGATCGTTGCGAGATACGCTTAGATCACCAGTTATACTGGTTTGAAATTATTACCCGTCCAGATCAGATTCAAAGATTATCGCTCGAAATCGGTACATTCTACTCAGACACATCCTTTGCGAGACACGCTTACATCACCAGTTAAACTGGCTTGAAATTATTACCCGTCCGGGACATGTCCTTTCGACTACTGACTTTCCTATTCGTCAATTCGAGAGTCAATTCTGAGTATGAGCACACGAGATTCCAGCAATTGAGACATCATATTTTAATCATCTTTTTCTTCTCCCCCTCAAAAATAGCATACTCATGATGTTTTTGAAAAACGTTTATGATTAAAATATGCTGTTTTTGAGTTTTAGGGAAGAATTTCAAGAACATTTATCATTATTTGAACAAAGATTATATTTTCAAATACTCCCCCTTAACAAGGGAATACTTGTCCTTATGAGCAGAATATTTGGAAAAACTTTTAGAAAACATTCTCGTTTTAATTCTGCTCATAAGTAAGAAGTTTTCGCTCCTTTTTTAGGATTGAGGCACTGAAGCGTACCTCAGGGTCCTTTCTTTGGGGTCCGGGTTGTACACTGTTATGTGTGCACAAGCCGTAATGTACAGGCCAATTATGGAAGGAAGTATGATATGATGAAATTTGAGAATTGATTCTTACATCATCCACCTTTACCAAAAGTTGTGAACACTGGGTCAGTTCGCTGAAACAGTCTGATGGCGAATGGTGGACGACCCCCAACATAGCTCTCTAGCCTCCTCATCTGATCCCTATGGTATAACCGTTCTTCCATCTTCCGAATAAATTCCTTGACTTGTCGCAGCTCCTTCGAATTCCATCTTTTTGATTTACCCAACGCCGAATCTCGAACTCTATTAGCTAACCCGTCACGTACACTCTTTAGGGTGTCGTCACAGAACTTATGAATCTCATTGAATGCCATGAAACGATGAAAATCTGTTGTGCTTCTGTAAACAAACCCGAAGACTGGACTATGTAGCATGGTGTACTGAGGGTCCTTTTTGCTGTTTAGAAGAAAATGTGGTTCAACAAGGTTAAGCTGAGTCTGATAACTTTCAACACCAAGCTGGAGATCTTCTACATGTTCTTTGATGATGGTTCTCCTGATGTAATGACAGAGGGAAGTATTGAATGCATATCGAAGCTCGTTAGTCAGATGCTGCAATTTGCCTTGGACCTTCATCAGATACATGTCTTCGATATCATTCAGATTTAAATCAGGAAAATCTGCTTCTGAGAATGTGTAGAGATTGTTGTCGATTCTTTTTACTGTGATCTCTTCTAGAAATATATAATCGCATCTTCTGGATCCGCTCACATTGATGACGGCAATTATTCTGAGATCACTGTAAACTGGTTCTTTTGATTTCTGGAGGGCAAGTTTGTACTTGTACCAGCTTTGTCTTTTAGAGTACCAGTGATGAATCCCCAGCTCTGCATCACGATCATATGTGACGAGCTTTTTAACAAACAGATGTCTGTTAATAGCTGCCTCTTCAATAGCTGATTGTGTGTAATGAGCAGCTGGTGTGAAAGTGATAGATGTAGCGTACTTTGTCGTCCCTTGAGCTCCATTCTTTAGAAGTTCCAGATCTTTGTTGAAGAACATTTGAAAGGGAATTTCCGAGTGATGAAATCTTCGAATCACGGACAGTGGCTTGGTCCAATCAGTGATGAATGGTTGATTCTTGCCAACTTTCCTGACGACGTCTGGACTAGCCCAGTCGAAGTCACTTGACATTGCCCGTGCAATGTTTTCAAGGTGATATTCGAGTTCTGCTGCGCTATTGGATTTGTCTTTCAGAAGAAGGAAAGCATCATTCTTGATCCGACGAAGTTCCTTTTTGGTCATCTTCTTAATATTAAGAGTTCTTTTAATTTCTTGAGTAACAGCAAAGGTGTTGTCTTCAACTCGGGAAGCTTCGTCAGTCTGAACTTGAGCTCTTGCTAGATGATCAAACCATTCATTTCCGAGTTCATCCTTATCATTATCTAGCCATGTGACAACAGCTGGTTCAGTAGATGACTTTTTGCTGTGTGAAGGCTTGGATTTGGAAGACTTCGGTTTTGATGGTGATGGTGGTGAATGAGGTTGATCATCTTGTGGCTGGTATTCCATATCTTCTGCCGTAAAGTGCTCATAGTGATGTTTGGTTTCAGTGGGACCAGAGGATTGATGTTTAGGAGGTTGAGATGATGGTTTATGTCCAGTAGGCTCCTGAATGTGAATCCCTGACCCGCCTTTGTGTTTCTTATGTTCGGGTTTAGGGTCCTGATCATCCTCATCATCTTCTCGAATCCGTTTTCCTTTGTCAGCAGCTTCCTTGCATGATTTCTTCTCAATATGTGCTTGAAGAGCCGCAATCAGGTTAATTTCTTCTTGAGAAGGAGAGGTGATTTCAAAGAGTCGGTCGAGAAGCACAAGCTCGATGTATTCAGTGGTGAGTTCAGGAAGTGGTTTGGTTTGGGAAGAAGAAGAGACGGCTTCTTTGATCTTTTTGTCAAGTTGTGAATCAATATGTTCATTTATGTTTTGTTGAAGATCAGGAAGAAATTGCTTAACAAATTTCTTTGTCTTGCGTGTCATATGATCTTTGATATTGAAACCAAGGAATTCATCTATCTGCTTCTTGCTTTCCTGCATTTCTTCCATTTGCTGAGACAACTTCTTGACTAACCTTTCCATTTCAGCCAATTTAGTTGTAGCTTGGTTGTCTCGTTGTGCTTGTGCTCTCTTTACTGCCTGTTTGAGTTTCTTTGCTGCAGGAGACACAACTTCAACTTTTGTAACGTGGACGATTCTTCTCTTGCTCTTTCCTTTGTAGGCCTTATGAATATTTTCAGAAACAGTTGCTTTTGATTTTGGTGAGGAAGATCTCGAAGATGATGGAGTAAGTGAAGGGATTGGATCATCAGATTTAGTTTTTGATTCCTTTTGAGGTGAGGGTGGAGGTGTTGGATTCTTAGGCGGTGACCCAGGAGGTGTCTTGGGTGAAGAAGCAGACGAGGGCTGAACTAGTGGTTGTTCTTGCTGCTGTTGTGGGTTATGAACGACCATAGCCAGTTTAGATTCGGTTGTGTCCTTTGGAGGGGAAGGAGGAGGTGTTGGAGTGTGAGAACGAATGTAGCTATCTGCTTCCAGGTTAGCTTGAGCCTCCTCCTTACGTTGCCTTTCTTCTTCCTGTTTAGCCGCTTCCTCAAGATCCTTGGCTGCTTTAGTTGCTTTGTCTCCAAGAATGTCTTTTTCTTCTTCTATGTTCCAATCGTCTGTATCATCATTGCGTGTTTGTTCCTCGGGATTGTCGTCAAACATAGAATCAGAAATATCCTTGTCAGATAAAACAATGTTGCTATCCTGATCTTTTTCCTTCTCTTCCTGAGTTGGTGCTCCCAAGTCGGGTTGATTAACCGAACTTGTTTGCTGTGAAGAGACCTTTGTTGATTCAGCTCCAGACCCTCCGGGTTGATTAACCGGATCAATTTAGGTCAAATCTGATTCATGAACAGTTTGTGATCCTCCAACTCCATGTGTTCTTTCATACTCCATCTGTTGTTCCAATACTTTCCTTGCTCTACGCTCTTCATCTTCTTTTAATGATTTGAGACTTTGTTTTTGTGCATTCTCATGAGAGATCTTATTGTGAAGTTCAGCCTCTTCTTCAGTCATAAAGATATGTTCTTCTTCGGATTCAGATGATTCAGAGTTAGATTATGTATCTTCATCAACGATTCTATTCGGTTCAGGTTTTGGCTGTGGTTTACTGGGTACTCTCCTCTTGATGAATGTTGTTCTTGGATGTTTTTCTTTTGGTTTAGAGACACTTGAGGCATTTCCTGTCTTAGTCTTACCTTTTGAATGAGTCTTTGAAGATACAGATTCTTCAATCATCTTGGCAAGACCCACACGACGTTCACGGTATGCTTGATCGTAATCATGATAAGCTTTTGTTTCTTTGACCTCATCAGGCATCAAAAATTCTGGCAACCTTGCACCTTGCTTTCGCGTGCTTTCTTTTGGGAAATAAACTTTGCTCAATGTTTTATCCATGCTGTACTCATGAACTTCTTGATCTGTAGGACGCTTATCAAGGTCTTCATGTTGATCAAGTAGATAGCTGATAAGAACTTTTGTGTATCGTACAAATGGAATTTTCTTGGATGCTTTTCGCATTAAGTACATAATGTCTTCCCAGATGAGAGCAGCAAAGTCAATAGGTTCTTGGTTTAGAAATCCCCATAAGACTTGAAGATGAGACAGTCTTGGATGCTCAAACCCACTATCTCTTCCAGTTATTGAATGTGTTATGATGAAGAAGATAGTCCTCCAGGGTTGAGGAATGTATCTAGCATTAACTTTGGAGATCGTGGTTAATGGTGTATCAGGTTGAACATCATAACCAATATCTTCCAGGAATTGCATGACCTCAGACTCTGAAGGTGTTGGGTGGTATCGGTTAGAAGCTTTAGGTGCCTCTGGAAGTTTTAAGGCTTTTCTGAGTGTAGCAAGTGTGACTCTGATTTTCTTCTGATCCAGTGTACAAGTAAAAGACTTGTCATCATTGCTTCTTGTGAAGGTATCCCAGAATTGATGAATATATAGCTCTGGAATGGTGTCTGAGCTGTCAAGAAGATCCCTGCATTTGTGAGCTTTGAGAATCTCTACAGCAATCTGGCAACTAGAGTCGGAACACTTGATCTTGTCCAATTCTACCCGTGAATTGTTCTTCCCAATTTCCAGAGTATACCCACGAGGAAAGACTTCTTCTTTGGTGAGAGCAGGAAGAGGTTGTTGTTGTGAAGTTGCCATTGATGTTTCTGAATCAACAATCATATACAAATATACAGAGTGCATGTTTGTTAGAAAAATTGTTAGCTTTGAAACAACAATACATAGCACCTTATTGTATTTATGATTGGTTGTTACATGCTTGGTCAAAGAATTTATCAAAAGCTAGCCAAATTCTATAAAACTTGATTAATTTTGATAAGTATAAAGGATATACCTAAGGAAATTGATCAAAATTTTATATCAGATCACAACTGCGATAAATTATGTCAACTGCGATAATTATTGTCAACTGCGATAATTATTGTCAACTGCGATAATTATGACAACTGCGATAATCATTCAATCAAGATAAGTATCTTAATTGTAATAATTATCCAACTGCGATAATCATCTCAACTGCGATAATCATCCCAACTGCGATAATTAGCCCAACTGAGATAATTAGCCCAACTGCGATAATTATCCAACTGCGATAATTATCCAACTGCGATAGTTATGTCAATCAAGATAATTAAATCAATCAAGATAAGAATCTCAACTGCGACAATTATCTCAACTGCGATAAGTATCTCAACTGCGATAACTATCCCAACTGCGATAATTTTGGCCAACTTCGATAAACTCTTATACAAGAGTTTACGAACATATTTGTCGATGAACATACGCTTAAATATTTATTATAACTCATGATTTGTGTCCACAGATTTTCACAAACAATTTGAATGACTATTATGGGCATTTTGGCTAAGTTATAACAAAAATGAACCACAAATACGCATAGATCAAACTGCTAGTGTTCATGTTCTTCATAAACCCTAAAACTTAATCAATTTCACTTAAAGTGTTTCTGGGTACAATCCAAACATGGCAACATTCAATTAAACATTAAACAACAACTTTCCAATCAACAGATTACACAATAATATATTCACAAAGTTTTCCCCAAATCGTTGCTTAAACCCTAAAATTCGATTAGACTAATTTGTGGTTTCTGGGAGTAAATAAGCATGCAATATAGGTTTACTAACATTGTAAAAGTATTATCGTACAATCATTTTACACTCAAACACTCTAAATCCAAAATCCCCAATTTAACGCAAAACCCTAGAACTAACTTCTACAATTTTGATTGTTCTAGCCATTGGATCAAGAATCTGTTCAAAACCATCTTATATAATCACATTTTAATCATAAGATCACTCACAAATTTTGAAAATCTTGAGCGGATTTGCAGATTGAATGTTAGCCGTCGATGATGGTGGGTGGGTATATTGAATGCGGTTGGTGTAATTGGCAGAGATAATAACTGCGATAATTAATTATGCTTGACTTAAATATCTACCAATTTATCTTTGCACGTTTTACACATTTAGCCCCCTAACCTTGATTATTTTGAACACTAGGTCCTAAACCACCATCAAGCTAACACTTAGTCTCACTTTTGTACATTTAAGGCACACAAGTTTGTTATCTTAAAATCTTATCACCAAATTGCACAACAATTTCTGAAAAATATGCAAGTACAATTTAAAACTTGTGGAAAAATAATGTCTCCCCCTCAACACGTGTTCAAAAATAATTAGTGACATAAAAAAAATGAACAAAGTGTTGGATAAGGGATTGTACTTGCATGTTTTTTTTTTTTTTTTTTTTTTTTTTTTTTTTTTTTTTAATGTTTATTTACAAAGATAGTTTGGATATTCGACTCATTTATTTGTTTTTGAGAAAGTTTGTCAATTCTTGGGGAGTCAAACATCGCATTCCAATTTGATGAACCAATTTCACAAAACGATCATGAGGTAAGGCTTTCGTGAAAAGATCCGCCAATTGGTGTTCCGTTCCGACGAAATACAACTCAACGGTACCCTGCTCCACATGCTCCTTGATGAAGTGATATCTGAGAGCGATGTGTTTGGACTTGGAATGTTGCACAGTGTTGCATGAGATAGCGATGGCACTTTTGGAGTCACAGTACATCGGGATTTTGTTGAATATGTAACCATAATCCATCAGTTGTGATCGCATCCAGATGATTTGAGCACAACAGGCAGACATGGCTACATACTCTGATTCCGTGGATGAGAGAGACGTACAATCTTGCTTCTTGGACTGCCAGGACACCAGCTTATCACCTAGGAATTGAACACCACCGGATGTGCTCTTTCTTGTATCAATACATCCCGCATGATCCGCATCTGAAAAAGCAGTTAGTGCAAAACCAGAATCCTTTGGATACCAGATCCCCAAATGAATGGTTCCCTTGATGTATCTAAGGATTCTTTTAACTGCAGATAAATGTCTTTCTGTTGGGTTAGATTGATAGCGTGAACACAGGTATGTGGCAAATACAACATCCGGTCTGCTAGCGGTGAGATACATGAGAGACCCAATTATGCTACGATAATTTGTAGGATTAGTGGGTTTCCCATGTATGTCAGCATCTAGCTTCGGGGATGAGGAAGACATAGGGGTGTTATAGGTGTCACTAGTTGTCATGCCATGCTTTTTTAATATCTCTTGTGCATATTTGGACTGACTCAAGAATATACCACGAGGTGATTGGTGAACTTGTAATCCTAGGAAAAAGTTTAATTCACCGATCATGGACATCTCAAAGTTTTGTTTCATAAGTTTTGCAAAAGCGTTTGAGTACTTTTTATGGGTAGACCCAAAAATGATGTCATCCACATAAATTTGTACGATGAGAATGTCCTCCCCGTGTTTTTGTATAAACAGAGTCGGGTCCACAGATCCTTTAGTAAAATGATTAGCAAGCAAGAATGCAGCAAGTTTATCGTACCATGCCCTCGGGGCTTGTTTAAGGCCGTAGAGAGCTTTCTTAAGCCTGTATACGTGTTGTGGATGTTCTGGATCGACGAAGCCCTCTGGTTGTGAAACATACACCTCTTCACGAAGTTGTCCGTTCAGGAATGCTGTCTTCACGTCCATTTGGTAAACTGTGATGTTCTTATGAGCCGCGTACGCCAGAAACATTCGCACTGCCTCAAGCCTAGCTACTGGTGCAAAAGATTCTTCGAAGTCGATTCCTTCTTCTTGGCTATACCCTTTAGCAACCAACCGAGACTTGTTACGAATAACCGTTCCTTCTGCATCCAGCTTATTTTTCCAAATCCATTTTAAACCCACAACATACACTCCATCTGGTTTTTCAACGAGTTCCCAGACTTCCAATCTTTTGAACTGATCCAACTCCTCTTGCATTGATTCAATCCAATTGTCATAAGTCATGGCCTCTTTGATATTTTTTGGTTCAGCTTGACAAACGGTGAGAGCATATAAATGCAGGTTTCACCATCTGTGTGGAGTTTCTGTCGTGTCATAACTGGTTTATCTGGATTGCCAATTACATTAACCAACGGATGATCCCTTGTCCATTTATGAGTCGATGGGTAGTGTTGACTATTGTGATGATGATATGACGGGTCCATGTTGCTTGAGGATGATTCTTCGGTATCTGGAACGGTTGGTGGTGGAGCAAATGGATTAAAGAAGGCGTTCCCGTCATATCCTGATGGTGTTGGAACATTGTTAGAAATGGGGGATGAATCTTCAACTGCTGGTTGAGGTGTTTTCTCCATTGATGATGATGGTTCAGGTTGTGGTGCATCGGTAGCAACTACTGTAGATGTAGATGCTGATGGATCAGGTGCTTGATGTGTGACATTTTGAGCAGCGGAACTGGTGGAAGCATCTGATGCACTAGTAACACGAACGTCATCGAACATTGGTGCAAACAAATCTTCCAGATCCTTCCTGTTGAAAGGTAGGGGTGCAGCTGAAGATTCAGGGAAGTTCATACGGTTGTGTGCGGGTTCCAAGCGGTCTTGCTCAGAAGCCATTTCAGTGAGTTCATCAAAATTAGCGTGTATGGTTTCTTGAATGTCCCCAGTCCGACGATTCCAAATTCTGTATCCCTTAGAGTTCTCACAGTATCCTACAAATATCCCAATATCTGCTTTAGCCTTAAGTTTACCAAGATCATCTTTATCATTCTTCGGATAACACAATGCTCCAAAGACGTGAAAATAGTTGATGTTTGGTTTTCTTCCTTGTATAAGCTCATATGGTGTTTTGCTGTGTCTTTTGTTGATCATGGCACGATTATGAGTATAACAAGCAGTATTGACAGCTTCAGCCCAAAGATAATCCGGTAATTGAGCATTGATCAACATAGTTCGAGCTGCTTCCACGAGCGTACGGTTTCGTCTTTCAACTACACCATTTTGTTCTGGAGTGCGAGCTATTGATGTCTGATGAACAATACCCTGTTTCTCAGTGAATTCCCGAATGATTTGATTCTTAAATTCAGTCCCGTTGTCTGTTCTGATGATGCGGACGGTGTTGCGGACTTGAACTTGAATCTTGGTGAGAAACGTGATGAGGATAGAAGGAACTTGATCTTTAGTCCGAAGAAAATAGACCCAAGTCCATCTTGAGTAATCATCTACTATTACCAGAATATACTTCTTCCCGTTAATACTCTGAACTCTCATCGGACCACACAAATCCATATGAAGCAGTTGTAGGACATGATCTGTGCTGTGTTCTGTTTTGGGAGGAAAATGAGCACGGTGACTTTTCCCTTGTTCACACGCAGAACACAAGTGATCCTTGGCATATCTGAATTTAGGTAAACCGTCAACTAATTTCTTCTTGGCAAGGTCAGTGATGGTTTTAAAGTTGAGATGAGACAATCTTTTGTGCCATAACCAAGCCTTTGTGGGATGAGCCTTGGAGAGTAAACAAATAGGAGTAGAAGCTGTCATGCCTTCAAGAGAGATAGTATACAGATTGGTTCCACGTTTCCCTTTCATGAGGTCGTTGCCTTGAAGATCACGAATAAAGCAAGTTTTCTCCCTGAATGCTACTTCCAAGTCTCCATCGCAGAATTGTCCCACGGAGAATAAATTATGACCAAGGCCTTCAATATAATACACACGACTGATTTCGATGTTCCCATTTATGTAATCCCCATAGCCCATAATTGCAGCGAAGTGATCATTCCCGAATCTGACCGTTCCAATAAACTTAGCAATAAAGTTTTGAAGAAGTTTGAGATTGCCGGTCATGTGTCGGGAGCACCCGCTATCAACAATCCAAAGGACGATTTGAATCACCTGCATCACAAACATTGGAAACAGGTGGAGATTTGATAACGGTTGGATCCGCTGGGTTAGTAACACAAGAGGTTAGTACTTTAGGTAACCATTTAAAACCAAAAGTGTGCTGTAACCAACGTTGCCAGGTCCAACTAGTCTCTGCCTTTTTCCTAATGTATGCACTAGGTGACTTTGTAGTCTTGGATTTGGGCTTTTCCATATTCTTCTCAGAAACATCTAGTGGGGACATTCCTAAAATGGACTTTGCACTGGTTTTAAGCCTAGAGGAAGCGCCACTAGTTCGTTTCTTTCTCTTAGTCAGCAAAGTTTTAGCAACACATTTTGTATGATCACCAGATAATATGCTATTCCGACAAAAAACACAAGTAGCATCAACCAAAACATCTTCATTAATAGTTAAAGATTTATCATCTGTTACATCAATCTTAGAACTAGACTCAGATAAGTGCAATTCTATTCCTGATGTTACATTTGTCTTATTCAAACTACTAGCTGGAACTTCTTCAGACTTAGATAACTCCTTCCTAGGTTTCTTGACTCTAAGCTTCCTCTGTTTCTTGTGAGTCTTGGAATGGCTGACCTTAGGTGTGGTTTCTAGTCCTGTGGAAGTACAAGTAGCTGAATTAGTGGTTACATCAGATGCTTCGGTATGTTCTTTGTCCACTACATACATCCCCGGGGCAATCTTATGAGTGTTTGTTTTGCCTGTGTCTAAAACTCTGATTTTCTTCTTCAAATCAATAATGATGTGTTGGAACTCTTGATTTTGTGAGTCTAATTTTCGATTGAGGCGGACTGTGTCATTTCGGTTTTGAAGAATTTCATCCAGTTCCTTTTCATTTTCAAACAATTTAATTCTTAAAAAAGCTTTTGTTTCCTTAAACTTTTCAGGAACATGACTGTTTTGAAATGATAAAGATGCTATAAGATGTTGAAATTTAAGTTCAAATTCAACACTCTGTTTTTGACACCAGTCAAGCCTTTTTTGAAGATTAAAAGCTTTGTTTTCCACATCATTGTTGATCTGTCAAAGAATCTCATTCTCATGTACCAGATTATCAATCTCCATACGCAACATCTTACTATCCACAACATGATCATTCACAAGTAAAGCATTACCAGATTCATAGAGCGAATTCATAATCACAGACACCACGTCATAACACAAAACGTTTTCCAAGAGTCGATCATTTTCTTTTGCTAAAAATTTCTTTTGAAGTTTTTGGCGTTGAACCTTGTCATCTTTAGCTTTGAAAATGGTTTGCATAGATGCTACCTCTGTGTATAACTCCTCTTCCCATTTTGTTGCGGATTTCTTTAGATTTCTGACATGAGGAAGAATTTTCTTTTGAAGAATCTCTTTCTTTTCTTTTTGAACAGGAGAAAGAAAAGAAGAGATAGGAATTTGAGAACTAAACTCAATTTCATTCTCCAAACGAGAAATGTCGTCCATAAATGTCTTAAAATATCGAAGAACCCGACATTTTGGAGGCATTTGTGGATCAGCAAGATCCTCTGTCAGACATTCTTTGAAATGTACAGCAGTCGTGGAAACAGAAGTTGCAGATGAAGGAACACTTATGTTTGTGTATGTTAACGTTTGTTCTGGATGGTCCGTAGGAGGGACAAATGATTTGCTCAAATGAGGTCGTGCATTATAATCATAATGTATCTTTGAAAATTTTGTTTGTGAATCTGATCGACCCTCAATCTTGTTTTCCAGAAAGTCAGTTTCTTCATCAACAGAATACATAACAACACGTTGAAAGGTATCATCTAACAGAAATGTTGCATTGTATAACTTGGGATTGTCTTTGAGTGCTTTGTGTAAGTTACGGGGTGTGTCACTTCCAAGTGCAAAACTTACTCCTTTTGGACTCGGTTTCACAACATTCTTTTGAATTTGCGTTACAGAATTACCCGTTTTATACACAACATTTTGAAATTCTTTGAGTTTGGTTTCCAAATCCAGAATTTGATCAAGATATGAGTCAACACATTTCCTAGTGGCTTGCTTGTCTTCAAGAAGAGCCTGCTGAGAAGTTGAAAGCTCAAATTGAGTTTTTAACAACTCAGAAGTTAAAGCATCAATTTGTTTTTTGAATTCAAATTGATCCTTTTCTTTTTGAGAGAGAAGTTCAGCTTTGGCGACAGTTAGCTCACGAACTTGACTTTCTAAATTTTGAACTTTGACATATTCTTGTTGGAAAGCAATTTCAAAACCGTTTTCACGTTTATCTTGTTTAAGATAACCCGAAAGTTGTAGTTGGTAGCACTCATTATCCTTTTGTTAACAATGCAATTTTATCTTTGAGCTTCTGATTGATGTCATTGCATTTTTCTATTTGTGACTGGGTGGTCAATAACAAGGTCTGTAATTCCGAATCTTGATCAGTCAAAAGATCTGTTTGATCAAGATGATCACAATTGTCATCATCAATGAGATCATCAAATGAAACAACGGTATTATCATCATCAAATGATACTACCGTGTTTATTTGATCATCGGATGGTGATGAGAATGAATCATGTTGATCAAACGTTTCATTTGTAGATGAAGATGCAGCTGGTAAAGTAATTTCATGGATGAGACATGTAGGATCAGGTACCTGAGAAAGACCATCGGTATCATATACCGGGCCTGACTCGGACATATTCATTTCTTGCATATTAGCCATAAGCATGACTGCAGCATTTGCCTCTAGATCTTCCATTTCATCATCTGATTCCACATTAGCCATAAAACTTTGATCATTCTGAGTCATCCTTCCAGCAGCTTTTTCATCTTTGAGTGCCATCAGAAGAGCCTCTTTGTGATAAGCACTGCCCATTGTTCTTGGCTTCGGACAAGCATTTTCCATGTGACCGTTCCCCCCACAATTATAACATGTGATAGACGTATTTGCAATGCCTCTCTGAACATTCCCAACAGTCGAATTTCCTCTCTGATCACTCCCCATATTGTTTCTGTTTGCCCCTGCAGAATTGAACCTATTTCCTCCTGACTGAACCCTTTGAGTACCATATCCACGATTTCCCGAACCATATCTGCCTGAAGCCCTGTTTCGAATTTCTACTCTGCCATCATTAACAACTGCCTGATTCCTGGTATTTGAAGATGAACGAAGACGGTTGTTGGATTTGGTGAATCTGCCAAATGCGTTAGCAATCAATCCAAATGCTTCATTAAGAGAGTTGAAAGCATCCTCTTCTTCATCATAATTTGCATTTGAGTACAGCATTGAATCGGTGTTGTTGTATGGAACCAGCTGGTTATCAGAGTATTGTTGTGGTGCTTCATAAGGAATGATTTGATTATGAGGTCGGGGTGGAGGACTTGGTTGAAACGATGAGTGACCAAATTCCTGGTGTGGTAAAGAGAAGTTAGATTGAGCAACGAGAGCAAGTGAGTTTGATGTTGGTGCGGGTGTGAAACCTCCTCGGGCTGCAATTTCTTTATCTACTTCTGATTGATGTTGTCTGAGGTAATCATACATGAGTCCATATTTGACATCACCAATTTTCTTTGTCTGCCTTACAAAAGTTGCATACTTCTGCCATTCAGGACCAAGACATCCAAGGAATTTTGAGTTGACAGCAATCTTTGGTAACTTTATATCATGACGATCAAGGTCATTGATAATGTTGGTGAAACGGTGGTAGTAAGATTCAATGGTTTCCCCTGGTTCCATGATGAAGTGGGTGTACTCCATATACAACTTAGACTCAAGATCTTCCTGGTTTAACTCTGTTCCTTCCATGAGAAGATGAACATGTTCCCACATATCTTTGGCTGTCTTTTGAGCATCAATACTTCGATAGATAGGATTGGGAATCCCTTGAAGTATAAAAGACATTGCCAATTGGTTTGCTTCTTGTTGTAATGTTTGCTCAGTTGTGTAGTTGGCAACCGGAGTGGGAGTGGTTGTTTCTTATTTGCCACTACTAAACCTAAACCAACGTAATTAACACTACTAATGATTCAAACACACAATCCTAATTATCCCTTGGCGTATGATACCACTTGTAGGTCACGATGATATCTCAAACACACTCGTTAATACAAATAACCACACGTACTACTACTCTAGAATAAGCTACGTAAAGAGAGAAATAAGCTAATAAGATAACGAGAGAAGAGAATAAGAAGAAGAATAAGAAGAGTGATCGGCTTTCAATTAATCAAATGTTACTCGAGCAGAGCTTTCGCAATACACATGAAAACCAACAACTAACAATGCATCCCATGCCTTCTATTTATAGGCAATGGGAGGGGAATTATTTTAAGAATATTCCCTTGCATGTGATAAGAATAAACTTGACTAATGTGACCGGTCCATGGACTACTAATGGACCGGTCCATAAATACAAACAATATAGTCCTTATAAACGTGCAACATTATAAATGAACAAGACTTGTAATTATTTAAAACATGTTCCTAACAATATATATATATATATATATATATATATATATATATATATATATATATATATATATATATATATATATATATATATATATATATATATATATATATATATAAAATATATAAGATACTTAGTTTAGAAAAATCTTAATCTATACTAACGCCCATGTCCGCAAAAACGAATCTCACAAGAGACGATGAAGGTGAGTGCGCGGATAGTACTAGGTTAGGGGCATGATAGGTAATCTAATTTACCTAACAGCAAGTAGGCCCAATATCATGTCTAGTGTCTGGCTTTGTGCTCGCTTGTAAGAAGGACTCCAAAACTTCTTACCTTAAAGCGTTTGATGTATCTTCCGATGAATTAAAGGCACTATACACTTGAGATTATGATATCTCAAGGAGATTGGTGTAGAAACTGTTGTCTATGCCAACTCTGATAATGCGGGAGATAATGTGGATTGATGAAGAGAGAGTGATGTTTGTACCTTCATAGGCTGTTGTCAAACTTCTTGGTTCTCCAAGAAACAAACCACTCTTGCTATCTCCGCGACGGAAGCCGAATACGTAAGCGCCGGAAAGGCATGACAACAAACACTATGGATGAAACAAGCTCTAATCGACTGAGACAACCAAGGTGCAAATAGACTTGACCGAGAACCCCGTGGATTGCTCATGCACGAAGCTCATCGAAGTAAGTCATCCCCTCCGTCGCGATAATGTCCAAGGAAGAATCTTTTTCTTAGAAAAGTTTCCCTCAAAGGACAACATCGTCGATATCCTAACTAATATGTTCTTCATTACCCATCTTATGACTATTTGAATATTTCTTCGAAAATATTGAAGTCATCTCTCATATCTCGTCTCATGACTTTCTAAATATTTCACTGAAAATATTGAAGTCATTTCTTACGTCTCGCCTCATGACTTCTTAAGTCATCCTTCTCATCCTCTCATGACTATTTAAATATTTCAATGGAAATATTAAAGTCATCTCTTACGTCTTATCTCATGACTTGCTAAATATTTCATTGGAAATATTAAGTCATTCTTTCCGTCTCGCCTCATGACTCTTAGATATTTCACTGGAAATATTGAGTCATTCCTTACATCTCATCTCATGACTTTTTAAGTCATTCCTCACATCCGTCTCATGACTAATTAAATATTTCACTGGAAATATTGAGTCATCCCTCATATCCTTCCCATGACTTATAGATATTTCACTGGAAATATCAAGTCATTTCTTACGTCTCGTCTCATGACTATTGAATATTTCATTGGAAATATTATGTCATACCTCACGTCTCGTCTTATGACTTGTAAATATTTCACTGGAAATATTAAGTCATTCCTTACGTCTCGTCTCATGACTTTAGATATTTCACTGGAAATATTAAGTCATTCATTACGTCTCGTCTCATGACTTATAGATATTTCACTAGAAATACTAAGTCTTTCCTTACATCTCGTCTCATGACTTCTAAATATTTCACTGGAAATATCAAGTCATTCCTCACGTCTCGTCTCATGACATTTTAATATTTCACTGGAAATATTGAAGTCATTCCTCTCGTCTTACGTCATAACTCTATGAGTCATTCTTCTCATTCCGCTCATAACTAATTAAATATTTCATTGGAAATATCGTAGTCATCCTCTACATCTCGACTCACGACTTCTAAATATTTCACGGGAAATATTAAAAGTCAATCCTATTTTCCTCCAATGACCACTTATGTATTTCCTCGGAAATACCAAGGTCATTCCTTGTCATTTCGCCTAGTCGTTCTCGTTAAAAGAGTTTATTAGGTATAAACTCTTCCTTCGCATCAAAAAGTCTTACTAAATAAGTAAGATTAATTCATCAAAACTCAAAACAGAACAAAAATGGGTCTCAGACATACACGGCAACATTAAAGTGGCACGACACCACTAAAATTAGTGGTACCGTGATACCGTGTATCTATTAAAGCCCGTTTTTCTTCTCTTTTCCCTCTGCACACCCATTTCAAACAATAATACCCACTCTCCTCTACTGTCAAAACTGAACATCACACCCAAATCTCATTACACTCTTGTTAATCAAGATCGAGGCATTGGAATCAAAGAATCCTAATCACTACAACATAAATTGTAAGTCAATTAACATTAATTTCTTTTTAATTTGAGTCTAGGGTTTGTTCTTATGCATAAAATCGAATTGGGGTTTTTTAATCTTAATTGAAGTTTTATGCAATTAAGACTAGGATTAGACAATGTAGAACTGACATGATTCCCTAAACCTAGGATTTGCATAAACCCACTTACATTATAAGATTTAGTCCGAATTTCACTATTTAAATCAGATTAAGATTGATTATTTTTAGTGGAATCATGTCTAGGATACTTAAAATTGGATTAGGAATCATTAACATTGAAGCTTTTCAATTTTAAGATTTTTGGCGCCAAGTTGAGGCTATTTGCCAAACACCCCAATTCCATTGTTTTCGAAAAAATCCACGTATCTAGGATCATGAAACCTTTTTCGTGCATTGTTGATGCAAACTAAAAACTTTTTTGCATGCATGATCTCACAAATATTGATCGAATTACATAACTAATATGTATTCTTCGACATATTTGTTTGAGCAAAAGTGAAGTTGGGAGCGTTTAGGTAATCTCATTAGTTTTGTTTTAGAGTCGAGATTACCGCACCTCCACATTGTTTGCATTTAGGGGCACACACACACCAAGAATGTGATCATCAAAATGCAACAAAGTTAACATATACATAATTATATCTTTGTAGGTAATAATGCCTCGTATGGATTATCAAGATACCAGAGAATACATTCCCATTCTAGTCAATGATCCAAACATCCCCGATGGGCAAAAAGCTTATCTCGCTAGAGTCCAACATCGATATATACACGAAGTTCGTGTAGTCGATGCTCATTTTTTTCTCTTGGATAACATCCAAGCTTGTTTTCCTACTATCCAATTTGATTGTTTATACAAAATAAATGATCAAATTTGTCCTCGTTTTGTCCTCGAATTCTATAGTCGAGTCCGCACCTTCAATGATCTTGAGGGTAATGTCTTCCTTGATTTTTGGATTCAAAACCAAAACATCATGTTGTCCATCACCGAGCTTGGTGACATTCTCGGTGTTCCTTCGTATGGTCAGTGTGCATACACCGAAGACCATTCCTTAGAGTCACTTCACTATAATCTTGAAAGTGAAGGTCCTTATCATACCGAAATCCCCAACCTTGAAACCACAAAACAACACATCCAAATTCCTCGAGTCGCCAACACGTATCAAAAGCGTGATGGTTCTATTGTCTATCCCGACCCCAATCGACTCTATCTCAAGGAGATTCTTTCGGATCTTAAAAGTTGGGAACTTCTTCTACGAGAAAACATGTTGTGTCTTGCGGGCAACCGGGATCATGTTCCGGCTAGTCTTGCCCCCATGCTCTATTGTCTTAGTATCGAGGAGCCATACAACCTCGCATACTACATGGCCAAAAGGATGGCCAACATTCACATTCGGACAGATAAGCTCATGCCGTATGGCATGTTGCTTACTCGTCTATTCAAGTGGGTTATGGAAAATTACCCACATCTTAATAGTGTCAACTATTTTCTAGTCAATCCCGTCATGAAACTTCTTGGTGGACCACAACATTGCACAAAGCAACGTAAAGACAATGGGTCTAAACGTGGTCATAAATCCACCTCCGATGCTACATTCTCGTCTTCCTCCTTCGGTCATGGTTCGTCATCTCAACCTATTGATGAGGATGATGATGAGGTGAACGAAGAAGGAACGTCTCGTCCTCGTACTCCCTCTCCTGACACCTTCTTTCGCAACCTTGGCACGTCATCGTTCGAACAAACCACCGACCTTCCTTTCAACCAAACCAACTTAACTTCGGTGATGAGAAGGCAAACAACCATGTACAACCGACAAGTGTCGATGCATGAGCAAACAATCGGAGGGTTCAAGTCTATTGGCAAGGCAATCAAGGGGCTCGGGAACAAGATAAAGAAGTTGGGGAAGAGAAGAGATTAGATAGCACTGACTTAAGTAGTATCACTAACTTAAGTATTATTAAGCTATTATTAATGGGGTCATGGCAATGTCCATCCAACATTAACAAGTTTAAATTGTCTTAACAATTTTTACTTGACATTGGTAACTTTGACTGGTTAATCAATCTTAATGTTTTATCATTTTATGAACTTTACCTAGTTCATATTCTTTGTTTTATATTTCTCATGCATGCACCAGATGATAAAATTGCTTGGCTTAATGCATGCTTAATAGTTGCCTAAACATAGATGATCACATGATATTATTATTTGCTAGTTGAGACTAGTGTTAGGAAAATAATGTGATTGATCTTTAGTGAATTGAGGCTTTGAGATTTGCTGCAAATAGTCCACCCAGAATTACCCATTTAGGCAACCTAGAACCTGCAGAACTGAAAAAGAGTCAACTACAGGCCACGGCTCCACTAAATAGGACACGACACCACTAAATTTAGAGGTACCGTGGGTCATTTAGTGGTACCATACCCTAGGAAGACAATTTTAACTGTTCTCTTCCACTTTTTGACCTTCTTTTCCTGAGAATGTGCAAAAATATGCTGATTCCAACACACACAAATCCCCAAATCCACCATCCTACTCATCCTTGCATGCTTTGATTTGGCTATATAAGCTCATATCATGCATTGCTCTTCCACCACCATTCCACACACACCATACACTTATCATGTCTTCCACCATGGCTACTACTTCACACCAAGCCAAGAAACCAAGGTTAAACCTTAAACTAACCAATGAGATCATTCTCATTGATCTCACTTTAGATGATGATTAAGATGTCCACACTCCACTTACCTCAACCAAATCCACCTCTTCAATCTCCACACCCCTAGCTCCATCAAAGGCCAACTCAATAAGGCCAACATCATCATCCACCTCCACCATAAGAATCACCACACCTTTGCCTCAACCAAGTCCTCCTCAACCACTAGCCTTAACCTTCACCCTTTCACCCACAACTCCCTTTGAGTTTGGGTCAAACACTTCATCATCCTCGGCCTCACCACCACCACAACCATTAATGGGTCATCCCATTCTTTATCCCCTACAACCACATACCTTAGGTTGCCCTTGTTGTCACCACAACCAACACCTCATCATACCACACCACTACAAGCACCCCTCACACCACTACAAGGACCCATCATACCACCTCCTCCACCACCAAATAGCCCAACCAACTAAACATGATAGTGTTTAGTGTTTCAAATAATAGCTTAGGACCCCTTTTGACATTTGAAGCAAATCTTGAAGTCTCATATCACTAATGATGTTTATGTGCTTTCTTGTAGTTTGTTTTGCTTCTATGATGTAGTCATACCTATGTATGACATTTGTTTTATCTTTATGAATGAATGGGCTTTCATGTGGTTGTTTCATTTTTATGCTTGGCTACTTAGTCATTCTTTTGTGGTTGGATATTTGTCACAAGTGCTACATGTTAGATCTTGTATATTCCTTGGTGTCCTCCAAACGAGGGGGAGTATACATCAAGGGGGAGCCTTAGCAACCTTTTTTCTTCGACAAAAAAGGGGAGAAATGGGAGTAAACTCATTAAAAACTTGTTAAAACTAATTTTAACCTAAAATGAGTTTATGTTTTGTCATCATCAAAAAGGGAGAGCTTGTTGATGCAAATAATGTTCTAAAAACGTTATTTCTATCTTTCGATAACTTCACGTTTTGAGGATGACAAAAGGTGAAAACACGTTACGTTAAAATTAACGTAAACAAGTTTTCAATCGAAAGTTCCCGTTTCTACGCGAATCACTCTAGAACAAATTTACAACTTGACAAATGATCAGAGAAGTGAATTTGTGTTCTTAGAAATCACATTTTTATGTGACAAAACATTTCTTTCAAAAATATACTTTACAAATTATTTTTGAATAATTAAGAAATGTTTTAATGGAAAAATAAGTTCAAAATACATAACAGCTATTTTCCCCCCCAAAATCAGCTCCAAACTTCCCCAAATAAGTTTTCACCAAAAAGGAAAAAAAGATGAGTGTTTTTTCCTGGCACGGTACCACTAAATTTATTGGAACCGTGTGTGGTTTAGTGGTGTCGTGTCCCTATAACGGCCAGATTTTTTCTGCCTATAAATACCAGCCCACTTCACAGATTTTGTGCATCCTTTTTCACACAGAACTTTCTGAGTTCAATACCCTTATCACATTTTCTCTTCTTGATCATTTAGTTTAGTTTTTCTTTTGTTTAAGAGTGATCCAATCATCCATTCAAGTGATCCTCTTCATTCCTCTTCAAGTGCAAGAGAAGAACACAAGGTATCCAAGTAGATACAAAGTGTTATAGTTGTAGGTAGAAGCACTTGTAACATTTGTTACATACTTGATTGTATCATAGTATACATAAAGATCATTTTTCTTTTGAGATTTTGTAAGGAAAGATCATTGTGATCTTATAGAGATATTGAAGATCTCTTGAAGCCATTGGGCTTGTGTGATTGATCAAGTTGATCAAGGGTAGATAGGATAGGTTGAGTCAAGTGAGTGTTGATCATTGTGATCGTGTCGAGATCTTGGAGATCTCTTGAAGCCATTGGGCTTGTGTGATTGATCAAGAGGATCATAGGTAGATCGGGTAGATCGAGTCTTGTGTGATAGTGTGAAGTAGAAAGGATCGGGTAGATCGTGGTAGATTTGTGCTAGATAAGATTAGCACTCGACATCTAGCTTAGTGTCGGAAATAGGATAAGCAACGTGTACGGTTTTCTCCGCCTAAAGGGAGGTTGTTGACATAGTGCTTGAAACTCTCGAGTGTGGTACTCGGGGAGTGGAGTAGGGCAAAGAAGAGCTTCGTAGCTGAACCACTATAAATCCTTTTGTCCCGGTTTGATCTTTCCATCTCTTCTCTTTACTTTCATTACTTATAATTAGTTAGTTTAGTGTGTTGTTCATATTGGTGTTGATTGATTGCACATAAGACTCGAATCAAAGATTTTCAATTTGTAAAAGTTTTTGAGACAACTTAAAAACTGGTAAAACTATTCAACCCCTCCCCTTCTAGTTTTCCACAGTGTATAAAAACCCTAAACTGTAACCAGTTTATGAAAAACGTTTCCTTATGACCGCCAGATGCATGCCTGCCTATCTTGCCATGATTTAATCGCTATTTTCCTTATATGATTAATCGTTATACTATGCTGTTTGAATATTTTACTTAACATATATGATATAAGTATTTTCTATACACTTATACATACCATACCATAATTGTCACAGACCATGTCCCTACGAAACGTCATTATTTCACTTTGAGTTGAATACTCGCTACATACCACTTGAATTCATTTTCTATTCGACTCCAAGTTTGGACAACCGTCTTATTCTTTCGAAACACTTATATTACTGTCGTAAAGGAACCCACCAACTTATGTAAGCACGACCCTAACCTACCACCTTATAACATATCTCCTGGAACCATCTACTCTTAGGACACATCCTTGTTATGTCTCACGCTTCTTTTCTCATTGTGAAGGGCCATGTCACCTGAGAGGCAAGACCTAAATTCCACAGCCATGGAACAACTCGTAGCTGAACGAGTAGCAGGGACTATTGCTGCCTACGAGTTAGGAATTCGCATGGCTTGTGACTTAATCAACCAAGGGGCATTTCAAGAATCTGAGAACATTAACAAAAAGAGGAAACATGATAACAACCTAGGAAACAAAGGAGTTCCACAACCCCTCAGAAAGTGAAAGTTGGCCAAAACTTTAACTGCTGGACCTAGTAACAGAAAGGCTTTTGCTAGAAAGTTACCAACATGTAGTCGTTGAAAATTGCACCACAATGGGCCTTGCACTGTGAAGTGCCACAAATACCAGAAGGTTGGACATCTGGCTAGAGGTTGTAGGTCTAAAACCTTTGCAGTAGCACAGAAAATACCAGGGAACAATCGGAAGGCTGAGGTAACCTGTTTCAGGTGTAGAAATAAGGGGCACTACAGGGTCGAGTATCAGGAACCGAAGGACCAAAGAAAAGTGAACAATCAAGGAAAATAGGGAGCGGAAGGAAACCAAGACCCAAATGTGATGTCATAAGAATGACTACCTTATGTAACAAGACCTAAGCTTAGACTCTTTTAAGTTACATTTCTGTAAGACTACAGTAGTATCTTTTGTGAACCCCGTCCTATTGTATGGATTTGATGAACTTTTATTATGAGATGTAAGCTTATTTGACTCCTGACTATCAGCGGTCCTATGTCAATTAGACATACCAATTGCCTCCCGTTGCACTACTTATTTTTACTATCATTTAACAAACCACTTTGTCATCATTTTTCAACTATTTGAACTCGTATTATAAACCAGTTGTCTACCATATTATCTTTTCATGAAATAATAAATTGTATTGCCACAAACACTCGAACTTTTGCAAGTATTTCACAAACTATCTCGCAGTTATACTACAAATCGTTTTACTACCAGATTAAAGAATCAAAGTTTTGACCTCACTACTTTCTTTGAAACAAGGAACTTTCCTCATATTGCTTTACTAACTGTTTTACTAACAATTTATAAGCTAAACTCAGCATCACGTCGTTTGACCCCAATTATACAAAGCCTGATCACCTATGTATAATTCGGGTAGGACCATACTATGCTAGGAATGGTTGCCTTAAATTTTTATGAAAGTCGAATATTTTATTTCCTTTTTTTTCGAGAAATCAGAAACTCGCGTGTGTGCGCACATAAAAGTAGTGCAAGTCATGGGCATCCGTACTAGGAAACACCGTAACCAAATAGGCTTTGACGCCAAGATACCACTTTGAACTAGCCTTACTTCATACCACGTCCAAAGCTGAAAGGGTAACTAACACCACTAGCCAACATAAGATGACCCCACCGATTAACATCTCACGGTACACTACCCTATTCGATTATGAGACACTGCATCGTTTATCAAACGAATCTTACTGAGCCAACCAACTGACTGCTAGTAGCAATCAACACCATCTTTCAAGGTCGTACTCTATACCTGCAAAACTTCTCAACCAACAGCGACCTATGCCCACAAAACTTGGAGACATCGACAACATCCCCAATGGAGACTGGATATCGAAATACCACGCTGTATGAGACAACTGGTAAATTTCAGGAACATTTTAAGTTACCGCATTTTGTTTTAAAATAAATATTTTATCACTTGTAATCACTTTTGGATGTGTTGGATATTTTTATCCGGATTTTGGTTTATATATCGTGGATTTTCATAATGTGATGAGTATTTCCCTGTGTACCCAGTTAGGCACTCCGTGAGTCGGCACAGTTAGACCGAATAAAAAAGAGAAATATTGACTTTTTGACGCGCTAAATGAACATAGACGTATTTATAGTCATTTTGAACGGAAAAATTACTCTAAAATCAGTGGAACACATTAAAATTACTCGGGAAGTTGTCTCGATACTTAAATCTATCCCAGTTACGGGTTATAGAAAGTTTGGCCGAATGTCATTTCCCACCCCGCGCCCAAGTTACAACTTCAGTCCTTGAGGGGCATTTTACATTAAAACTTAGTCCAAGTACTATATAAGCACAAGTTATAACCTCATTTAGGGTTATTACACTTACTCTATCCCTTACCAGCCGCACCTAACTTCTCTCTCCCCCCTCATCTTTTTCGGCCACCACCACACGCCCTCACCGCCGCTTCTTTTCTTACACCACCACCACCAAACCTCATCTCTAGCAACCCTTACCCCGTTTCTAAACAACACGTGCTCAAAAACCCCCTCCCACCATCACCACGCGCCACCTCAGTGTTTTTCGACCAAGATTTGTTGAGATCCAAGAGTATTAAAGGTGGGTAACACCGAGTCACCCGTGGTTGTGGCTCGGTGTACAACAACTCGACTGTGTCGAGTTGTATTTACAGTTTTTAGATCGATTCGGGTGTTAAAACAAATTGGTTTTACGTCTTTGTTAACTAAAAATCATTAATAAACATTTGGTATCATTTCGTGTTGTGTGGTTGTGTCGTACAAAGTCAGGTCATGGTTATGCCGTAAGCTTTAGCTCACGGCCGAGTCCTATTGATTTTATTTGTGGTTGGGTCGAGTCTTGTGGGTCGTGTATGCCTTTATTAATTTGTCTTGTGACTATTTATTCGGAAATTAGGGTCTGGTAAAACCCTCGAGTACATCTGAGTTATGGTTCGGATTTTTGGATTGGAAATTATTTTGATTATGTTGTTACATATTGGCTATTTTGAGGCTGTTGAGAAGTTAATGCCGAGAAGACCTTAGGGTCGACTTGGCTTGAGTATTGATTTGATGTTGCGGTTATATTTTGGTAATAATCTGAGGCTGTTGGAATTTTTGTCGAGTAGGGATTTAGGGTAGATATGGTAATTTGTGGTGCCGAGAGATGGAGCCGAGACCATTAGGGTCTCGACCTGGAAACTGTGATCCTGATTGTTGATTATTGTGTTTCATACCCAAGTTGATTTTTCATTATCAAGTTGTAGTGGGCTCTAGTCATGATGTTTATGGGCGATCTAAGGTCGATGCGTGGTTTTGCAACCTTACAACAGGTTTTACCTCTCGAGGGATCTCAAGAGGCTTACAACCCCACCAGGCAGTGTACCTGACCGATGTAGTATAGTGTAGTGGTAAGTACGGGGGATTGATCGTTCTCCACAGGGAATAGTGTTCGTTAGGTATGAAAAACTACTTTAGTAGGTCTAAGGGTGAGAGAAGATTCTTTTTATGTTTTTATATTTTTATGAGAGCAAGTAAAATCTCGGGTTTGAAGGAGTGGGCGGAATTAGTTGCTAGTCAACTAAACCAAATAACTACAAATGCAAATAAAATAAAATACTGAAAATGAAAAGAGTGGTGAAACTTATATGGAGAGAAATGTGTTTACTTAGATTTCCTTACTCCCTAACCATCTTTTACCAGTTGATTAGTGTGTATTAATTGCGTGGATGACGGGTGTATTCCTTAATACCAATCGTGGGGTGGCATACGTACTTCCCCAACTCTATGAGCTCCTACTTCACTCCTATGTCGAGCCGGCTAGGAAGCTCCTAACATGGGATCACTAGAATTCGCTCATGCATTAAATACAACCATAAAAACCTTAGTACGCATTGGTTCATGTTTCTTAAGACGTTCAAGCAAGTTACCGAATAGGAAGTTAGCCAGTTTTCTTAAGCCTAACATCGATGAACAATCATCCAATACAACTAATAACACACTAATAACCAATAATCAATAGCTAGGTTTCATTAGATCTAAGCAAACACAAGATAAATCTAGCCTAGCATGTTAATCAAAAGACAAGAACAAGATATAATCAAACAACACATAGACATATTGAATGATTAAACGATTACTTATCTTCAATTAAACATGGGAGATCCAAGGGTATGAAAACCCTTAAAAATGGCAGAAATTCGTCTTAGGGTTTCTCCACCAAAATTACACACAATAAGTTCCACACTAATGACAAAAAATTGCAAAACTATATATAGAGTTTAAGGGCTGACGGCGTCACGTTGTAGATCCTGACGCCGTCACCTCGCCGCTTTTAGGGTTCCCGGATGGCCTTCCTGACGCCGTCCCTCTTTAGTGCTCCAAAATCCGCTCTGGCCTATCAAGGGGTGACGCCGTCAGAATTGAGCTTGACACCGTCCCTCTTTAATTTTACCCGTGATGGCCTTGATCACTTCAAAGGGTGACGCCGTCAGATTTTTCATGCAAAATTCTCTGGCTTATCATGAGTAATTTTCATATCCACCTCTTTTGCCAAGACATGACGCCGTCTGGACCAATCCCTGACGCCGTCAAAGGTACTTTCCAGCATAATTTTGAGACTTTGTCGTTTTCTTCACTTTTATGCTCCAAAAACGTCCAAAATGCTTCCTTTTCCAGATTTCTTCTCCAAAGTACCTAAAATGACAAAAGGAACGATTTAGGGCAATATTTGATCAAATAAATACGATTTAGGGCTTAAATGACCCCCTAAAAGCGGTACACTTTTCGCTTCATCACTTCTCGACAACTGAAAACCCATGAGAAGAACTACACAACCCATGACCTAGAGTTAGACTCATTCGTGTTTGCACTTCGGATCTGGAGACACTACCTTTGTGGCACCAAGTGTTTGATGTACACCGACCACAAAACCCTGCAACATATTTTGAACCAAAAGGAGCTGAACATGAGACAGCACCGATGGTTGGAATTGCTCAGTGATTACGATTATGAGATCCGTTATCACCCAGGCAAGGCAAATGTAGTTGTCGATGCCCTCAGCAGAAAAGAGCGAATCAAACGTCTCAGAGTTAGATCGTTAGGAATGACAATCAGTTCACCTCTTCCAGCTAAAATTCTTGAGGCTCAGGTCGAGGCTCTCAAGGAAGGAAACAGACCAAGTGAGAAGCTTTACGGAATGCCAGAGAGTTGGCTTCGTAAAGAGATCCGATGGAGTTTTGAGTTATGGTGATAGAAGTTGGATCCCGCAATACGGAGGAATTCGTGATTTGATCATGCACGAATCCCACAAATCCAAATACTCCATCCATCCAGGATCCGACAAGATGTACTTGGATTTAAAGAAGCTATACTGGTGGCCAAACATGAAGGCCGATGTAGCTGAGTACGTTAGTAAATGTTTAACGTGTTCGAAAGTCAAGGCTAAACACCAAAGACCATCCGGTCTACTTGTACAACCTGAAATCCCAGAATGGAAGTGGGAGCGCATAATTATGGATTTCATCACCAAACTGCCTAAGACATCGAGCGGTTACGACACAATCTGGGTAATCGTGGACCGTCTCACTAAATCTGCTCATTTCCTTCCTATAAAGGAGAATGATGGCATGGACAAACTTACACGACTGTATGTGAAGGGAATTGTCACAAGGCATGGTGTACCTATTTCTATCATCTCTAATCGAGACAGCCGTTTCACATCTAACTTCTGGAAGTCGCTCCAGGACGCATTGGGAACGGACCTTGACATGAGTACAGCTTATCACCCTCAGACAGATGGTCAGAGTGAAAGAACCATTCCGATGTTAGAGGACATGCTGAGAGCTTGTGTGATTGACTTCGGGAATGGCTGGGATAGGCATTTGCCTTTAGTCGATTTTTCTTACAAACGCTGCACCATATGAAGCAATTTATGGTCGTAAGTGCAGATCGCCAATATGTTGGGCTGAAGTCAGAGAAAGCCAACTTACCGGACCAGACTTAGTCCACGAGACTACCGAGAAACTTGTGCAGATCAAGAGCCGAATGCAAGCGGCTCGTGACCGTCAAAAGAGCTATGCCAACAAGAGGCGAAAACCCCTTGAGTTCCAAGTGGGTGATAAAGTGATGTTAAATGTCTTGCCATGGAAAGGCGTGATAAGATTTGGTAAACGTGGGAAGTTGAACCCTCGTTATATTAGACCTTTTGAGATTCTTGCCAGAGTCAGGCCGGTAGCCTATCGACTCAAATTGTCAACCGAACTCAGCGCTGTGCATGACGTTTTTCATGTCAGCAACTTGAAAAAGTGCTTATCTGATGATAACGCAGCCATTCCCTTGGATGAGATTCAGCTTGATGAGAAACTGAACTTCATCGAGGAACCGATTGAAATCATGGACCAGGAAGTTAAACGACTAAAGCAGAGTCGTATCCCAATTGTGAAGGTCCATTGAAACTCTCGCAGAGGTCTTGAGTACACTTGGGAGCGAGAGGATGAAATCAAGCGAAAGTATCCTCATCTCTTTTTGAATTCATCGAGTAACACGAATTGAAATCCGGGATGGATTTCCCCATTAGCTGCGGAGACTCTGACAAATGGTAATTTTCAAATTTTAAGTTAATGATAAATATTCATTTATTATTTTTTTAGCCGAGCATTTCTATGCGCAATTGCATGTTTCTGAGCATTTCCGAACATTTTTAGAGAGCTGTCCAGCATACTGTAGCTTACAGTCACTGCTGAAAAAGTTTATTTTTGTCAGTAAGCATAAATTATTCTATTTCTGATAGTTACAGACAAGTTTCGTATTTAACTGAGAAGCTTTCTCGTATTTACTGAAAAGCAACCCCACACGCGAACCGACAGCACAATATACATGGTAGTAGTCAAGTAAATGCATTTTTCAGCAAATAATAATATTTTATTATTATTCTAACGAAAATGTCAATAAAAACTTTATTTTGCGTACACGTATCCAAAAAGGTCAAACCGGGACTTTACGGTAACATTTAAGCTTAAACCGACACACGATACACCAACGAGGCTCAAAATCTTTTCCCTCCTTCTCTTGTGTGTCGTTTGCCACTCACCTCCCCCACATGAAGACAAAACATTTAATATTATGTGATACTTAGTGGATGATGACATATGTAAAGCTTGTTTTTTATACCCTAAACTTACCACATAGCATAACACATACATATTTCTATTCTCCCAACTTACCAAGATCGTTTCTACTCTCAAAACTCTCGATCACAACACAAATTCAAGATCTACAAAAGTTCTTTGAAGTTCAAGTTAAACGGGGTGTACTTTCAAGTGTTTTGGGTTAATCGGAACGTGTCTTGGGTAAATTTGGTTCAATTTGGAGTCTTCTTGGGTCTTCTACCTCTCGACTTTTTTCAAGATTTTGTAAGGATCCTCAAAACTTTTTCAATCTTGTTCATGACATGTTCTTGTGATGTTTAAAAGTGTTACCAAGTGCTTATTTTGTATGTTTTGCTAAAATGAAAAAGCTATGGTTTGATATATATATTTTATGGTTGCTCGACTTTTTTTGAAGTTTTTATACAAGTTATGTTATTTCTTGCTTGTGTGGTAAATCTTGTTGCTTGTGGTACTAGTTTGATGATACAAATGTGATTAGTGTTAATTACGCGAGTTTAAAACGAAATATACATTTGTTTGTGTGTATACATAAATTGGCTTACTTTTAAAATAAATAATTATTGGGGTTTTGAAAAACATAAAATTTTGGCTCTAGTGGTGAAATGGTGAAATTAGTACTTAATAGATTATTTTGAATAGCTTATTGAATAAGCTCTAGCTTATTGTGTTTTGACTTATTTTGGGTCAAGGGGGTCGTACGACACATATTGGGCCGAGCCCAATATGTTTCGGCATTGGTTGACTTGTTGACCATTTTGCTTATTAATAAGTGCTTATTTGAATTATTTAAAAATCGTTACGAAAACTATTCGGACTAAAAGGGCTTAAAGGTTTAAAACTATTTTTGGGCTTATGATGGTCTCGATACCAATGGGCCGAGCCCATGTGTTTTCGGCCTTGGTTTGACTTTTTGACCAAACGACGTGATGAACATGTAAATTGATTTTTAAAAACTTAACGATATATATATCGTAACTTAAAAGGGTTAAATGGTTTTTGGTCTAAACTTGGACTATTGGACCCATTATGGACTTTTCGGCCCAATAAATATTTTGACTTATTAAAACGTTATATAACGATTAAAACCGTTTTGAACTTGTTTTGACACTTTAAGCCCAATAAAACAAATAAATGGGCTTTTCGGCCCAAAGTTGTAGTCGTTGACTTTTGAAAGTATTATGACTAAACGTTAAATTTTGAATCGAAACTCATAATTAAGAAGTAAACGTAACAATAAATATAGTTATAACGATAAATATACATTTTGGACTAGTTTTGCAAATATAGTTAACGTAAAGGATTATTTGTGGAAATTGCAACACTTGGAAAAAGTAGAAAAGTTTGAATAAACGAATGGGTCATGCCCGATTTTTCTAAAATTTCGACACTTAGAATATTTCGGATGAAAACCGACTAAAAGACGAAACGAATTATTTTTATTATTAAAAATATTAATTTTTCTAAAATAATATTTTTAGACTTTATAAGACTTATAAATATGTTTTAGATATTTACACACTTACACTTATTTAATTTCTCAAAATTAAATACTTATAAATTTCCTTATAAGTATCATTATATTATAAATAATTATAATATTTATATTTTATAATATAATTATACACCACTAACACCATTATCATATTAATTATTCAATACCTATTTAATTAATTATAAGTCTTAATTAATTAAATACTTAATTATTATTATTATTATTATTATATATATATATATATATATATATATATATATATATATATATATATATATATATATATATATATATATATATATATATTACTTACGCGTTTTGCGACGACAAGCACTGAGCACGAAAGTTCCGTCGCACGTATTTTCACCGTACACTTTCACCATGAGCCATCACCAAAGACTCTTATACGATGAACTATTTTGAAATGTACCTTACCACACAGCAAGCAAGAAATACATGAGCATTTGACACACGTAAACCTTTCAATCGAGTTAAAACATTTAAAGCACGAATAATTCGCTAAGACTTACCATACTGATCGAGGTCGCGTGTCGGAGTGGTTGCACTATGTTGTTGTTGACTAGCAGATTGCTATTGTTATTAAGGTGAGTTTATAGCCCCATTTTTATACGTATTGTTTTTATAAACCTTGGGGTGAGAAACATTTAAAACTGTTTTCATGGACCGAATTGAACTTTTTGTTTTTATACACACTGGTATGCGTATAACCTAAGTATGTTTGAATCCCATTGCGCCCACTATCATCAACTGTCAATTCCTGCTGGGAAGCGCGTATGATATAAATAGATCTATTGGGGGTGACTCCCCTGTTCGGTTGGCCCGGCAGGTCAACGCGAACGTATACCATGTCGGATTTTGCCGAGTGTCTAGGGATTAACACTCGCGGGCACCCTTTTTTTGCTATGCTAGCTTGGCATATTGTTTGCCTAGTTTCGGTTGGATGAGCTTAGTGTTAGCATACAGAATGAGTGTGATTGCTGAATTATTTGTTATGGTCCATATGTGCTTATTTACTTTAAACCTATGAACTCACCAGCGTTAGCTAACTTTTAGCATGTTTTTCTCAGGTGTTTGAGAATGTATTCATTGAAGGTAGGGCATGGCAGTGGTCATAAGTTTGCTAGAAATGTTTTTGCTTATGCGTTAAACTCTGATTTGGGACTGATTTGTTAAATGGTCCTTGTTTTAAATTGAATTGAACTTGATGTATGACAATTAGCTTTGGAAATGTAAACTATTTTAAAACGGATTTTAATCCATTCTCTATATCTTTGTGTTGTGATTATCGATTTAGTAACACCCAAATATATATGCTTCCGCAAATCCTGATTTTGAGGGTGTTACACTTTTCTCCACCCTCTCTCTAGAAACCAATATAGGTTTCTACTACTTGTCCACCCCTAGACCATCGGATCTTGACTCATAAGGGATCCTAAGAATTGGTATCGGAGCTATACATGAAACATGAGGGTTGTTTGTTCAAAATTCAAGATCAAAAGTTATTTAAATAAAATCGTGGGTTTTATGGTTCAAGCACGGAAAAAATTTCCGTGCTTATATGGTAAAGTTTGAAACTTTATGGTCTTTGTTCTAAATTTTCAAGCAAAAACTGAAAATTTGATTTAGTTTTATGTGTTACATATTTTTTAGGAAATAGCCGGTTAGTATTAATTTTAAGGGTATTTGATTCGATCTTGATACAATTTAGTGATGGTTATTGGTTTAGATTTGATAAAGGTGAAATATTTGATCGTTTGGTGGGAAAAATCGGGCCAGATATGAGTTATTTGGATTGAATATGGATGAAAATAGGATGGTTTTTTAGTTTGGTGCTTAAGAAATTTTCGAGAATTTTTTAAGATTTTGAGAAATTTTAAAAATTCTCGAAACATAGGAATGTCTAGATACATCCTAGTTTTTAGGAAACACCCACCAGGAAAATTTCGAGAATAAGTACTGTTAGGAATTAAATATGAGGTGATATTGACAAAATATGAAAGATGAAGGACTAAAGAAGACAAAGGATGAAACTTCACAAGAAAGAAAAGATTACAGCAAATCTTTTATTATTCTAGGAATATCCTTTGTAAACCCTAGGTATCTCTATTATATAAAGAGATACAGGGTATTATTTTTATGTGTGTGTTATAATGTAGTCGACTAAAAGGTATAGGTCGGGTTCTAGGCATCAAGTTCCTAAAATGGATGCCTAGGTTTGGTGATTGTATTGTTAGTTGGTAGAGATGATGACGAGAAACTTTGTTCAATAATAATGATTAGTTTGTTCTTATTCCGCTGTGCATCGTATGTTTTTAATCATTATTATTGTTAATCCCTAGATGATGTCTAAACAACCTCGAGCTAAACGATCCTATCAAGTGGTATTAGAGACAGGTTGACACTTTTTGATTTACAAGAAAAGATGGACATGGAGACAACATCTTCTACCAACATTGCTGCTAAGCTACCAATGCTTAAACCCAATGAGTTTGATATGTGGCGATTAAGAATTGAGCAATTTTTTCAAGTGCAAGATTATGCACTTTGGGAGATCATAGAAGAAGGTAATTCCTTTAAGCCCACAACCACAACGACTATTGTTGAAGGTAAGACTGAAACAACGGTGCAGACAAAGCCAACTACTAGTGAAGAAAAGGCACATCACAAGAATGATCTAAAAGCAAGAAGCTTGCTACTACTGACTATTCCTAATGATCAATTGCTGAACTTCAGTAAATTCAAGTGTGCCAAGACTCTGTTTGAAGCCATTGTTGCCAGATATGGTAGGAATGAAGCCACCAAGAAAACTCAGAAGAAATTACTCAAGCAACAATTTGAGAACTTTTCAGCTACAAGCAATGAGTCACTAGATCATATGTTTAACAGACTTCAAAAGCTAGTGAGTCAACTTGCTGTTCTAGGAATTGAGATACCTCAGGAAGATCTCAACTCAAAATTTCTAAGAAGTTTACCATCTGAATGGGCTATGCATGTAGTTGCCTGGAAGAACAAGCCAGACATAGATTCTATGAGTCTGATGGACTTGTATAGCAATTTTAAGATAGTGGAGCAAGATATTAAGAAGGTTGCTGGTACAAGCTCAAGCTCTGGAAATTTGGCTTTTGTGTCAACTCCCAGTATCTCAACCCAAGTGGAAGAAGTGCAAGTTGCTGGAGCAGTTGGTACTGCTAGTTCAAGTATTGGTACTGCTAGTACCTCAAGCAGTACTAATGGACTCTTGGATGAGAATACTTATTGTGCATTTCTGACTACTTAGCACAATGGAAGTATACTGACTCATGCAGACCTTCAAGAGATTGATGAAGATGATATTGAAGAGATGGATATCAATTGGCAGCTCTCTCTTCTTAGCATGAGGGCTAAGAGATTCTTGAAGAAGACAGACAAGAAGATAATCATTAACAGCAATGATGTTGCTGGGTATGACAAGTCAAAAATTGAATGTTATAATTGCCATAAGAAAGGTCATTATTCAAGGGAGTGCAGATTCCCAAGACAACAAGATGACAAGAGTAGAGGCTTTGGAAACAAATCAAGAGTTGTGGAGGTTACAGACTCAAGCTCAAAGGCTATGGTTGCCATTGATGGCTTAGGATTTGACTGGAGCTACATTGCAGAGGAGGAAGCAGAAGCATCTTCAGAGATGGCTCTCATGGCATTTTCAGACTCTGAGGTACAAGTTTCTAAGTGTTCTAAATCTTGTGGTGCATTAAAATATCTAGAAACTCTTAAGAAAAGATATGATGAACAAAGAATAGAGCTAACCCAAACCAGTTTTAATTTAGCAAATCATAAAAGGGCTTTAGCTGTCTTAGAAGAACAAATTGTTCATTATAAAGGTAATGAGTCTAAGTTTGCTGATGATATGATTATACTTAAGAAAGATTTAATGTTAAGAGAAAATGAAATTAGTGTGTTGAAACATGAACTGGAACAAGTTAAGAAAGCCAAGGAGAACATTCAAATGAGTGTAGACACACTAGAATACACATCAAAAGGTGTTCAAAAGATAATTGAATGTCAAATCTTAAACAAAGCTAAGTCAGGCCTAGGGTATAAGTCTGTTCCACCTCCTTATAGGGGAATTCCAACACCCCCAGGCATAGACCTAGAACACACAGGACTCCCTGAATTTCAACTACCTGAGCTTAAATATGGTCCTCAACCTAAAGAGAATGTAGTTGATAAACCTGTGTATGAGAGTGCAAGTGATGCCTCACTTTCTGAGGATAAGGTGTCCTCAGCTAAGGACTCAGATGCTCCAACCATAGAGGACTGGACTTCTGATGATGAGGATGATCAGGTTGTGGTTAAGCCTGTTAGTATTAAAGTGGAAGAACCAAAAGTTCCCAAAGTGGTCAAACCTGAGACTGTTAGGCTTAGATCAAATGCTAAAGCATTTAAACCAACAATTAGGTATGCTGAAATGTATAGAGCCACAAACAAGCCCAGAGGTAACCAACGGAATTGGAACAACCTCAAGTCTCACCAACTAGGTGATGACTTTGTCAGTGTTAGGAAAGCTTGTTTCACATGTGGTAGCTTTGACCATCTTGCATTTTATTGCAACAATAGGGTAACTAGGTATTTAAGTCCTAGGGTGAACTCAGTAAAACCTCCTACTCACCCAACAAATACTAGAATGATACCTAGATCAGTTCTTTTAAGGTATGGACCAAGAGCAGTTCATACTGCTAGACCAGCAGTTCATACTGCTAGACCAGAAATTCATAATGCCAGACCTAATAAGACTCTTTACCCAAGATCAACAGTTCAAGGTGCAAAAACTCTTTTTAAATCAGCACCAACAACTGTTAAAAGGCCCTTTAACAACATAGCAGTTGTAAACAAAAAAGTTTGGAAACCTAAGGTTGCAACTGCAAACCCAGCAGTTAATACTGTTAGGAAAGCAGTTAATACTGGCAGTTTTAAAAACACTGCTAAGGGAAATTTGGGAAGTGGTATTAATGCATCTGCATCATGGGTTTGGAGACCACTTCAATCTAATGGTACTCCAACTGTTCTAAAAAGATTTAATTATATTGATGCAAGAGGCAAGCCTAAGTCTGTTATGGCTTGGGTGCCACAAGGAAATTAATTTTTCTTTTTATGTGCATTATTAGTCATATGCTTGTTATGTTGTGAGACAAGTGATTTGCACTTTGTTTCCTTGTTTGTGGACTAACAATTGCAGGAATGGATGATAAGCACCAAGGAATTAAAAGTGCTTTATGTTTTGGACTGAATGGTGATTTGGAGCTCAGTGTGTGATCTTTCCACACCACAAATGGTAATTAGTTCACAATGTCTAACCCACATAAGAACCAACTAGTCCAGAGCAAACGGTTTCTGGTAAAGACTAATCAACTCCGTTAATGGTTGACAATTTACCAAAAATTGTATGGTTATCAACTCACCATATCTAACTGTGAAGAGTTGGCTAGTCCAAAGCAAACGGCTATTGGTAAAGACATATCAAATCCGTTGATAGCTGATAGTTTGCTAAAAACTATATGTGCATAAAAATGTTTTTCAAATAAGTTTATACTGTTCTTTGAAAACTTTGTTAATGGTTTGTACTGCTAGTGTAAACTTTGTGCTGCTAGTGTAAAGTTTAAACTGCTGAACTAGCCGTTGTGACTGTTGTGTCAGTAATTAATTTTGGAGTAAAAACTAGCCGTTGGAGGTTTGTTACGATTTTTACTGATTGATTTACGGTTTTCGAGGGATCCTCATCTAGATATTTCAACTTTTATTCTATTATAATATTATCCTAAAATAAAAGTTAATTTATTCTTTACGTCGGTCAATTGAAACCCTAATACTCTCTCAATAAAATCTCAATTTCACTTTCATCTTCTACTTTCTAACCAAAATTATCACTATTTACCACAGTCAAATCAAAAATTACTGAGAACTTATGGCTAATTTGGATTTCGTTAAGACGCAACCAGGTGGCTTTTCTAGAGAAAACAGAGGAAGGAGATGGACCGAAATTTTATGAGATAGTGGATTTCCTCAACCACTCTCACATAAGGTATGCTTTAACTGTCTCTCCTACTCTATATGTCTCTCACATCACACAGTTCTCGTAGAATGCAAATGTCTTGACTAGCGAAGATGGAGACTTAGAAATTCATTCTAAAGTGGATGGCATATCTTTTGTTCTTACTGAATCTACACTTAGGAGACATCTTAAGTTGGAAGACTCAGATGGTATTAACACTATGCTAAACACTGAAATTTTTGAAGAACTTTCAAAAATGGGGTATGATACATCCTCTCAAAAACTTACTTTTCAAAAAGGATGTTTCTCCCCACAATGGAGATTTTTTATACATATTCTCTTATATTGTTTAAGCCCCAAAAAGACAGCATGGGAGCAATTCAGTAGCAATATTGCCATTGCTCTCATATGTCTATCAACAAACAAGGTTTTTATTTTTCAAAGTTCATATTTGAGAGTATGGTTGCAAATGTAAACAGCAAAACAAAGTTTCTTATGTACCCAAGATTTATTCAAACCTTTCTGAATAAGAAAAAGAATTTGCTTAAGAAACACAAAGAAACTTTTCTTACTCCTAGCCTGCAACAAAAAGTTTTTCAAAATAGGGCTATGGCAAGTAGATTGTTTACTGGGGTTGTAGTACCTCTATTTCCAGAAATGCTTCATATTGATCAGGGTGAAGGCTCAGTCAACCCAACTGATCCCCATCACACACCTAATCAAAATCCTGAAATAACACAAACACCCCCAATTATCACCATTTATAGGAGAAGGACCACACCTAGTCTAACTAGAGTGGCAACTGGATCCTTGCCCCATGATTCACCTCTCCTAGCAGGTAACACAACTAGAAGTGATGAGGGTAGTTCTGGACAAAATGAATTGATGGCTTTATGTACCAAGTTAACTGCTCAGGTAGAATCTTTGGAGGAGGAACTTAAAAGTCACAAAGAAAATTTTGCCAAAGTCTACACAAGGTTGACTATTAGGGTGAAGAAGCTGGAAAACCATCTCAAGAGGAAAAGGGCTAGAGCTATATTGGATGAAGATTCCTCAGATGATGATTATTCAGATGGTTCAGATGATGATGATGGTGGTGATTCTCCCAAACAGGGGAGGAAATCAAATAAAGACAAGGAAGATAAGGGGGAGAGATCAGAAACTCAGGAGAGGCATGATGAAGTTACTAGTGATTTGTTTGGTATGGGTACTGGTAATGCTGCTGATATGGATGTTGAAGATCAGGCACAAGAAACTGCTGAGAATGAAGAAACAGTTCAAACAGCTGAGATAGAACAAGAAACTGTACAAACTGCTAGTTCACATCCAGGTACTGCTGAGGCAGAGTATGAAAGAAAGAGAGCAGCAAAGGGAAAGAAACCAATTACTCCTGAAGAAGCTGAACAAGAAGCTGAGAAACAGAAGAAATTAAAGTCAAGAACTCAGCACAAATTGATTATGATGCTGAAGTGGCAAAGAAACTTCAACAAAATGATGAAGCTGATGAACAAGCTCAGATAAATCTTGATGCAGAGTTAGCTAAGAAGATGGCTCAGGATTATTTTGATGATGTAATTGAGTTTATGGAGAAAACAAGATTAGAAAAGATAGATTCCAATGCTGAGGTTGATCAAGAACAATTCAATGAACAACTACAATATTTGTTAGATGCAGACTTAATTGTGAGAGCTTAAGCGGTGCTTATTCTTAAACATAAGGACTTAAGTGAAGAAGAGAAGTCAGAAAAGCTCAAAAGTTTTATTCTATCTAAGAACAGAGAAGTAGCTTGGAATGATCTTATGCAAAAGATTAGAGATAGGCAAAAGAAAGGTTACAAGACAAAGATGCCTACAAAGAAAGAACAGATCAGCTTTATGAAGAGTTACTTGAAGAATCAAGCAAACTGGAAGATGAGTTACTTTACAAGAAGATCAGATGTTGAAATTGAAAAAGCTTATTATGAAGCTTATGCAAGACTGAACACACCAATTGCAAGGGATATCACAAAAGGAAGGAAAAGAGATGCAGAGTTGTTAGAATCTGATGCAGCAAAGAAACAAAAGAAGGGAGCTGAAGGATTGACTGATGAACAACTCAAGAGCATGATGGTGATAGTCCCTGAATCCACAAACATCAAGCCTTTGCAAGTAAAACATCCCAATATTGGATGGGAAGTATTCAAAGAAGGTAGGATGAAAGGGTGGAAGATTATGAGAGTTGGTGGAATTACTGAAAGATACAAGCTGTTTGAAGATTTACTCAAAGGTTTTGACAGGGAAGATCTTAATCATTGTGGAAATTGGTACAAGAAAAATTCAGAATTGAAGATCCACTTGAAGACAAAGACAAAGAACTATGGGTTCAATTGAAGAGGATTTATGAACCTGATGGTGGAGAATCAATGTGGAGGTTTCAAACACAAGTCAAGGATGTCACTTGGAAATTATTTGATACATGTGGTGTTCATAGAATATCTACTAAAGATGGTTTGGAGATCTACATGTTGGTTGAGAAAGATTACCCACTCAGAACAGCTGTATTGGTTACTTTAGTATGTTCAACATTGGAAGTTGAAGCTGATTCAGAGATTGCAAATGTGTTGATTAGAACAATGTTTGATCTTCCAGAACAGAGGAAAGCCCAGACAAAAAGATTGACATGAAAGATGTTTGGAATAATCCCCCCATCATAGGAGATGAAGCTTAATTCGAAGAAACTTAGTGATTTGCACAGAAATCATAAGTTTAGGGAGGATTGTTGGGAATTAAGGTTAACAGTTGGAACTGTTAGTATATAAGTTGGTACTGCTGAAGAGATTGAAGACAACACTGACAGTACAAAGTCAGTTAGTACGGTTGCATTAGACAGTTAGTACTGCTTATGATTTTTGTAAACGTGTAGTAGATAATTATAGAAAGGATTTTGTGTATATCCTATTGGTATAGATTATAGTTATCTTGTACAGGAATCCTTGGTCTATAAAAGGATTGCCTAGGTCAAAGAGAAAAAAATAGAATACGTATCGTTTTGTTAAGATTCAAGGTTGTAAACCCTAGTGATAGAAGATCACTCGTATTATTGAATTAATAATATTGAATCGTTGAAGTAATTTGTTTCATTCATAGTTACTGTTTCATACATACACACAAAAATCTTCTAAGTGTTTGCTAGTAAATTCCGCGTGCTAGTTAACATTATTCAAAGTATCTATCTAACACAGGAGTGTGTTAAGATCCGGTCAAGTACAGTTTCAAGAAAAAAAATCAAGAAATATGACGTGACTTTCGAGAACTTTTAGGGTGTAGTGGAAATTCCACTAATTGTGCCACGTGGTTTCGAGAAATTTGGAAATTTAGAGAAAAAGTGAAATTTCGAGAAAAAGTAAAATTTCAAGAAAAGGTGAGCTTTCGGGAAAAAGTGGAATTTCAAGAAAAAATGAACTTTCGAGAAATTTTATTGTGTGCACTGAAAATAGAGGGCATATACAGAAACATGGGCATCTATAATTAAACCAAATGCAAAAACTTTCTTATACCAAGAAATTATTCAAAAACATCACCTAAACCAAGAACTTATTCAATCAAAACCACAAATGTCTTAACCGAAACACATCAAAACGAACATCTTCACACCTCATGGAAACGATCATTGTCAAGATTCGAGTTACATGACATGGCTAAAGTTGGTATTTTTTGTGACTACTTATAATGGGTTTTCTCATTATGCGGTTATTACTTTTAGCTGATGGATTGTTAAAGGGGTATGAATAGAGATTGATTCGAGAAAGTTTTTTATCGACATATACTCATGAGGTATTGAGCTATATACATTGCTTCAAGAGTGATTTTACGATATGTACACTACATTGTGATGATTGTGATTACTCGCAACCATCGGAAGAGAGAACTTCAAGTCATCATCAATATCTTGATTAAAAAGACTTTGCGCTTCAACAACATTGTTATTTAACTTTGATTAATGTTATTTAACTTTGGTTATGTATTTATAGGTCATTATAACCATTCACGTGTGACGCCATCTGCGAAGGAGATTGTTAGCTTTGCCATTTTGTGAAGTTGACGTCTTACACGTAAATTGGACTAGATATGTAGATAGCTTTGCCCGCGGGGACTATTATTGTTTAAGTGGCAAACTAGTGATGTGTAGAGCCTATAAATGCTCCTCATGACTCTCCATGAGGGGTGTGGGAAAACATTGCATAAACTTTATCTATTAAACATTCTTTTTCTTCTACCTCTCTCTACTTTCTCTCTGTAGAAACCAACATGGGTTTCAATTACTTCTCCACCCCTAGACCATCGGATCTTGACTCAAAAGGGATCCAAAGAAACTTTTACCAAAATATATATATATGAGGATAGCTTGGCTACAATTTTTGTAGCCAATTGTCTACAATCCTTCACAAAAAATACACAAGCAATAAAAAAGGGATCCACATAAAAGAATCAGGACCCACAAAAAAAATCAGGGGCCCATATTTATAGCACAAAATTGTATCCAATTGGCTATAATTAATTGTAGCTAATATATTCCCTATATATATATATATGTATATATATATATATATGTATATATACATATGTATATATATATATACATATATATATATATATATATATATGAGTTAACTACATTTTTGGTCCCTGTGGTTTGCCGGGTATAACGGTTTTAGCCCAATAGCTTATATATGTATATATGTATATTTATATATATATACATATGTATATATATATACACACACACACACATACACATATATATATATATATATATATATATATATATATATATGAGTTAACTACATTTTTGGTCCCTGTGGTTTGCCGGGTATAACGGTTTTAGCCCAAAATTGTATCCAATAGCTTAAAAAGTAACGGATCCGGTCCAGTTTTGGACGACCCGTAACACTTTTGGTCTACCTTTCGTTGACTGTTAGTTTGACTAGTTAAAAAAACGTGAAATGACTAAAATACCCTCGGATGATGATGTACAATGACTAAAATGCCCTTTCCTTTATTATTATTATTATTATTATTATTATTATTGTTGTTGTTGTTGTTGTTGTTGTTGTTGTTGTTGTTATTGTTATTATTATTATTATTATTCATTTATCACCTAAAACCACCACTCCACCGTTATGCATAAACCGAAATAAAATTCCAGCAAACACCGCCTCCATCAAAACTACTTCTGGACGCCTTTAAATTACGGCTACAACAAAAACATACCTACCTTTTTTTTTAATCCTTCAACATAAAAAACACCCAAATCACAAACTCAAAACATACAAAAATGAAAATCTACTAAAATCAATTCAACAAAACACACCAAAATTAATACATCACTTTTTAAACATACACAAATACAATATTCTCCAAAACCACACTAATATAAACACTTCATCCGTACGTTCTTTTCTTCAACCTAATACAAACATTTAGTAATCTTCATCATCATCCCAGAAGTATACATACACTTTCTTTGTCATCCTTGGTCCAAAAAAAAGCTAAATGAAAAAAAAAAGGAAAAAAGAACAGTTAACAACTTCAAAGAACAACAAAAAACCCAACTATCCTATCCTCTACTCAAACGACTGTAAACAGTAACTCACTGTCTCACTGTCCCACTCCCCATCTCACAACAACAACTCACCTCTCCAAGCAAACAAAAAGACTCGAACCAACTCTGACTTGAAATACATATAACAAGCCAAGATATCAGATTTGTTCATTTTTGTACAAATCTTTTGAAGATTTTTAAGTGTGTGAAACAAACACATCATCGATCTATAACAAATAAACAAGAAAACCACACCTACGCGAGACCTTTAATAGATCTTGAATGAGTAAGTGTGTTGGTGAGTGGGTGGCGACGGGGTTGTGGATGCTGATGACGAAAGTAGGTGGTGGTTATGTATGTTTTGAGATGTTATGTATGAAGGATAAAGAATAGAGAGGTGAAAGAGATGGACGGCGGTCGGTGGAGGTAATGGTGCGTCTTGATTTTTCGTCGGAGGTGGTGTAGTGGCCGGAACCGTTTGGTAGTTGGCTGGAAATTTGGAAGAGATAATTAGAAAGAGAGTGAATGTGTTTTTGATAAGAAAGTGTTTTGAGTGTGTAGAAGGGATGAGTGTGAGTGTTTGAGTGTGTTGTGAGTATTTTAGTAACAATATACACAATGACACAATTACCCTCATATCTAACAGTCAAAGTTGGTCAAACTAACGACGTTATTAAATTTGGACCAAACCTGTTACGGGTCGTCGGGCTCTGGACAAGATCCGTTACTTTTTAAACTATTAGACCAAAACCATTATCCCCGGTAAACCGCAAGGACCAAAAATGTAATTAACTCTATATATATATATATATATATATATATATATATATATATAGATATTGGTTCTTGAAAAAAGTTCACTTTGCTAGAAAAGTGAGAAAAGAGTACAAATCACTCCCTCCCATTTCCCATCTTTTTTTTCCCAACTACAGGGGCCTCATTATAACTTCTTTTATTTTTCAGGGTAAATTTTGTAAATTTATCTTTGTTTATTATAAAATGAATTCAAGTTGCCATGATCATGGTTTATTTTGAACTTGTGATAAGTGGTTTAACCTTTTATCCAACATGTTTCAAGCTATTTAACATTTTTATTTCACAGTTTCGAACAAAAAGAATAACAATGTAAGTAGTTCGGTGTCTACATCAACGAAATGGACCTCGATCCAAATGTTCTAAGACATAAAACTACTGACTTGTTATGCTCCATTTTAATAACCTAATCTTCTACATTCCAATTTCATCGGCCAGCTCACTCACAATTCTGTAGAAGCCATGTCAGTCTTGGTGTCTAACCATCTGTTTAGTGGGGTTGCATCCGTGACCAAATTTTATGCCGCGTCCTGGAAATTCATCATCTATATGCAGACCCCGGGCAACTCGCGTTAACCATAGTTCTTGTTTGTTCAAAGAAGACAAATGCAAGTGTGTGGAACCCAATCAGTTCAGATCAGCCTATGCATCACACAAGACTTGCAGGAAGAAGTCAAAACACAATAAAGAAAACCGACTTAACTTCATGATGTTCTGTATTCAAATGGTTGTGTTTGAGGCTCATCATCGATAGTCATCGCTGCAGGCTGCAGCAGACCCCGGTTTTGCAGGCGCAGCTGCACCAAAAGCGGCTGATGTAATCCACTTTGTTACCTGCCCATAATCCAGAAAACCTTCGGTATGTAGGGTTCCTCTCCTCCTCAATGCAATCTTCTGCTATTTTTTCTTAACAAGTAATGTGTATAACTTTTAATTACCATTTATGGAAGATTCGCTTATGACATGTATCCTTACAACTCAAGTTACTTGGTGTTAAACTTAGAAGTACTTATCAGGATAGAAAGACTGCTCATATACGAAAAATATTTGTCACGTTACTTTGGTCAAAATAGTAACAACCAACCTAAAAAAGGGGTATTCCTCCTCATTTCCTTACAGAAGCAGAAACATATGACCAAAAATTTGCATACCAGCAGGTCTACATTATCTACTAAATCTCAACGGGGCTACAAGTCTTGGGTATCTTCTCTGCCTCTCATAACAGTGATTGCCGGAATAATATGAATTTGATTGAGGGCGAAATAGGAGAAATCAGATTATATGCCTACTCTGCACCAAGTACATGCATTCAAATTTCTATACCACAATATCTAGCAAGGTCTGATCTAAAGAGGACATGTTTAGAAGAGAAATGAGTGAATCATACCCGCACATCAATATCTTCAACAGATATTGCATTCTTCAGTTTGGTGAATTCACCTTGTAGATCCTTTATCTCCTGCCGCTTTGATTTAATTAACTTCCTTACTTCGTTCTCCTCTGATCTTGCTGCATGATATTTATCGTTTTGGGATCTTAACTCTGCCTATAAAAGGAAATATCAAGCAAATAAAATTAATCAAACTTCCACGTAAATTAATGATGTAATATAAAATCACTGATTACAAAACTTCTCACCCTTTTGCCTTGGATCGCCTGATACGATGGGATAACCTAAAACAGTGGCATTTGACTTGCTGGAGCAGACATACCAAACGGGTCAGCTGCTTCAAATGGGTTTGGGGCAGGAGATCCGTACACGGGTTTTTGAGAAGCTCTTTCTATATGCTCATTCGTAAGTGTGAGCGAGTCCAAACCACCAGCCTACCTCTCATAGCAGTAACATATTTGTGAAATAAACAACAACCTGCAGATAACGTTGATGCCTTAATATTTCCAGCGATGCACTAATTACGTTATGATGCATTAATAGGACCCGACCTGTTTTAATATGTTACTGAACCTGCCCATCCAGCCCAATTTCTCTACTTCTAATTTATTAAGTTTTCCTTGTTCCAATTCATTTTTAATAAACACCAATGCGTCAATTCATAACTCATTATCTTACGCACAAACATGCCTATTTTGGCCCAAGACAATCATTTTGTCACAAATTTCTCTACTGGCATCAGCTAGATCAGTAGCGGTTATTGTATAGTTTGGTTGCTAATATTACCAGGTTCTTCCTATAGACTATTGCCCACTTAAGGGGTGTTTGGATTAGCTTATCTTATGGGCTTATTGGTTTATTGAAATATGTAAAAGCCTATCAGCTCACTATTTTGAGCTCATAAGCTTATGTACATAAGCGTATCAGCCGCACATAAGCTCATAAGCAACAATAAAAAAATTTGGTTGAAAACGAGTGTAGCATACGATCTTCAAAAAGATGGCATGCAATAAATGTAAAACATTGAGTAAAAGCAAACTGGCAGCAAGTAAGCAAATTGCATACTTCAAACAGAGACTTGTAAACTATAATAAGTAAACAAATGTGCTAACGCTTATTTTAGATGCACTAATCAAACAAACAGATGCGCTAACGCTTATTTTAGATGCGCTAACTTATACAGGTGCATGAATAGGGCTGTTTTGGTTGTGTTTTATCTTAAACGGGTCAACTTATAAATCAAGGAAAAAAAGGAATCGGTCAGCTCAAAACGGGTCAGAAGTCGGTGCATACCTCCTAAATCAATTTTGTCCAAATAGTTAGATTATTCTTGTATTTTATAATCATAATTAGGAGATAAACTGTTTATGAAGATAGGGAGAAAAAGTTGCTCGATTTTGACCTGTACCAAAAGCGGCTTGTTTTGACATGTACAAAAGCAAAAAAAAAAAAACAAAGCTTATATATTATGGAACTTACTGTGAGTTTACACCACCCCCCTGTTAGAAATCATTCTTGAGCAAAATCTCATATAATTATTCTAAAGTTAACACTCAATATGCCCAAGTAGTTCCAACGATACACTAAACATACAAATGGATGCCTTATTATGACCAACGATGCACTAAACATACAAACCGATGCACTAAACATACACACTGATGCCTTAATATGTTTGACGATGCACTACACTAGTCATACTCACTGATGCCCTAATTTGTTCATCGATGCACTAAACATACAAAAAGATGCCCAAGTATTTCCAACGATGCACTAAACATACAAATGGATGCCTTACTATGACTAACGATGCACTATACATACAAACGGATACACTAAGTCAAATACTAGATTAATCATCATAAGATGCAAAAAAAATACTAGATTAAATCAATTACTAGATGGACATAATATATAACAGGAATGCAAATTTTATTAGGGTGGAGAGAGTATTAACAAAAGAAGAGTATTTTACCTAAAGCTTTGAAAGATACTTCAAGAGTTACCCAGATAATGTGTGTTGGGACAGTTGCAAGTGAATAGCATATAAGCAAACAACTTGATAAGATCACAAAAATAACATAATATAACAATAAAGCAGATAACTGGTTGCAAATACATATTTTTAAGATCAAGTAACCAGCTAAGGATGCGAACAGAGAGATGAAGATCCTTTGGAGCAAGAACAAGCATAAATTTCAATGTTAACTCACGCAGAAAGGCAATTGTGTCCAAAAAACCAGTAGCAATATGCGGGTAGACCTAATCACAAGCATTATCAGATATTAATAAATAAGATAAACATGGTGAGACCAATCAGTTTGTTTGTTGTAGAATATACAGCCGGTATATTTCTATCCTTACTTGCTCATCAACAACTTGTGCCAAAAATGATTCCCGATATTGATCAATATGTTGCAGTAGACCAACTCCAATGCACTAAACATACAAACGGATACACTAAATATACACATTGATGCCTTAATATCTCTGACGATGCACTAATCATACTCATTGATGCCCTAATGTGTTTATCGACGCACTAAAAATACAAGCAGACCCTGAAGTATTTTCAGCGATGCAATTAACATACAAATGGATGCCCTACTATGAACAACGATGCACTAAACATACACACTAATGCCTTAATATGTCTGATGATGCACTAATCTTACTCACTGAAGTAATCATACTCACTGATGCTCTAATATGTTCAATGATGCATTAATCATACTTATTGATACCCTAATATGTCTATCGATGCACTAAACATACAAATAGATGCCCAAGTATTTCCAACGATGCACTAAACATAAAAATAGATGCTCAAGTATTTCCATCAACCACAAACACAAATGCACTAATACAAATTGATGCCCTAACTTGTAATTCTGATGCTGCAAATATACACACTGATGCCCTAAGATGTCATATCATTCAATATTAAGCACGTATACTGCAAATTAGTGCATCACAGCTCTAAAATCTTATTCAGACATTTTATCAAACACATGGTGTGCAACTTTAATAAACACATTTTATATGCATTTTTTCGTCAAATTTGTTCCAAATCTTATAGAAAACATGATGATATGATTATAAACTTTCAATAAAACTTAAAAAAATCATTACATCATAATTAAAAACCTACAGATTATAGACAATTAAAAACTTACATAATTAAAAGCTTATTCTAATTGCTGAAATTGATAATTATACACAATTATAGCATGTTTAAATCAATAACATGAACCAGAAATATTAAGTTAAACAAATGAACGGGAAGATGAATTCGTGAAGAAAACAAACCGGATTGAGAATTGATGGTATGATGTTGTGGTGGAGGTATGGTGTTGATACCGTTGTGGTGCGATATTGACTGGCGGCGGTGCGGTGGCTGTGTGGCGGTGGCGATGGAGATGGTGAGTGAGAGAAATCAGGACAGTGTGGGTTGGATTGAGTGTGCGTGTTTGGATTTTGAGTGAGAGGAACCAGCTGCTCCGTATTTGTTTGCATTGTTTCAAAATTTATCCAGAAGTTTAAGATGTTTGCAAAATCTAACTTGTAATTATTTTTCTCACTTTTTTATCTAATTATACTTTTCTTTAGAACCGGACCTTATATATATATATATATATATATGGGATATATATATATATATATATATATATATATATATATAACCGGACCTTATATATATATATATATATAGATGGGATATTATGAGAAGGGTCTTATAATGAAAAGTCTAGGAATGATTGTGGGAGTGACATGTGTCACCTTGCCACATCATATGACATGTGTCACCCCACCCGCTCCTCCTAGAAAAAAAATTTCCCGCCAAAAAAAAATTTTTTTTTGGGCAAAAAAAAATTTTTTCCCGGCAAAATTTATACTGCATCACATTTATAAAGTTACTGCATTCTTTTACTTTTATGTAGCGGTGGACTCACACCTCGAGGAATAATGTGCTAAAAAAGTTGGAAATCATGATCATCCAGAAAAGTAATAATAATAATAATAAGTTTTGTGGCGGATGAGAAATTTAAAAAAAAAATGAAATATGTTTTCATTATGTTTAAATGCGCTTGTGACGTACAAAATTATAAACATTGTTATACCGGCTTATTAATTACAAATTAATTTTAGAACGAAACCCTCATGTGAGGTTATATGCTAACTAAGCTTTTAAAAAATCGGCCAAAGCACATATTAGTACCCCCGAACTTGGAAAACTGGATCATCTAGTACCCAGGACTTTTAAGAGTGCAGATTGATACCCTGAACTTGAAAAAAAGAATTTCTACTACCCTATACTAATTAACTCAACTGTAAATTATTATTTTTTTCATTCTAAAAATCAATTTAGTAACGTCTTTTGTAATAAATAATTTATAGTAAATTGTAGGAACCATGATTATGTTATCATCTTCACAACATCATCAAGTATAAAGAAGGTTTTAGAGAGAGAGAGATGTGGCGAAATCGAGAGAGAAATGTATCTTGAAATTACAAAGAAAATATAAAGAGAATGTCTTTTGAGCTTGGTGGGCTTGGGCTTTACAATGAACTTTAACCAAGACTAATGCAAGGACTAGGCTAATATAACTCTTAACCAATTAGCTTAACTAAGTCTTTCCGCCTAAGCCCACCATTAAGTCTATAATTGTCTATTTGTTGTTCCTGTTACACAAGTAGAAGTAACTACAAAGTTAATCTAATTGCGTTCCATGACTGAATTAACGTATTGATTAATTATAACATATAAGTAAAACGTAAAGATAAAAACACAAGTTTTTCAACGTTTAAATTCTTATTAAAAATTAATCAAAAGAATCTATTACCCAAGTGTTTGCGGAATAAACACTTGGGATCGAATAGACAAGGTATGGTGTTTCTCCTCTCTAAACTCAAGTTATTCTTGAGTGGCAACAATAATGACCCACTGAGCTATCTCAGGAACTTGGTTACTCTTTGGAGGAGAAAAGTGGTTTTGTGAAAGTCTAAGCTTTTAATGCACAAAACTTAACCCACTTTTCTCCCATTTGTTCCTATTTATACACAAGTATAAAAGAGCACCCATGATTAAAAAAATACAAAAAAGAATAACCTAGCGTGTCTGACAAATACAATAGTCTTTGTCATTTTCAAGAACCAATGGGAATAAGCTAAAAGTCTTTCCGAGTAACTGTTATGACACTTCATGACTTTAAGCCATTTTAGGGAAGGTTCGTTTCTGGCCCGATAAGACTACTCCATATCTTTTCAAACTCTTCCCGCCTAATCCAGCCTTTCTTTCAGACTTTAGATTCTTCAGGCTAGGTCTTCAGTCTCCAGTCTTTAATCATTTATTGTTGTTGAGGAGACTGGGGTTCAGTGAGTTCTTGTCATGACTCACTGAACCCATTACCTTCTTCTTTGGCTTAAGTGACACTCAGGGAGTTCCGCCTCACTGAATGGTGAATCTTTCTTCTCAGACTCGTCTTAAGCATCTTGAAGGTAACTCACCGAGTGATTGTTCACTCAGTGACTTGAGAGTGTTTAAGGTTGATTAACACTTGGCTAATTTGTGTCCAAATCCTGTTTTCAGGACTCTTGGGTACTGACGGACCCAACAATCTCCCCTTATTTAGATATAAATTATGCCTAAGTGTTTTGATCAGTAATGAGTAAGCAGATGGGCTTCTTCTCATACTGAATATACTAGAAAGCTTTAAGGACACTGATATAACAAAAACATGGGCCATCATTTTATTAATATCATTACAAAGTCCTAACTACAAACATAATACTCAGGGTTCTTGTACTCAGCCTTCTAAGATACCCATGAGCTCCAATTTTGCTTTCTTTGAGACCAACACTTCTTTGTCGGGTCTTTCATTCATCATCTTATCCATCAGCTTTATGAACTCTTCGTTATCAGGGCTTTTCACGTGAATCGCCATTAGCTTGTACGCACGAAGAGTTGTTGTTTCCACCATGTTGATGTCACTGACTCTTTGGAAGGCTGGTTGTTGAAACTCATCAACGAAGAAGATACCATATTCAGGTGTCTTGATGACTTTGTTGGGAACAAATTTCACTCCTTGAGGAGGAATCCTGTTGCAATGAAGGGCGGCTATGAACTGTTTAGGCTCCTGTTCCACAGCTTTCCTTTTCTTCCCAATCTTTTGAGTAGGTTCAGGGATTGATAGTCCCTGAGAAGCAAGTGCCTTCTCATAATCTATTCCCAAACTTTTAGCTACCTTTTCCAGTTCCTCGTATTTGGAGTTCAGGGTAGCTAGAAGACTATGAACAATCTTGCCTTGCTTCTTCCACAAGATGGGCATCATCATGTCCCATTCCCTTAGCCCATAGTCTGAGAACCTGAAGGGTTTGTTTACCTCAGACTTTTTTGGCCCCCTGTGAAACGTTATGCTTATGGGCTTGGTCATGTGAATGGTCATGTCTGTTATGGTGCCTTCTCTTTTGGTCTTCCTCATGTGCCACATATACCTCTCATAGGTTATCTTCCTCTTTTCATCTTTAAGCCTGACTTGCTGATTGTGTTCCCTGATGCGGTCGGCCTGAAGCTTGAGGAATTCATGCCCTTGATGACCTAATCAGTATCCTTTATTACCTCCTTGGCAACTTCAACAATTACTGGTCTGTTGAGTTGCACATCCTTTTTCATAGCCTTTCTTTTGTCCTGTTCATCCAGGACTTCGGCCACTTCCTACGGAGTTCCAAAGAATTTGCTCCCATCATCTAAGGTGACCCAAAATGGCAAATCTGGATCAGGACGCCTTTCTGTTGATTCTTTCACCAGTTGTGATTGAGGAGGATCTTCAGTCACCATGATTCCCTTCCCTTTGTTAGTGGGAGGGGGTTGACTGGTGGAGGACTCAGGAACTTCTGTTGCTATTGCTTCAGGTTGAGCAGGGATTGTAGCAACAACAAGTGCAGAGGATGAAGGTTCAAGAGTAGGATCATCAAGTTTCTCCCCCTCAACAGATTCTGGTGCTTCAGTAAAGGCATCTGTTGACTGAGGAGGTGGGGTAACCAGAGAGGCCTGAAGAATAGACAGAATACTAGAGACCATTTTCTTTACATCTGAGGTCTCATTCTTCAAGGCGGAGAGGTCTTCCGCCATTGTAGCCTGAGTTGTTGCGAGTTCAGTGACCTTGGTGGTATAATGGTTGATCAACTCATTATGTTTGTTGGAGAGCTGATCAAATGCTGATGATATCTTTTTCAGGCATTCTTGGGAGCTAGCGACTGACTGTTGAATTGAGTCTTGCTGAGACCTTAGTGGTTTAAGATCTACCTCTTTCAGGAGCTTGAGCAGTTCAGTAATGTTGGTTAAGGTAGTCTTCTAAGTGTCCATGTACTCAGTCAGCTTGGTCATCAGGGTAGGATCATCCTTCAGTTCGTCTTGAACGGAGTCAAGAGCCTTTAACACATTTGAGAACTGCATGCTGGTCCCATTGTTCTTCAGTGATTGATGAAGCAAAAAGTGTACCGCTTTTAGGTGGTCATTTAAGCCCTAAATCGTATTTATTTGATCAAATATTGCCCTAAATCATTCCTTTTGTCATTTTAGGTACTTTGGAGAAGAAATCTGGAAAAGGAAGCATTTTGGACGTTTTTGGAGCATAAAAGTGAAGAAAACGACAAAGTCTCAAAATCAGCTGGAAAAGTACCTTTGACGGCGTCAGGGATTGCCCTTGACGGCGTCATGGCTTGGCAAAAAAGGTGGATATGAAAAATACACATGATAAGCCAGAGAATTTTACAATGGAAAGTCTGACGGCGTCACCCTTTGAAGTGATCAAGGCCATCACGGTTTAACTTAAAGAGGGACAGCGTCAAGCCTTATTCTGACGGCGTCAAGCCTTTATAAGCCAGGGAGGATTTTGGAGCATTAAAGAGGGACGACGTCAAGAAGGCCATCCGGGAACCCTAGACACGGCGAGGTGACGGCGTCAAGATCTATAACGTGACGCCGTCAGCCCTTAAACTCTATATATAGTTTTGCAATTTTTTGTCATTAGTGTGCAACTTTGTGAGGAGAAACCCTAAAGACGAATTTCTGCCATTTTTAAGGGTTTTCATACCCTTGGATCTCCCATGTTTAATTGAAGATAAGTAATTGTTTAATCAATCAATATGTCTATGTGTTGTTTGATAATATATTGTTCTTGTCTTTTAATTAACATGCTAGGCTAGATTTATCTTGTGTTTGCTTAGATCTAATGAAACCTAGCTATTGATTATTGGTTATTAGTGTGTTATTAATTGTATTGGATGATTGTTTATCGATGTTAGGCTTAAGAAAACTGGCTAACTTCCTATTCGGTAACTTGCTTGAACGTCTTAAGAAACATGAACCAATGCGTACTAAGGTTTTTTTGGTTGTATTTAATGCATGAGCGAATTCTAGTGATCCCATGTTAGGAGCTTCCTAGCCGGCTCGACATAGGAGTGAAGTAGGAGCTTGTAGAGTTGGGGAAGTACGTGCGCCACCCCACGATTGGTATTAAGGAATACACCCGTCATCCACGCAATTAATACACACTAATCAACCGGTAAAAGATAGTTAGGGAGTAAGGAAATCTAAGTAAACACATTTCTCTCCACATAAGTTTCACAACTCCTTTCATTTTCAGTTATTTTATTTTATTTGCATTTGTAGTTATTTGGGTTAGTTGACTAGCAACTAATTCCGCCCACTCCTTCAAACCCGAGATTTTACTTGCTTTCATAAAAAAAATATAAAAATACAAAAAAAGAATCTTCCCTCACCCTTAGACCTATTAGAGTAGTTTTTCAATCCTAACGACACTATTCCCTGTGGAGAACGATCAATCCCCCGTACTTACCACTACACTATACTACATCGGTCAGGTACACTGCCTGGTGGGGTTGTAAGTCTCTTGAGATCCCTCGAGAGGTAAAACCTGTTGTAAGGTTGCAAAACCACGCATCAAGTTTTTGGCGCCGCTGCCGGGGAATAGTTATTGTTTAGGTTGAATTTTTATTTTATTAGGTCTACTCACTAGATTCCTTTCTAGTGAGATTTTTATTTTCTTTTTCTAGGTTTTCTTTAGTCTATCTTTTTTTTCTTCGTTTCTTTGTTCGTAACCATTACCATCCGACATCATGGAAGGTGGTAATATCCTTGATCCCAACAACCCACCACCACAACAACACCCACCTCCTAGAGCCCGTACCTTAGGAGACTACTCTCGTCCTAGCCACCATGGCTATCGAAACACCATTGAGCTCACTCAAGGAGCCAATATCACACCCTTGCGATCCGACACCATCCGGTTGGTGCAAAGCGGATGCGCATTCCATGGACTTTGTTCCGAAGATCCTAATCAACATCTCAAGGACTTTCTCAAAATTGTTGATTCCATAGACCTTGATGTTGCCACTCGAGAGACGACCCGACTACGTCTCTTTCAATTCTCTCTGCGGGACCAAGCTAGTCAATGGCTAGAACGTCTACCCGCAGGATCCATCACCTCTTGGGATGATCTCACCACTCGCTTCCTTGCTCAGTTTTTCCTACCGGGAAGAACTACCAAGCTAAGGAATGATATCTTGATGTTCCAACAACGTCAAGGCGAAACCCTCTACGAGGCATGGACTCGATTCAAGGACTTACTCCAAAAAGTCCCTCACCATGGCATAGAACTTTGGCTCCAAGTCCAAATCTTTTATGACCATATCAATCTCTCCACGAGGCAAACCATTGACCAATCGGCCGGTGGTAAGCTACGTGATCTAAGTGCGGAAGAATCATGGGCTCTCCTAGAAGATCTTGCTCTTTATGACAACGAAAGTTGGAGTGATCCCCGTGATTTGAATAAAACGGTCAAGGCAATATCTTTGCCTTCGAACAATTCAAGGACTTCCGACCGTAGGATCATAGAACTTGAAGACCAAGTCAAGTTTCTTATGAAATCCTACGAGGCTCCTAAACCTTCAAGCCAAGTGAACAAAATCACTTCTTCATGTGAATTATGTAGTGGTCCCCACGACACTTGTGATTGCATGGAACTCCCCGAACAAGCTTTTGCGGACTACGCATCCTCGCGTACCGACGGAGCGGGAGATAAGTGGTACACTTTCAAACCCGAGCCAAACCCCTACGGTGATTCATACAACCCCTCATGGAAAAATCACCCAAACCTTAGGTGGAAACAAAACCAAAACGCACAACAAACCAATTCTTCCAACCCACCTAATCGTTTCCAATCAAGCGGTTCCAACTCGAACCGTACTTTCAATAACAATCCTTCCAACAATTATGGTAGTACCAATAACTTTGAAGGATTGATGTCCCAATTTATGGCATCTCAAGAAGCTCGTTTGGCCAAGTTTGAATCCGAATTCAATCAACAACAAACGGAGATGACCAATAAAATTGACAACTTATTGAAAGCCCTCAATAACCAAGTGCTATCACCTCCACATAAGGACGCTAGGAACACAAATAGCGGACCCCAAGTAAAAGACCCCTCTTCATCCAAACACGTCCACTTCGTCAACATTGTCACTATTAAACCAATTGATAGGAATGAGGATAATAGTGAACCTGAGGATGAGGTTAAGAAAGTCGAGGTTGATAAAGAAGTTAGGAAAAGTGAGATTGAAGAAGTAGATGATGATGAGGACTACTTCAATAGGCTACCCACTAAGGAAGAGCGCGCATATCATACAGACTTATTCGATGACCCCGAGACACCATACTTCCTAGGTAGACCAATTATAAAAATAGGCGACCCTTCTAATCTCAACATACCATGCAACATCGGACATTTGCATGTGTGGAAAGCTTACATCGACCTTAGATCGCCCATAAACATCATGACTAGAGCCCACTACAACTTGATAATGAAAAAGCAACTTGGGTATAGGATGTTCCCTGACAAGGGTTGGATGAGTAACTTCACGGGAAGAGTTAAGGGATTACCGGTTTATGTAGGAAACTTCACCTATGCCACCGACTTTGTAATTGTAGAAGATATCCGCCCAATAGTCGATGCATCCTTAACTCAAGTAGTTTTTCGAAAACCATTTGTTGAGGTCTCTAGAATGACTTATGAACCGTCCTTAGGGATAGTTAGATTTAAGGATGAGACCGATGAGGTAAACTACCAAATGCCATATAAGATAGAGCAATTCCAACACTTGTCAAATGTTGAGAAGGAGCTTAAGCAAGCGGTCTACTATAGGAATGATGAGGATAGAAATAAAGGAGTAGACTATGTTATGGAAAGGATATCCGGTTTCTACAAGGATTGTTTGAAATTAGGACCGGAATAAAAAAACCGGAAATGAGAATGGCCTAGGAACCGTGACCGATGATGGAGTCACGTAATGTACGGGACTTTGAGTCTAGCTACAAGACTCGTTAATAAAGAAAAGCGCTTCTTGGGAGGCAACCCAAGCTTTATATGCTTTGTGTGTTTATTTATTTGTTTGTTTGATTTTATTTGTTTCCGTATGTGTGTTTAATTTTTATTATTATTGATTCACGTTCAAAACTAAATTGTGAAAATGCTTTATCTTGTTTTTAACTTCGTCTTAACTACATATAAAGGTATTTTGCAAAAGATAAGTGTAAGGGAAATCCAAATCGGTTTATTAGAACAAATGAACATGAATCGTAATAATAATAAGTTAACATACATATTCGTATTTGTTTGAGTCAAATGCTTGTATCGAGTCATAATGATATTTTGCAGGATTTCCAGGAAGTAAGGTATAGGTTTTTCCAGAAATTTTTCGGAAACTTAACATGAGAATTCTGTCAGATCATTTCTAACGGCGTCAGGAGTTACAACCTGACGGCGTCAGGTTTTAATTTTCAGAAATTTTTGAAAGTTTTGTTTTCATAAAAAGTTTTTATTAAATCTCTAACTTATAATCTCTAGGAATCTACAAAATTATCATTCCACAAGCATTATATCTTTATATATAGAATTTATCCCGCCGATGTTATGCAGGTTTTCGTGTTTGTTTTCTCAGGTTTAACAGGTTATTTTGGACAAGGAGATGTATGTGGAATCAAGCTTATGGCGATGCTTTAGTCTTGGAGCTTCTACATTCTCTTGGAAGAAGATCTAACCATGTTACTTCATTATCCACCGAGCGAATCAGGGGAGTATTTGATTTCATTCTTTTACCTTTTCACTTTTACATCTTGTTATTTGAACATTGGGGACAATGTTCATCTTAAGTGTAAGGGGGGGTAAAGTACGATACTTTAGAGAATACAAGTGCGCTTGATTTTTGTTTGTTTAATAGTAGATGTGTAATAAAACTGAGAGAAATACCTGTTAGGGCAATTTTAGTGCCAAATTTAAAATTTTTTACAACATATAGGAGTGAAACTTTGATCTTAATGAGCGTCTCACGGATAGGAGTTATATGACTAGCACAAAACCGTACCACTAAAAAATTTTCCACCCCCAAATATGTGAGGTTCGCCCCTAGAATTGGTAGGAAAAGCATTTATGCTATGATGTGTGTACCGGTAGCACTTAGATTCTAGAACTTGCGTTAGGACCATTCCGAGGCCACAAGTGAGACTACATTCGTGTAGTTAGATTTACTACATGATAAGAGGCATTAGGATTAACCCATTGTTTTACACCTGTGTTTTTGTTATAATTACTTTGGCTACATTGGTCAAGTAATTCTCCCACACCCTTTGCGTTGTACTCATTTTTAGTACACGATACCCCTAGTACATCCCTCAGAGCCTATCTTTTCGTTTCGACCTTTAAGCATTTTACTTAAAGGAAGAATTTGTTACACCCCACTTAAATGTACACCCAAATCGCCTTAGCCTACCTTGTATGCACTCATCTTTAGTGCATTATTGTTACAACATTTGTTTTAACCCAAGTTAATTATCTAATTGATTACATGGTTGCTAAGTCGAGTCATATCCTTGTACATATTGTTTTGGGACGATTGGGACTCATGGGTAAAGTACTAGTGTAATGGAGTAATGGGGAAGAACATCATTTATTACCCCCATATGTGCTAAATATTTTAAAAGTACTCCAAGTTTTTTGATTATCTTAATTCGAGTCATTAGAATAGTTATTTGTAAAGTTATGTAAAAGTTCAAGTGTAAGGGGAATGCAACGCCCCTATGATGTATTATTTTGGATGGTAGGGCAAGAGTGTATGAAAAAAAAATAAATAAATAAAGAAAAATACAAAAAAATGAGAAAAAGAAAAATAGAAAAAACATACGGACTACCATCCCGTTTCATTTTATGTTTGTCTTATGTTTTTGTTATTTTGTTTTTAGCTTAAGTCGAGTCTAGTCTTGGCTTAGCAACGCCATATTGTACATGTAATTAATCAAGATCTTTAACTCGCCACCAGTAAAATATCCCTTATCCAACAAAACCGTGTTTATCATATCCCTACACCTCACGTTATAACCCATTTAAAAGCCCTCTTTGATAGTTTATCTTAGGTGCTTACGCCTAGTGGAGGAGGTTTTCGATCCTTTCCCAAGCCTATGGTAATCTATTTGCTATGACAGGTAGTGAGAGATATTATCCGTTTTCATTTATGAGATTTATTTTGATGACACCTGAGAGATGTGAGTATCTAAACACTACTTGTGAGGTGCTAGTTTGTAATCTCCGTGCTTATTATGATTAAAGTGGAACGACTATTTGTTGTAATTACTTTTATATTAGCATTAAATGACCCCTAACTTGTATTTTGATTAGAATAAAAGCGCATTTGCTTGAGGACAAGCAAATCTCAAGTGTAAGGGTATTTGATGAAGCGAAAAGTGTACCGCTTTTAGGGGGTCATTTAAGCCCTAAATCGTATTTATTTGATCAAATATTGCCCTAAATCGTTCCTTTTGTCATTTTAGGTACTTTGGAGAAGAAATCTGGAAAAGGAAGCATTTTGGACGTTTTTGGAGCATAAAAGTGAAGAAAATGACAAAGTCTCAAAATCAGCTGGAAAAGTACCTTTGACGGCGTCAGGGATTGCCCTTGACGGCGTCATGGCTTGGCAAAAAAGGTGGATATGAAAAATACACATGATAAGACAGAGAATTTTACAATGGAAAGTCTGACGGCGTCACCCTTTGAAGTGATCAAGGCCATCACGGTTTAACTTAAAGAGGGACGGCGTCAAGCCTTATTCTGACGGCGTCAAGCCTTGATAAGCCAGGGAGGATTTTGGAGCATTAAAGAGGGACGGCGTCAAGAAGGCCATCCGGTAACCCTAGACACGGCGAGGTGACGGCGTCAAGATCTATAACGTGACGCCGTCAGCCCTTAAACTCTATATATAGTTTTGCAATTTTTTATCATTAGTGTGCAACTTTGTGAGGAGAAACCCTAAAGACGAATTTCTGCCATTTTTAAGGGTTTTCATACCCTTGGATCTCCCATGTTTAATTGAAGATAAGTAATTGTTTAATCAATCAATATGTCTATGTGTTGTTTGATTATATATTGTTCTTGTCTTTTAATTAACATGCTAGGCTAGATTTATCTTGTGTTTGCTTAGATCTAATGAAACCTAGCTATTGATTATTGGTTATTAGTGTGTTATTAATTGTATTGGATGATTGTTTATCGATGTTAGGCTTAAGAAAACTGGCTAACTTCCTATTCGGTAACTTGCTTGAACGTCTTAAGAAACATGAACCAATGCGTACTAAGGTTTTTATGGTTGTATTTAATGCATGAGCGAATTCTAGTGATCCCATGTTAGGAGCTTCCTAGCCGGCTCGACATAGGAGTGAAGTAGGAGCTTGTAGAGTTGGGGAAGTACGTACGCCACCCCACGATTGGTATTAAGGAATACACCCGTCATCCACGCAATTAATACACACTAATCAACCGGTAAAAGATAGTTAGGGAGTAAGGAAATCTAAGTAAACACATTTCTCTCCACATAAGTTTCACAACTCCTTTCATTTTCAGTTATTTTATTTTATTTGCATTTGTAGTTATTTGGGTTAGTTGACTAGCAACTAATTCCGCCCACTCCTTCAAACCTGAGATTTTACTTGCTTTCATAAAAAAAATATAAAAATACAAAAAAAGAATCTTCCCTCACCCTTAGACCTATTAGAGTAGTTTTTCAATCCTAACGACACTATTCCCTGTGGAGAACGATCAATCCCCCGTACTTACCCCTACACTATACTACATCGGTCAGGTACACTGCCTGGTGGGGTTGTAAGCCTCTTGAGATCCCTCGAGAGGTAAAACCTGTTGTAAGGTTGCAAAACCACGCATCAGTGATCTCTCGAAAGAGGGCATAATTGGCCTTGCGGAGGAACTTCACTAGTTGCCTTTTCGTGAGAGGAAGAACATTATCATACTTCTGCAGGTAATCAGGAGTAGCAGGAGCAGATGAGTGACCTGATGATGATGTTGATGGTTAGGTTAGGGGCTCTGGTTGATCCTCAAGAGGAGGAGATGGTTGTTCAGTGTGCTGAGGAGAAGTGTATGTGTCAGTCTCCGTTTCCTCCCCAGCACCAAAAATTTCTTCGTCCCCAAAATCTACCATCTCCTGATCGGATTCTTCATCTATGAGAGTCTGAATATCCGCAAAAGTAGGAACCTTGGCTGAATCCAGCTCCTCCTTAAAAGAGGGTTTACCTTCGTTGTGGCCAGGTCCTGACCTCTTCAAGTGAACTGAGTGGGTTTTCTCAGCCTGGTCCGCAAGGTCAGTTCCTAAGTGACTGGATCCGCCATGAGGGGTTTTGGGTTCCGTATCAGTGGGTGGTTTTAATCCCTCTGAGTCTTTGTCCCCCTGAGTGCCTTCAAGGACTGGCGGGTGTTCTCGAGTACTATCATGAGGAAATGAAGTGTTGAGGTCCCCCTTTCCATCAGGGTTGTACTGCCCTGACGAGGATTTAGGAACCGTTTCTCCTTGAGATCCTGAGTGTGATTGCTCAGGACCGTAAACGTGATGTGAAATGGTGTGGGTCCCCTTCTCAGTAGAGTGGTGCTACTCTATCGAGGGTATAGGACCCTGTACTCCCTTAGGCAAAGGTTGTGATTGACTAATGCCTTCATCGGGATGTGAAAGGGTGAAGGTTCCAGACCCTACTGACTTGTGTATGTCAGTAGAGCCATGAGAAAAAGGTTTGCCCGAGGACACTGAGGATGATTTCTCATTACCCTTCGTTGGCATTTGTTTTACGGTCAAGAGGGTCTCAGTAGTGGGTGTCTCAGAGGTCTTGGCCGTTGTTTCTCTTTCTTTAGGCTCTGAGGCAGAAGTCTCAATGGCGAGTGGTTTTGGTTTAACCACCTTCTTGGACCCTTCCTTCTTCTTCTTCTCCTTCTTTGTAGGAGAAGGTACTGGTGAGACAGCTTGTGCCCCCTGAATGACCATCAGCATGTATGTGGTCAGGGGGACTGGTTGTACCTCAGTAAGGTCTCTTGAACAGTTGGCTTTGTGAAAGACGTCAGGTTTAGATCCCTCAATGTTTGGCCTAACATATTCAGAGCCTAGTAAGTCCTGTTAGGATCCTAGATACACTATAAGGTGGTTAAACCTTGTAAACTTTGTGTATATGATATGTTGTGTTAATATGATTAAGTGCGCGGAATTCACTCAATCACACTTAGAAGGTTGTATATGTTATGGAAATGGAATTGTTATGTTTGTTAGTTAGCAATGAACACATAAAGATTATCACCAAATGATTCAATATTATTAATGATAATAATACGAGTGATCTTGAAATATCACTAGGGTTACAACCTTGAATCTTAAGTTTTTCTAACTTGTAATATTCTTGTGTTTGTTCTAGTTCTAACAGTTATATGAGTTCTAAAATAACAACACACTTGTACACACATAATATCGAGGCTAAGATCTTCTTTTATAGTTCAACAAGATCTTTACATATTGCTTAAAGTCTAGCCGACTTACTTGCTAACTTATCTTGAGTGTGTCAGTACATAAGATACAACATGTATCTGTGTACACAACTTGTTAACTAAGCACATGGGGTAAGATATTATCTACCGTATATTGTTGACCAAAATACAAATAATATCTTTTCAATACTTATCCATCTAGCAGTCTCAACTCAACAGTGTCAACTAGCAGTCTCTTCTTTGTACCAGCAGTTGGAACGGTTAGTTATAACTTGAGCAGTCCTAAGATTTATACCAGCAGTTGGAACTGTTAGAGTATTCTTCTCAGCAGTTGGAATTGTTAATACTTGTAATTCTTGAGACTTAATCTTCAGAACATTTAATTCCCAACAATCCTCTCCTAAACATGTGAATCCATTTCAACATGTTTCTGAATTAAATTTATGGATTGTGAAGATCTTTCAAACACTTCATAGTCAGACCCTTGATCTGAACTTTCTTGTGTTCTGAGAGATTGAATATCTTTCTTAGAAACTCACCTGCTTTCTGATCTTTGACTTCAACAATATCAATACACTGATCTTTAGTCTTCAAACATTGAGCTAAAGATGGTGCAATTTCCTTGGATGGAGGAATTATAAGAGGCAATGGTGCTGTGTATCTTGGATGCTTGTTTCAACAAGTGAAATCATCTATCAGCACGCCTTTGCAAGTGATGAACAAACGTGGTAAACTGAAATTGAAGCTTTTCTTCGTTTGACCTAGATAGAACTTTCTCCTTTGGAATGCTTCATCCCTTCTAAATATATATAATACTCCAGAATAAGCTCTATTCTTGTCATTTTCAACCTCCATGTCATCATCTTGTATGCTCTTGTCTTCTCCTTCCATTTATTGGATTATCTTCCTTTTCTGGGATATTATTTCCTCCCCTGAGATTGTTACCTCCCCTGAGATACAAATAACTTTTGTTTCCTCCCCTTGTTTGGAAGATCTCACTATGTACCAAAATATATCTTTCCTTATCATTTGATCCAGTATTTAGAACTTGTTGTCAGACAATATTGTACAAGAAGCCATCAATTCCTTAAGAGTTTAAGTTACTGTCTTCATCACTTCTAGGTGTGTTAACTCCTATGAGAGGTGAATCAGTGGACATTTGATTCATGGTCCATCAATGGATGGTTTTTCTGAATCTCTTGAAAATCCTTTTAAGAAATTGTTTGACATAGCAGTATGTTCATGATTTTAGAATTGAAAAATCATACTGCTTTCAACCATTTTGAAGGGATTAAGTGTAGAATAGATACTTAATCAAAATTTCGGTTTAAAGCAACCTTTGGTTGTGTGAGAACCAATGTTTTCAGTTATAAATAACTGCCTGTGTAAAGATAAACCTATTCAAAAGGCTTTCTTGACAGGGTTTCCAGCTCATAGTAATTGTTGCCTCTAACACAAGTGTTAGATTCACTTTCACTAGTTGTTCTTTCTATCAGATGTCCTTAGACTTGCTCATTATACTTGAAAGTATAAAATGATAGAAAGTGAGTTGCATCAGTTACTATCTGATCAACTAAGTCATCAATTCAATGTGAAATTTGATAACCAGGTTTCAAGAAAGTAGTTTTAAGGAGTTTTAAATTCCCAAACTCAGTCCATCATAAACCTGTTATGAAAGCAACTGGAATCACTTTTCTTCTGCTTCCATTTCACTTGAAATTTAATTATTGTTCAAAGTTCATACCTGAAATTGTTAGTCCAAAACCAAGAAACAAAATGAATAGCATTTGTCTTATAGCAGTATCAATATATGACCAACAGTATGAACTGTTTAAACAAAATATGAACTAGCAGTATAAACTGTTCTATTGAACAGTCTCAATTTTCAAAGATATCAGTACAAACATAACATATATAAAAACCACAAAGATTAGAAATCTTAAGGATTAAGCATTCCAATACTTGCTACCAAGTACTGAAACCTTCTAACATCAAAAGCTTTGGTTAGCAGATCTGCAAAATTGAATTCTGAAGCAATTTTAAGTACTTGAATTAATCTTTTCTCATTGCAGTCTCTTATAAAGTGATGTCTAATTTCAATGTGTTTTGTTTTAGAATGTTGCACTGGGTTTTTAATAATACAAATTGTACTACTATTATCAATATGAATAACAGTGTTTAAGAAATTGTACCCATAGTCAAGGAGTTGGTTTTGAAGCATAGAACCTGACCACAGCAACTTGCAGCAGCTATATATTCAGCTTCAGTTATTGAATTTGCCACACTTGTTTGCTTCTTACACTGCCATGAGACAAGTCTACACCCAAGGAATTGACATCCTCCAGTTGTTGACTTTCTGTCCAAGCTAGCACCAGCATAATCACTATCTGAATATGATACCAAGTAAAAAGGAGATTCCCTAGAATACCATATACCCAACCTTGGTTGACCTTTAAGATATCTAAAAATTCTCTTGACTGCGGTTAAATGAGAAACTTTTGGAGAAACTTGAAATCTTGCACAAACACAAATAGGGAACATGATATCAGGTCTAGATGATGTAAGGTACATCAAAGAGCCTATCATAGATCTGTAAGTGTGTACATCCACACTCTCACCATCTTCATCTTTCAGAAGGTGCTTCTCAGAGTCCATTGGTGTGCTTGCTATTTTTGAATCAGCAAATTGAAATTTTCTAAGTATCTCTGCAACATATTTCTCTTGACTAATAAATATGCCTTCAGATGATTGCTTAACTTGCAAACCCAAAAAGAATGTAAGTTCTCCCATAGAACTCATCTGAAACTTATCATGCATAAGCTTCTCAAACTCTAAACACATTTCTTTCCTTGTAGATCCAAAGATAATGTCATCCACATACACCTGCACTAACAGAAGATCCTTCTTGTGCTGTTTGATGAAAAGTGTCTGATCAATCTTTCCTCTTTGAAATCCATTTTCTAATAAGTAGGAAGCTAGTGTTGCATACCAAGCTCTTGGTGCCTGATGAAGGCCATATAGAGCTTTCACTACTCTGTACACTTTGTTTGGATGTAATGGGTCAAAGAAGCCTGGAGGTTGTGAAACATACACCTTTCTTCAATTTTTCCATATAAAAATGCACTCTTGACATCCATTTGGTAGACTGTGAAGCCTAAAAATGAAGCATAAGCTAAAAAAAGCCTAATTGCCTCAATCCTTGCTACAGGAGCATAAACCTCATCATAGTCTATCCCTTCTTCTTGTGTGTACCCTTGGGCTACTAATCTAGCCTTATTTCGAATCACTATTCCTCTTTCATCAATTTTGTTCTTGAAAACCCATCTAGTGCCAATCACCTTTGCATTCCTAGGTAAATCAACTAGCACCCATACTTTCTGAATCTTGAACTGAAGAAGCTCTTCTTGCATAGCTTCTACCCAGCTTGAATTATCTAAGGCTTTCAAAATATTTTCTGGTTCATCTTGTGAGAGAAAACATACAAACAAGCAAGAGTTTGAAAACTCATGCTGCATTGAAGCATAAAGGGCATCAAGAAGCCCTTGTTGGTCTGAAGACTTCAGTTGTTGTCTTGTCTTCACACCTGACTGTACATCTCCAATCACATTATCTAGGGAGTGGACTTTGTGAATTCTTGTTTGTGGAGTGGAAGGAACTTGATAATTTGATGGAAGATTGTTGAAATCCACCTCATCATCTGAGAATTCTGCTTCTTTCATTTCTGAAGAGCCAGCAGTTGAATGCTTTGTCTCAGCAGTACAAACTGCTTTTGAACTGCTAACTTGACTGTTTTGTTACTCAGTTCCATCTTTCTTACTTTCATCTTCAACACCTTCTTTAGCCTTGCCAGAAGAAGAGTCATCAGTTGTTGAAGTTGATTCCATAATTGTACTTGACCATATTGGCATTATAACATTAGATTGATCCTTTTCTAACTCAGCCTCATTTGTTGCTTGTGAACCTGCAAAATCATTAGTTTCTGCAACAAAAGGCACATAATTCATTGAATTGGTTAGATACTCTAGATCAAATAGCCATTTTGGTCCTTGACCTACTACATTGGATTTGTTTTCTAAAAACTCCACATGTATATTTTCTTCTACTTTCTCAGTTCTCGTGTTGTATACTCTAAATGTTTTGCTATTGAGAGAATATCCAACAAAGAATCCTTCATCTGCTTTACCATCAAACTTTCCTAAATGGTCTAAGGTATTGAGAATTGTCACATGACATCCAAAAGGTCTAAGAAATCCTATTGTAGGAGTTCTTCCATTAAAGAGTTCATATGATGTCTTATTGTGAGGCTGCACAACTAAAACTCTATTTTGGACATAGCAAGCAGTGTTGACTGCTTCAGCCCAAAAGGTTATTGGTAGCTTAGAATCAGCTAACATTGTTCTAGCAGCTTCAATTAGTGTTCTATTCTTTCTTTCAGCTACTCTATTCTGTTGTGGAGTTCTAGCAACACTAAATTCTCTCTTAATACCTTTTTGTTTGCAGAAGTCATCCATAACTCTATTCTTAAACTCTGTCCCATTATTACATCTAATGACTTTCACTTTCTTGTCTACTTGGTTTTCTATCTGAGTAATGAAATCCTTAAGGATGCTTGATGTCTCATCCTTAGTAGCTAAAAAGAAAACCCATGTAAATCTGCTATAGTCATTAGTTATAACAAGACAATATTTCTTATGCATTATACTCCTTACTGAAACAGGTCCAAATAAGTCCATATGCAGCATAAACAATGATTGATTGAAAGAGTTAAAAATCTTGGGCTTACAAGTGGCTTTGTGTTGTTTGCCTTTAAGACAAGCAATGCATGTTTGATCATTTTCAAATCTTTTGTGAGGTAAACCTCTTATCAAACCATTCTTAACAATCTTATTTATGGTTTTGAAATTAATATGACCAAGCCTTCTATGCCATAACATTGATTCATCTAATGTGGCCTTTGCAACAAGACAAGTTAAATTCTTTTGAGGAACAATATTCTTCATGTCTACACTGTACATATTGCCCTTTCTAGGAATTCTAAGAAGTACTTGACTTTCATCAGGCATCTTAAATTCAGGAGAAAGTACAAGACATTCAGTCTCACAGAAAAGAACATTGTTCTTTTTGTCACATATTTGTGAGACACTAAAAAGATTATAATTTAGCTCTTTTACATAGAACACATCTTCAAAATCTAAATTTCCGGTTTTGATTGTACCTTTACCAGAAATTTTGCCACGAACACCCCCTCCAAAGGTAACATATCCTCCGTTGAAAGCTTCAAAATCTGAGAGATAAGACATGTTGCCTGTCATGTGCCTTGAACATCCACTATCTGAGAATCCTTGATCTTCTTGTTTATCAATTGAATGTTCCTGTACACAAATAAGAGTGTTAGTTTCTTTTGGGGATCCAAGCCATTACTGACTTGGATCTGCCTCTTGCATCAATGTAATTTAATCTTTTAAGGACAGTTGATGCAACATTGGATTTAAGAATCCAACATGCTGAGGCCTTAACAGCATTTGCCCTGTTTCCCTTAGCAGCAGGAACTACATGCTTAGCAGCAGGAACTGCTAGCTTTGTAGTTGAACCCTTTGGTCTCCAAACTTGTTTTTGGACCACTGCTTTTGATTGAATGGACCTTAGAACAGTTTTTGGTGCATGTTTAAAATTTATTTTTGCACTTTTAACTGTTGGTTTTGGGTTAACAGTCTTAAATGGTCTAGCAGTTGAAACTGCTTGCCTAGTAGTAGAGACTGCTGTCGAAACTGCACTGGGTTTTATACTTTTAGACTTAGAGTGAAAGTGTAAAACCCGAAAATCTAAAACATGCAAAAATTACCAAATTACCCCTGAAACTTTTAAAAAAAAATTATTTAAAAGCTTATAAAGTACTGAATCGATCCCAAACTTCTGGAAAGGAACAAGATATGATACAAAATAATTTTGACAACTTCGATTAATATTTATACAAGTTGTAAAATGACCAAATTACCCTTGGAGGAACCGAATGGGATAAATATCAATTTAATTATGTTTTATAAGGTAATAAAAATACATTTAATGAGAAATCAATCCTATTGATTGCCCCAAACAAATTTCCGTGATTATTGGCTGTTTCCCCCCCCCCCCCCTATGACTCGGCTAATCTTCATTATATTGAATCCCTTCCCAAAAACCCTAATTAATCACTTTGCCGACAAAAATAAAACACACAATAATTCTCTCTTTTACTCATTCGAATTTCTGGAGGTCCAAGGTTATTTTTCTGGTGTTTTACGTGATCTAAGGGAGCTAAGAAAATTGGTTTAGGTCGTGGGAATCATTCGTTCAATCGCTAAACATTTTTTCTTCTTCGCAAATTCAATCCGAAGGTAAATTCTATAATAATTCATTCGATCTCCCAAAAATTCGTTTATCATTTTTCTCATATTCCTTATATCCTATATGATCTATGAAAAATGATTTCAAGGTTTTTGGATCGCTCGTTTGGTCGTGGTGCAAGTTTGGTGTCGTGTTATTTGATCCGAGTGACACAAATTCGTACAGCCTTTACCACACGTTCTAAATTCGATCTGGTAATTTTCTCACGTTCTATACATCACATAAGTCTCATATAAAATATAAAAGTTGACCCATGCATGTTATATAAATCGTTTGTGATTTTATGAAATCTAAACCCTAAAATCGAATTAAATCTCTAATAAATCTATACGAATGTTAGGAATATGAATATTCAGCTGAAGACTCGGTCACCCCGAGTACTTATTAGATCATCATAGCTCGTAGGATTATCAGTAATATTATTAGTAGTTTAGTTATTAATTAGTATTGTGGAGTGGGTCGGGTCTTTACCCTCTGTCAGCTCTCTCCACAGTCCACTAGGGACATATTATGTAACACTATAAATACTCCCTTCCCACCCATGGGAAGGGTTGGACCTTTCATGTTAATCTAATATCATCTTATTTCTCTCTCTACAAAGGCTCCCTAACTCTCCTACCTCTCTCTAGCTTCTTGTTCAATCGATCCATAACCAAGCCTCAAACTAGTGTTTCTTGCATTGTGAATACCCTTCAATTGGTATCAAGAGCCATGGTTAGGTCCATGAGAGTTGGTATTCACGGATTTGTGTAGTTTTTGAGGTTTTTTTTTGTTCGATTTGTAGTTTTTGAGTTTTTTTTGGTTCGAATTGATTAGTAGCATAAATTTCATTTTGTGCTTTGTTTAGTGATTAGAAGTTGTTGTACCTTGTACTTTCTAGCTTAAGAATAGTATTAGAGTGGTATTTGGTGTTTGGATTCACAGATCTAAGAACGGTGTGGTGATTTTGGAGCAATTCGTGGGTATTTGTTGTAGTGTTCTTGGCAGCGGTTTGTGTCATTGGGACGTATTCTTGGACTCGATTTGTGTCAATTCGTTGATACGGTTTGTCCTATTACTTGTTTAGGCAAAAAGACAAAAGGCATTGAAAGCGACGTGCTTGGGAGTTTGTGTCTACTCGGTTTGTCCCTGCTGCGCGTACTCGGTTTGTGTAGACTCGGTTTGTCTCTGAGGAATTTACTCGGTTTGTACCTACTCGATTTGTCCCTCCAGCACGTACTCGGTTTGTGTAGACTCGGTTTGTCTCTGAGGAATTTACTCGGTTTGTACCTACTCGATTTGTCCCTCCAGGAATTTACTCGGTTTGTGTAGACTCGGTTTGTATCTGAGGAATTTACTCGATTTGTGTCTACTCGATTTGTCCCTCCAGTGTGTACTCGGTTTGTGTAGACTCGGTTTGTCTCTGAGGAATTTACTCGGTTTGTATCTACTCGGTTTGTACCAGCAGCGTGCACTCGGTTTGTGTCTACTTGAGTTGTCTCCGCAGTGTGTAGTCGGCTTGTGTATACTCGGTTTGACTCTCAGACTTGTATGCGGTTTGTGTCTTGGTGATTTTAGAAATTCCCGCGAAAGATTCAATTTCTCGGTTAAATCACAAGATCTGTAAAATCCCGTAGTTACTATGGCTACCACATCAAGTACATCATCAGATAATATTCAAGCAGCAGGATCTGACACTCGTCCACCTATGCTAGATAGGACGGATTATGAGTCTTGGGCACAACGAATAAGACTTTACTGCTTGGGAAAAGATAATGGTGTTAACATTCTTAAGTCAATTGACGAAGGACCTTATCAGATGGGTACCACCAGAGACGTTGTTACAACTGGTGAAGATGGGACTGTGACTTGGGGCATCGACAGACCTAGAAACTACAATGATCTTAATGAAGAAGAAAAAAAGAGGTATGATGCTGATATTAGAGCCTCAAACATAGTCATTCAAGGTCTTCCAAAGGATGTATACAAACTCATCAATTTCAACACTGAAGCCAAGGCTGTGTGGGACAACGTTAAAATGTTGTTGGCAGGGTCAGAACTCACAAAGGAAGATCGTGAGTCACAGCTGTATGATGAGTTCGAGCATTTCAAAATGAACCCAGGAGAGAATATCACAGATTACTATGTGAGATTTCATAAGTTGGTGAATGATATGCGGATGATCAGAATGACTATGCCCAATATCCAACTTAACTCAAAGTTTGTGAACAACATGACTCCTGAATGGGACAGATTTGTTACTGCTGTCAAACTCAACAAAGGTTTAAGGGATACTAACTATGAGCAGCTGTATGCTTACCTGCAACAACATGAGAAACATGCTGTCTATGATCGGGTGCTGAGAGAAAATTTTAATCCTTCAACTACAAATGACCCACTGGCGTTCATGACAAATGTACAACCAACAATCCAATCATCATCAAATCCAAGCTATCACCAACTTCACTCACAAATACCTGCTATGAGTTCTCAACTTGACTCAGGCTACTCTCAGACCGACAAAATGATTGACAACCTCACCAATCAAGTATCTCTACTGGTTCAACAGTTTCAACCATCACTCCCACAGACCAACAATCAGTTAAGGAATTCTTCCAACCCACGCAATCTAGCAATGGTGGAGGATGGGAAAAATGTGGTTCAGAATGTGCAAGGGAGAGCTGGTAGAAACATGGGTCGAGGTTATATGCAGAATAGAGCAGGGAATGCCAATCAGGGGCAAGGGAAACAGATCAAGTGTTATAATTGTGGGGGGCTTGGACACATTGCTAGAAACTGCAATCAACCTAAACGTCCTCAGAACTCAGATTACTTCAAAGACAAGATGCTGTTAATGCAAGCTCAAGAGAATGGAGCTGTATTGGATGAGGAAGAGTTATTGTTCTTGGCAGGAGATGGAGGAAATACTTTTGATGAAGATGTGGATGAGAAACCTGTTCAGGATCTAGCTCTTAATGATCCTAACATCTTCAAGGCAGATGACTGTGATGCATTTGACTCTGATGTGGATGATGAACCTACTGCTCAAACAATCTTCATGGCTAACTTGTCTTCCCTGGCCTCATCTCATCAAGCTGGTTCTTCTAATGCATCCGTGATATCTGAGGTACTAAAAATTTATGACACATATAATATAGTCGAGGGACAAAAGATTCCCGAAGAAGTACATCAGGTAGTTGTTTCTGACTCAAGTAATGTTGACATGGAAAATAGCAATATTGTTTCATATGAACAGTATTTGAATAGCAACAACTCGCCTGATGTACCAAATGGTGAATCTTTTGTCAACAATGATGTGTGTGTTATGAGTAAAGTATGTGCCTTAGATAATGCGGGCAATATAGATAATGCATGTGTGTACCATGAGAACAAATTGCCTGTCCCTGATGATAACTTGATCACTAGACTAAACATCTATAAAGAACAAGTTGCTATGTATGAACAGCGTGCTAAGTTTGAGCTTAATGATCGTGAGCAGAAATTAGAAGGTCAAATGAGTACACTTATTAAAGAGTCTAGAGTGCGAGAAGAAACATTAAAATTAGAGTTGAGTTCTTTGAAAAGTCAGCTAGAACAGTCTGTCAAACAGAAACAGGAAGCACAAAAGTGCGTAACAACACTTAAGCAAGAATTCAAACAAAAAGAAACAACTCTTTTAAATGATTTCTCTAGACTCAAGACGTTAAAAAATAAGCTTGAAGATAAGTTGTACACACAAAATCAAACCATACAAACTGCTCAAATGATTCATAAGCACAGAAAGTTGAGTGATAAGCATAGCAAAATCATGATAGGTGAACCTAAGTCAACCATCCTTAGGGACATGAAAGTACTTCAACCAACCCTATATGATGGTAATGTGATGCTTATGCCTATTCATGACCAACCTGAGCATATCTACACTAATGAAGAGGATGATATAAGTGATAAAACGAGGGAAAAAATGAATGAGAAAATGAGGGATCCCGAGTGCATAGCCAGACGAATAATAATCAAACCCCATGATTATTATGAGGAAAATCGTTTGACTGTGTTTGCTCCTCAAAAGAAGTTAACACCTGAACAGATATTTTGGAAACAAGATAATGAAAAACTTAAGGTAGATAAACTTAAGGCCAACACCCCCCTCATTAGAAAAGTTGCGTCCATAACGGTGTATCCTCCCAATACACCTAGGAATCTGGTGCCTTTGTCTCTTCCCACTGAATGCAAAACCTTTATTAGCTTATATGTGCTTTGGCAATTATTTGCTGATTTTGATAAAACATGTAAGAAGAGAATCACACCAACCGGCATTACTGAGGGGGAAAGGTGTTTTGAACATGCAAAAAGGTGTTACTTAACTGAGGTCATGCCATTCTTTAAACTACTTAAAGAACATTTTGAAGGGTTGCAAACTGCCCTTAAAGTCGAAATAAAAGAAATGGAAGTAGTGTTTAAAGACATGGAAAATAAGGTGAATGAATATGCAATAGAGCTTAAGAGTCGAGAGATTGAAAGAAAAAACATACTCATTACTAACGACAACTTGATTGCTAAATGTATTGCACAAGATGTATTTTACACTTTCACTGATTCTGCATTGTCTGCTTGTCAATTTAATGAGTATGCTATTGCGTTAAATGTCACCCAGAATCGTGTTGTTGAGCTTGAGGGGGAGAATTTAAAATTGCTTGAAAAAATTCAAAATGATGACCATGATAATATGGTTAAACGTTTTTCAAAATTGGAAGTTGAATATCTTAATTTGCAATTGAAATATCAACATTTAAATGAAAAACATAAAATATCAAATAACAAGACATCCTTGGATGCTCCTGAATTTGATACTTATTTTGAATTAAGCAAACGAGATGAGACAATTCAAGCTCACACGAACACGATTCGACTGCTGAGGGCACAAATTGCCCAATTGAAATCCAACAAGTGTGAAGTATATGGCACCAATAAACCTTCGTCGTCAGATTCTCAGAATTTTCAATATCAAAACACCATAAATAAGTTACATTATGAAAATGAGTGTTATCGAGAAGAAAATTCAAAGGTTAAACAACATTTCAAAGAGTTATATGATTCTATTAAAGTTACAAGAAGCAATCACAATGATCAAATAACTTCTTTGACAAATGAAATTGAGAATCTAAAGGCTCGGGTGAAAGGTAAAATGCCATGCACCACTTGTAATTGTGATGCACCAAAGGCTACTGATAGTAAAAAGTATGATGTTGATGTTGGGCATATTCCGTTTAAGCTTAGTAATAACAGCTTTGCCCATCAAACATATCTCGATCATCTTAGAGAGGGCCTTGACACACTTCGTGAGGTAGTTGAAGAGGATAGGACTGATAAGCCACTTGATCGGGCAGTTGTTTATGCATGCAAACTCACGAAAAGGATTCAGGAAAACTTAGAATATGCCATAGGCTCAATTCCTAAGTTTAGCTGCCATAGAGATAGATTTGTTGCATCATCATCCAATGTTGAGAACAAACATGTAGCCTTTGATCTACCACCCAAAACATCAGAACCCAACACATCATTATCAGGAAGGCATGTGACAGAAAAACAAACTAATGTTACCTTCGATGCTTCTACAGGAGTAAAAAGTGACACCCAAGCTAGCGGGTCAAGGTCTAGAGGAAATGAAAGAAAGGATATGACTGCGCCAGCTAAGAATGATCACTTGAAGAATGTAGAAGCCCAACCTAGGAACAATAAGTTTGCAATGAGTAGGATGAATCGTGTTGATTCTAGTATCAAAAGTACTGTAATTAATTCGAATTCTAATGTTATCTGTAAAACATGCGACAATTGTTTAATTTCTGCTAATCATGATGAATGTGTTGTGTCTTTCCTGATGTCTTCTGCATCATCCCATGTTAAGAATGGTAGGATAACTGAAGCATGCAAAAAGGTTTGGAAAGCAACAGGAAAAACATTTGCTAGCATAGGCTATCAATGGAGACCCACTGGAAGGAAATTCAATTTAGGAAAACAGTGCACGTTACCTAAAATGAATAAGCATAAAATTGTGAATGTTAAGGAATGGAGACCCACTGGAAGGAAGTTCAATTTAGGAAAACAGAGATCATTATCTAAAATGAATATGCATAAAATTGTGATGAATAAGGAATGGAGACCAACTGGTAGAATCCTGTCTTTAGAGTCACAATGCCTTCCATCTAGGTCTTGTCCTGCCTCTAGTTCTGTCTCCTCAGTAAAGACAGTAGCATCTGTGAAATCTGTGGTTCCTGAATATGTGTGTGCTGACCAAATGGACCCCAATTGCACCTGGGGATCCACATTTTTCAGTTATCCATTGTTGTCTGGTTTCAAATGCAGGTCGTACAAATCGTCCTGTGGTATTTGGACTCAGGCTGCTCAAAACATATGACTGGGGATCGCTCGCGGCTCAAGAACTTCGTGAAAAAGTTTATCGGGACAGTTAGATTTGGGAACGACCACTTTGGTGCTATTATGGGTTATGGAGATTATGTGTTTGGTGACAGTGTAATCTCAAGGGTATACTATGTGGAAGGACTAGGGCACAATCTATTTTCTGTGGGTCAGTTTTGTGATTCAGATCTGGAAGTGGCATTCAGAAAGCACACATGTTTCGTCAGAGAATTGGATGGTATAGATCTCCTTAAGGGCAGTCGGGGCACCAATCTATACACCATATCGATTGAAGAAATGTTGAAGTCCTCTCCCATATGCTTGCTTTCTAAAGCCTCTAAAACAAAATCATGGCTGTGGCATCGTCGTTTGAACCACTTGAACTTCGGTACCATAAATAATCTTTCCCGTAAAGATCTTGTTAGAGGAATGCCCAGACTGAAATATGAGAAAGATCATCTCTGCTCTGCATGTCAACTGGGTAAAAGCAAGAAACAAACCCACAAGCCTAAAACCATCAACACCAACTTGGAAGTTCTTCATACCCTCCACATGGATTTGTGTGGACCAATGAGAATACAAACCATAAATGGAAAGAAGTACGTTCTGGTGATAGTAGATGATTATTCTCGGTTCACATGGGTGAAGTTTTTGAGAACCAAGGACGAAACTCCAGAGGTTATCATTAAACTGATAAAACAGCTGCAAGTAAGGCTTGATAAAACTGTCAGAATCATCCGCACTGATAATGGTACGGAGTTTGTTAACCAACAACTTCGTAATTTCTATGAAAGTATTGGCATCACGCATCAGAAAAGTATCCCTCGCACTCCTCAACAGAACGGAGTGGTTGAACGAAGGAACCGTACTCTGGTGGAGGCTGCAAGAACTATGCTTATATTTTCAAAGACACCGATGTTTCTGTGGGCAGAGGCTATTGCAACAGCATGTTACACTCAAAACCGATCCCTAATTCATCCGGTTCATGAGAAGACTCCCTTCGAGCTAATTCACAACAAGAAACCAGATCTTTCCTTTCTCTGTGTGTTTGGTGCACTTTGCTACCCAACTAACGATAGTCAAGACTTGGGAAAGTTAAGAGCTAAAGCAGATGTAGGTATTTTTGTTGGATACGCACCAGACAGTAAAGGGTATCGAATCTACAATAAGAGAACCCGAAAAATTATGGAAACCATTCATGTTACGTTCGATGAGCTGAGTGAGCAACCTGCTTCAGGACAAATTAGTTCTGGACCCGATCTTAACCTTTTGTCTCCTGGACCCATTAGTTCAGGACTTGTACAGAATTCCACGTCTGCAGATTCTTATGTACCACCTACTTGTGAGGAGTTTAAGAAGTTATTCGATCCTATGTTTGATGAATACTTTGAGCCAACGAATGGAACCATCCCGAGTGAACCTGCTATACTTCCTATGACTGAGGTTCAAGCCCCACAAGGTTCAGAGGGCCTTACAGCTTCAGTATCAGTCAGTCACAATGCTCCAGCTGCCAGTCAATCGCCTTCGTCATCAAACGCTTAATCTTCTCCAGTAATGCAAGAATCTTCAGTTAATCATTCTTTGGAAGTTAATCCTTTTGCTCCTGTTGATGAGGCTCCTTTTGAAAACATATTTGCTCCTGAACATTCATCAAACACATCCTCACTTGAAGGACACAGCCCTGCTACGTCTGTTCAAAACCCACAACCTCACGACCATCTCAGGAAATGGACCAGTGATCATCCAATCGACAACATCATAGGCAATCCTTCACGTCCAGTATCCACACGTAATCAACTAGCCACTGATGCACTATGGTGCTTCTTCAATTCCGTACTGTCCAAAGTCGAACCAAAAGATGCCAAAGAAGCAATGACTAAAGATTGCTGGTTCCAGGCTATGCAGGATGAAATCCATGAATTTGATCGACTTGAAGTATGGGAATTAGTGCCTCCTCCAGAGCTTGCAATGATCATTGCTTTAAAGTGGATCTTCAAAGTGAAGCTTGATGAGTATGGTGATGTGTTAAAGAACAAGGCACGGCTAGTTGCTAAAGGGTTCAGACAAGAAGAGGGCATTGATTTTGAAGAATCGTTTGCTCCTGTTGCTAGAATTGAAGCCATAAGAATCTTCCTCGCAAATGCTGCTAGTCGAAATATGATAGTCTACCAGATGGATGTCAAAACAACATTCTTGAATGGTGACTTAAAGGAAGAAGTTTATGTGAGTCAACCTGAAGGATTCGTGGATGCTGAACATCCTACTCATGTTTACCGCTTGAAGAAGGCTCTTTATGGGTTAAAACAGGCGCCAAGGGCATGGTACGATACATTGTCCAAGTTCCTCCTAGTGAACGGATTCTCCAAGGGTGTTGTTGATCCCACACTATTCACCAGGAAGTCAAGAAACCATCTACTGCTGGTTCAGATATATGTAGATGATATCATCTTTGCTTCAACAGATCCTAGTGAATGTGATAGTTTTTCAAAGGAGATGAATTCCAAGTTCCAAATGTCCATGATGGGACAAATGTCATTCTTCTTAGGATTACAAGTTTCTCAAAGTCCCGGAGGCATATTCATTAATCAATCCAAATACGCCAACGAGATCTTGAAAAAGTTTGGATTCTATTCAAGTGAACCTGTTGACACTCCCATGGTTGATAGAAAAAAGCTGGATGAAGATCCTTCAGGGATTCCAGTAGATATAACAAAGTATCGAAGCATGATTGGATCTTTGATGTACATCACGGCTAGCAGACCAGATCTTCTGTTTGCTGTGTGTATGTGTGCTCGGTATCAATCCAGACCAACCAAGAAGCATGTTGAAGTAGTGAAAAGGATCTTCCGATATCTTCAAGGCACGGTTCATATGGGTCTCTGGTATCCTAAGGACACTGCAATGGAGTTAACGGCTTACGCAGATGCTGATCATGCGGGATGTCAAGACACTCGTCGAAGTACTTCAGGAGGAGCTCAGTTTTTAGGGGAAAAGTTGGTTAGTTGGTCTTCTAAGAAGCAGATGAGTACTTCCATATCATCTACTGAAGCTGAGTACATTGCTATGTCTGCTTGCTGTGCACAAATCCTTTGGATGCGATCACAGCTTTCGGACTATGGATTCTCATACAACAAAATTCCCCTATATTGTGACAACAAAAGCGCCATTGCTCTTTGTTGTAACAATGTTCAGCACTCCAGGTCAAAACACATCGACATCAGGCATCACTTCATCAGGGAACAAGTGGAAAAAGGAATTGTGGAACTATACTTTGTGAGGACAGAGTTTCAGTTAGCTGACATCTTCACCAAGGCCCTCCCAAGAGAAAGGTTTCAGTTTATTCTCCCACGCCTTGGCATGAAAAGCATGACTCCTGAAACCCTCAAGTGTCTTCAGGAAGAAAAGGAGGAGTAAAGGATTGTCTTCTTATATCCTTGTACATAGTTGTACATATCTTAAATCAAAAAGAAAAATACAAAAATATAAAATCTATAAAAACCATAAAAATCGAAAAATCAGAAAATATCAAAAATAGTCCTACCTAGGCATGTCTTCTGTTTATCGATAACATTTACGGATCTAGAAATGTCATTCAACAATGGCACGGATTCTTAAATGAAGCTCGAGCAGAAGTTATACTAATCAGTTAAAACATGTCTAAATGGCTTGCAGTTACTTCATACTGCAACCTGAGCTGTACAATGGGGAAAGCATGTCGCCAATAAGACAGCTGTTCCTCCAACCGGGTGATGTTCACCTGGGCATGGATTACTTTATATCCATGTTTCCCCGACTTGATGTACGTTTCAGTGCATCACTTCGTATATAAGAAGAGAAGTCTTCTTTTCATCAAGATTCTCTATCTTGTTTGATCCTTCAAGAGAGTCTTGATGTTACACAAGGTGGTAAATTGAACTAAATTTTCACGAATATCCGTCGCTCAATTGAATGACTACAGCTCTTTTAATGGAAAATGGGTCATTAATTGAGGGGGAGCATATTTGTTCAAATTTCCGACACCTTGCCAAATTTGTGCAAACATCAGCAGTGACACTCTCTCGCTGTTTCAAGGGGAGCATAGTATGCTCCAAAATCAGAATACATTTAAAACCTGACCACATTTTCTCCCAAATTTTTCTAAATGTATTTAAATCAATTGAGATCACAAATCTCAAATGGTTTGAAATTTTTGATCGGGGGAGAGAATGTGATTTAAATAGAAAATTCTGATAAAATGTGATGATTTGGAAATTAATGTATGCTCTCCCGTATATGCTAAACCATTTTGTATATCAAGGCACATATTGAGGGGGAGCAAAATATTTTGGTCATAATCGCAAGCTCTTCCACATGTGCGAAAATCTTTCTTATATCAATGCACATATTGAGGGGGAGCAAATGTTTTTAACAAAACAAAGGATTTGGCATCTCATGTGACCGTGACTCAGAATTAATCAATGAATTGACGAAACTTGAACTGTCATCAATCGAAAGGATTCGTCTTGGCCGGGTAATAATTTCAAGCTGGTCTAACCAGTGATGTAAGCGTGTCTCGAAAAAGATGTATCTGAGTAGAGTGTACCATTTCGAGAAACTTTTTGTGGACTTGACCAGGCCGGGTAATAATTTCAAGCTAGTCTAACTAGTGATGTAAGCGTGTCTCGAATCGGTCATGTTCACTGAAAGTGGATCAATTCAAAAAGTGCGAGCTCTACCTAACATGTGCAAATTTATAAAACAATCAACCGAGCACATGTTGAGGGGGAGCATTTGAAAAATATAAAACTCTCAAGTGTTTGCAAAAATGTGTTTCAGAATCATGAACACTTTGAGAGATTTTTTCAAAGATTTGGTTTATGGCAATCGTGGAAGTACACCAAAGACCGACCACTTTAATTAATGCATGGAGTTATAAGGATGGTTAGGTTAGGCTCAAGTTCCCACGATCCCGCCAGAGCCGGATGGATCTACCCAGGGACAATCCACTAGTTAGTGTAGAAGTCCTTAGGTATGATTAAAAAGGAGAAAAGTGGATAAGGGAAAAGTGCCGACTGAGATGGAGCTAGTACTGGAACAAACCCAACAAGGTGCTAGTTATGAAGTCTCGGTAAGCACTGAAGGGGTTGAAGAATGAAAAAGAATTGTAAAGATAAAGGGTGAAAAGAAATAGCCCTCCTTACAACTTAGGCAGAAACCGGGTCAATACATATGCTGTCAGAATCACTTAGTTGATTGCTGGCATTGAAGACAAAGTATCATGGACCCAGTGATACGCTGCACAACCCTCCCTAGCCACTCAAGGTCCCTCAAAGGATTCTTGTTTCATTTGTCACGGAGTTCAATACATTCCTATCGTCTTTCTCACTCCGAGTCAGATGATATTGAAAAGGTGGCAGTTCTCTCCAGCCTCCGATCACCAAATCAAAACGCACAATTGAGTCTAGAGCCAAGAGATTCACAATAAGATCTCATAGGAACACGGATAATTTCTACTCTGGTTGTTCATCATTAAGGACACCAGTTGTAAACTTAAGAGTCCTACGCAGATCTTAGCAATCTGCCAGAACATTTATGAGAGAATTTACAAATGTAATTCTCAATGATTGAATGGAAATTCCTGCCAGGGTCAACATCAAGCAGCCCTGAAAGCAGGTCACTTCGGTAATTCCTCGTGGATTACGCTTAGTGGTCGTGACGGTTTCAACCGGTCTACAGTCGTGGAGTGATCTCCAGCGACTCACCTAATCGTTGATTTACTACGGTAAAATCTTAAAAAGCCCTCTATGGGTTTTCGATTAGGAACGGTCTTGGTAAGGATTAGAGAGAGTTTTCACATTATGCTGTTGACTATCTCGAAGTCCAAACTTGTAAGTACCGGTCGAATTATTGCTAACTGTCGTATGCAGGAACTTCTGGCGATTGTAGCTGTGGAATGCTGTAGCTGGTTGCTGTTGTAGCTGGTTGCAGAAAAGATGCCAATCCATCACCACATGCTCACACCACATCATCATCAAAGAAGTCATGATCAACCTAAAAGACCTTCAACACAGCTTCTGCTAACTCTGATGCTGAAGATCATGACACCATATAGTGTGAGCATGTCGGCTCTAAGTATATTTCATCACATGGAGTTTTACTACTGAAAGATGACTTGAAGAATCAAGTGGGATGACACTTTCAAAGATTACTCAAAGTTCATCCAAAACAAAAGAGAAGTCATCTGAAGATCACGGATGTTTGCACAATGATCTATGATATTGAAGAATCAAGGGTTACGAGCTATGATGTCAAGATCCAAGGAAAAAGTACTGAATTTCAGAGCATTACTTCTGGGGTGACCTCCCTTAGGGGGAGATTGTTAGGAATATGAATATTCAGCTGAAGACTCGGTCACCCCGAGTACTTATTAGATCATCATAGCTCGTAGGATTATCAGTAATATTATTAGTAGTTTAGTTATTAATTAGTATTGTGGAGTGGGTCGGGTCTTTACCCTCTGTCAGCTCGCTCCACAGTCCACTAGGGACATATTATGTAATACTATAAATACTCCCTTCCCACCCATGGGAAGGGTTGGACCTTTCATGTTAATCTAATATCATCTTATTTCTCTCTCTACAAAGGCTCCCTAACTCTCCTACCTCTCTCTAGCTTCTTGTTCAATCGATCCATAACCAAGCCTCAAACTAGTGTTTCTTGCATTGTGAATACCCTTCAACGAATTTTCTGGACATGTTGTATATTTTTTCGTGGCCTTTAAATACATCATATAACATCATAAAAATGGTGGTTCGAATTATGGGAGCTTAAAATCATTTTGGTCGAATTATCTTGTAATCGGGTAAACTAGAAATAAAAGAAAATATAAGAAAAACCCTAGGAACCATTCGAATTAGGGTTTGAGTGTTTAGATCTGCACATTTAAGGTATTTAATGATGGCATGATGATTATATGATGATAAGCTAATTAGGGTTTAATTTTGGATAATAAAAAGTGTACCGAATTAAAATAAATAAGATAAGGGTGCGTTTTGTAATTTTGTAAACTATGGGGATATTTTTGTAAGGCGTTATAAACCTTGGGGAAAATGTATAAAATATACTTGAAGGGATATTTGTGTTAATTTGATACGTATGGGGTGTAAGTGATAAATATATATATATATATATATTTGTAATTCGAATTGAAATAAATAAAATATAGGGACCAAAAATGTAAATTCTGGAAAGTTATGTGTGGTTCGAACATTAAAATATAATAAGGGTAAAATGTGTAATTTTGGAGATTTATTGGACTAATGTGTAATTATTGATAATTGGAGATTGAAAATGGAAATTAAAGGGCTAAATATGTAAACTTTGTAACATAAGGGACTTGTGGTGCAAATCATGAATAATTAAGGTGGCATTCGTACAACATGTTAAATTAAGGATATGTTGTGTAAAATTGGAAAACTAAAGGTTTAATGTGTAAATATAAATACCTTAAAGCTTAAAATGTAAGTTATGGAATTTAAGAGGGTGTAAATTGTAAATTGTAAAATCTGAAGGACTAACTGTGTAATTCTGGATAACTTAAGGATAAAATGAGTTAATTTTGATATTTTCATTTTAACACCTTTAAGTTTGGCATAATTACATTCTTAACCCTAATTTATGTAAAGTTGTCATAATTAACCCTAAACTTATGAAACTTGCTAAAACATACTTTTTGGCCATAATATTATTAAATAATGAATTAACCTAATCTCTAATGTCTTAATCTTTCTAATTGAGGAAACTTCTAAATTTGGAAACCTGCTAAAAAGGGAAACTTACTTAAAATGGAAAGGCGATTAAAAACCTATTGTAATACTCTTCTATCCCTTTAGGTGTGAAGAAGGAGAGGTCCTGAGCCATTCCTGTGTTTGCTATCTTTTGTCTTTGTGTGCATTCGTAATAAGGTACAAATATTCTGCTCTTCTTGTAAGGAGCCTTCGTCTCATTTCTGATTCCTGATTCATTGCTATGTTTCCCTTGTATTGTGAACCGTAGATTTGAACCTTTGCTTTAACCTTTGTCTTGAACCTTGTCATAAACCTGAACTTGAACCTTGATACACTTGATTACGAACCATTTGACTTGAACCTCTACTTGAACTCTTGCCTTGAACCTTTGACTTGAACCCTGCTATGTTTTCTTCCGATACTTGGCATGACTTGTTCACCACTGGTAACCTGAATAATTAAGACCTTGGGTACTTGAAGGTTCATAGGATTTTTAGAACTGCTTTTTAGTTATATATGAAGAGGTTTTGAACATTTCCTTAAAAGACTTTTATTATGAAAACTGTTCTACCGATCATTTTATTAAAACCATGTAAAAAGGATTTCTTTTAATAAACTATTATGAACCTTCTGGTATTGACTTTCTAGTATTTAACCTTTCTGATATTGACCTCCTGATAATGAACCCCTGCATTTATCTCCTGTCTTGAACCCTGATATGATACCTGACATTTGATACCAGAGACTTGACACCTGACACTTGCTACCCGAGACTTGATACTTGACCTTGACCCACAGTTTGAGACTACGAGCCATCCACTAGGCATGAGGGTTTCATGTCCATGTCTGTGATGCACCACCGGCATGACTAGTGTGTAGCCCTAGTGATTTGGTTACACCGTCCCTGACCTGATTTGATTTGTTATGTAGAGGAAGACCCTGTGGCCTGCGGGGGCGTATGGATGCATCCTAGACCTGACCTGATTTGTTATATTACCTGTTATACCTGGTGACTGACGAGTGTGTGCGATACACGTCTTTCACAATCCTGGGAGCTAGCTACTCCAACCCCTGGAGGTATCCCCTCACCCTGTACCTGGTATGCTGAGGTCACCCCTCCATACACCCTGATATATGATTTGATTTGATGTGATATGTTTGGGCTCGTAGAGGATTTCTGTTCTCCTGAAACCTTGTAACCTTATGACCTGATACTTGACCTGACATTTGACCTGACTTGTTTTGACTTGGGATTTTGGTGGATTCTGGTTTCATTTACATTTACCATTGTAACCATTCTTAACTCTTGGTATATCTGTGTAACTCTTTTGTATTCCTTTTTCCTGACTCTTGTTACACCTGGTATTATTTCTTTTACTTTACTATTCCGTTACTACTGCTTTGTTTCCGTTATATCTGTTCACTGAGCTCTCGTAGCTCAGCCGCGTTTCTTTTCCCGCGGCAGGTTTTAGTTTGGAAGCTGGGTATGAGTGGAGAGAACCATGGATTTAGAAGACCCTTCTAGTTGTGGAAGATTAACAGAAGAATTTATGATTAGACTTAGTAATTGATATATTGTACCCTTGTAATGTTAGATCATCCTTTGTAACCATTGAAATTTCTATTGTATTATTAATGTCAAATGCTTGTGTTTGTCCTGATATGAAACCATTATTGTGACACCTTTGCCCTTATCGGGTTGGGGTGTTACAGTGAAAGTGAGTTTGAGGATTTTGCCTTTTATAATTCACCCTATTGTTTTCATAACCAGATACCCAATGGTTGCAGAAAGCTACAAGATGGTCAAAACTACCACATGTGTAACAAGCTTTGTTATAAAAAGCAAAGTCATCACCTAATTGGTTAGACTTAAGGTTATTCCAATTCCTTTGGTTACCTCTCGGCTTGTTGGTGGTTCTATATTGCTCACAATATCTAACTGGTTGCCTAACACGCTTAATGTTTGATTTAGGCCTATCAGTATTGTGTTTGACTATCTTAGGAACACTTGTTCCTACTTTCTTAACCACTTCAGGTTTAGACATAAACTATTCTTCTTCATCATCATTATCAGTTGTACAATCCTCAACAACTATAGCATCTCCTTTCTTAACAAAGGACACCTTGTCCTGATAAAGTAAAGTTTTATCTAAACTTTCACTTATCTTTTCTACCTTAAGGCTCTTGCTAGCCTTAGAACCATATTCCATGATTGGTTCTTGAAACTCAGCTAAACCTGTGTGTGCTAGGTCAACACCTGGAGGTGAATGAACACCTCTGTATGGTGGAGGAGCAGATGTGTATCCTAAACCTGACTTAGCTTTATCAATTACTTGAGCTTCCCAAATCTTATTCATTCCTTCTGAGGCATGAGCTAAAGCATCTATAGTTATCTTAACATTTTCATTTTTATTATTGACTTCAGATAACTGTTTACTTTGACCATTAAGTAATTCATCTCTAAATGCTATTCCTCTTTTTAAAGCATTTAAGTCATCAGTAAAGGTAGATTCATTCTTTTGAAAATGTTGGATTTGTTTTTGTAGAACTCCTACACATCTCTTATGATTAGCTAAATTATGAAGGGCATCAATTAACTCTTCTCTAAAAGCATCAAATCTCTTTTTAATGTCTTCATAATTTTTAAGATTAGGACATGAATTAGTACAAGTAGAAATGGCATCTACCTCTGAATCAGAAAAGGCCATTAGAGCAAATTCATTTGCCATAAGAGCAGCATTTGGTGGTGCTTCCGCTTCAACAGCCATAGAGCTCCAATCATATCCAATACCATCAATAGTCAGCATAGCCTTTGGCTCTTCCACCAGTACTTCCTTCTTCCTCTGTTGTTTATACCATGTGTTCCTATTATCCTGCTTCCTTGGGCTTCTACATTCTTTAGCAAAGTGTCCCAACCTATGACAGTTAAAACATTCCACTTTCTTCTTATCAAACCCAGCAGTATCATTACCATTTATGGTAATCTGCTTCCCAGTTCTCTGCCAATACTTCTTAGCCCTCATACTAAGTAAGGCAAGTTGCCACTTAATATTCATCTCTTCCAAATCATCACCATCTACCTATTCAAGGTCTTTATGATTTAGAGGAGAACCATTAGATTGACTGGTTATAAAGGCATAGAATGTTGGATCTCCAAGTCCAGCAACATCCTTTTGTGAACTAGTAGAAGGACCACCATAAGTAGTATTAGAAACACCTTCAACTTCATCTACCTCTTCTGTATGACTAACATTGGGAGTTGACAAAAATGCCACATTCCCAGAACTAGTACCATAATTTCCACCCTTTTTTAGACTTTGTTCAACAATTTTAAAGTTGTTGAACAAATCATTAAGTTTCATTGTTTCAATTTCTGGTTTGTTCATCCAGACAATAACATGAGTATGGAATTCATCAGGTAGACTTTTCAAGAACTTCATGTTGAGATCTTCCTTCTCTGTCTCAACACCCAACACAGCTAACTGACTGACAAGCTTGTGTAGTCTTGAAAACAGCTTATCAAGAGACTCATTACTAAAAGCAGTAAAGTTTTCAAATTGTTGCTTTAGCAATGTCTTTTGTGTTTTCTTGGTAGTTTCATTACCACCAAACCATGCACAAATCTCTTCAAAAAGAGTTTTTGCATCAAGATATTTGCTAAAAGATAGCATCTGCTCACCAGGAATGGTCATAAGCAACAAGTTTCTTGCTTTCTGATCATTTCTCTTTTGTATCTTTTCTTCATTTAAAGCTGGTCCAGTATTTCTTTTTCTAACTGTTTTCCCTTCAACAAGAACATCTGAATAGCCTAGAGTTAAGGAATCACCATACTGAATTATATCCCAAAGAGCATAATCTTGAACCATAAAATATTGCTCAACTCCCATCCTCCATAACTCAAACTCATTCGGTTTGATCATGGGTAACTTTGCAGCAACATTGGTTTGAACATCTTGTACATCCATTTCTGTTTCTTCTAAGAACAACTATATCAGCCTGGCTCTGATACCACTTGTTAGGATCCTAGATACACTATAAGGTGGTTAAACCTTATAAACTTTGTGTATATGATATGTTGTGTTAATATGATTAAGTGCGCGGAATTCACTCAATCACACTTAGAAGGTTGTGTATGTTATGGAAATGGAATTGTTATGTTTGTTAGTTAGCAATGAACACATAAAGATTATCACCAAACGATTCAATATTATTAATGATAATAATACGAGTGATCATGAAATATCACTAGGGTTACAACCTTGAATCTTAAGTTTTTCTAACTTGGAATATTCTTGTGTTTGTTCTAGTTCTAACAGTTATATGAGTTCAAAAATAACAACACACTTGAACACACATAATATCGAGGCTAAGATCTTCTTTTATAGTTCAAGAAGATCTTTACATATTGCTTAAAGTCTAGCTGACTTACTTGCTAACTTATCTTGAGTGTGTCAATACATAAGATACAACATGTATCTGTGTACACAACTTGTTAACTAAGCACATGGGGTAAGATATTATCTACCGTATATTATTGACCAAAATACAAATAATATCTTTTCAATACTTATCCATCTAGCAGTCTCAACTCAACAGTGTCAACTAGCAGTCTCTTCTTTGTACCAGCAATTGGAACGGTTAGTTATAACTTGAGCAGTCCTAAGATTTATACCAGCAGTTGGAACTGTTAGAGTATTCTTCTCAGCAGTTGGAACTGTTAATACTTGTAATTCTTGAGACTTAATCTTCAGAACATTTAATTCCCAACAAGTCCTGAAGCACACAGGAAATGAACCTAGGGTAAGACATGTGTCTTTGCCTAGATTTTCCTGATAGCTTGGATACGAGGTCTCAGAAGATTATCTCTCCGATGTCTATCTTTCTACCGTCCAGGAGGCTAAACACCATCAATTGTTGTGATGCATTCAATTGCTCCGTGGAGGATTTATTGCCACCAAGGACCTGAATGACAAAGGTCATCAGGATCCTTCAGACAGCAGGAAACCAGGTCTTTATTATTGGTGCTTTGGCCAATAAGGTTCCTTAGGCCACTTCAGGATGTTTTTCATCATGTGGCCCTAGTAAAAGCAATTCGGCCTTTACTTTTGCATCAGTGGGCTGAGGGTTGAAGTTCACAGCGAAATCAAGACCTGTGGCCTTGATAAAGGTTTGGTAATTTAGGGAGAGTGTAACCACTGTAAAAATCCCACAATTATAATAAACAATCTTACAGAATACTTATTCTTTTTCTACGTATAAATTTTATTTTTAATTATTATCTGTTCATAACTACTATCTCATGTGACGTAACTCACATCCTCGATAAACGTGCTCACACGCGAACCAACATCAACATACTTAATGTTTATTTCATATAAACATTTCCATATGAAACTTTACAATATCTCATTTGCCACTTTACGATAATTCGTTAACGAACGTACAAACTAAACACATCTTATCTATTAGAGTTTCTATGAAACCCTAAACCATCGTAATAATAATAATGAATAACTAAACCCTAAAACACTAAAGTACAACTCATTCAAAGTAAGTTACAAGCATCTAAAGCACGAAAACCCTAAATTCACTTTAACTCCCGATAAAAACCTTAATTTCGTAAAACTATGATTTTATGTAATAAGTTCACAAAACCCTAATTAATATATGTAAGATTTTACAAAATATAAATGTACAAGTCTTTTATGCATAAAAACTAAATATTGATAAAAACCCCATTATAACCCTAAATGTATTCATTTTTAAAGCACATTGTCCAAGTACTTCATGCAATAACTTTAAAAATAAATTTCTTAAACTTACTAATTTTAAGTACAAGTCTCTAAACCAAATATACAAGCATCCAATGCATAGAAACCTAAAATCTCATTTATATACTTTTAAAACTTAATAAAATTAACTTATAATTAAACTAACTTAAGAAAACCCTAAAAATATATTTTCTATATTTCTTAAACCCTATTAAGCCCATGGTACAACCCCTATAAGCATCACACGATTCTTTTTCTTTTACATGCAATTTGACACAAAGACTAAATATATAAACCCTAAATTAAATTCTAACTAATTTAAAACCCTAGAAACTAACTTGTTACTTTTCAAAACCCTAGAGTACAACACCTCATAGCCTATGTACCACCTACTGAAGCCCAATTCGATCCACATCTTTTCTTTTCTTCTTTTCCTAGTTCGAATACAACAAGGAACAAATTAAATCATTTTTTACTTATTACTAAGCAACATACATACCATAAATTACCTTCTAAGTCCCATAATCTTCCACATATACAGGTCTCTTAGACTTTAAGTGGTAGTTAACCAGGTCTTCAACCATCCACCCCGACTTCTGGAAACTAGATAACCCAAGTCTTCAACTTAAATCTTAAGCACGAGCAAGTTATCATTGAAAGTCATGCATCCAACCAACCCCGACTTCAAGATACAATAAGTACGAGCCTTCGAGAAACCCACTTCAATCTCAAATAAGGAATACCAAATGAACTTCGTGATCATCTTGTGCGGTTAAATAACCAAAAGGAGAAGAAACATTGCCATAGCTGAGAGTCCGTGATGGTTGTGATTTTGTCAGGCACAACATAGATACATGGAAAGACCCAAAAAAACTACTACAAAGAAGATGGTGATTAAGACTCTCTTGTAGTAACCCCTCTTTTGTCTCCTCATCAATGGTTTAGCAGATTAAGAATTCAATGAAGCTCGTAATATGCCTAAACCACTTGATGAAATGTGTTTAACTTTAGAGGGAGTAAAAGGTTAAAACACGTCTCTAAACAATCCACCTCGTGTCTTTAAGTCTGACCACCTCTTGAGAAGATCTTGTACTACAATCCCATTAGAAACTTGAGAAACAACGATCTCTTGATGAAGCTTGATAAAAAAACAAATCCGCGACTTATACTTGCACTAAATTTGTGATTTAGAACCTATATTGAGCACAACAACGTAACTCCCTTAAATATAGGTAGTGGTATATACCCAACCTTCCATCCTTTATTGTATATATCCGCCTCTTGAACTATCCAAGTCTAATCGCTAGTGATATGCTCGAACAAGGATCATCAAACATCGTGCATCCAACCAACCCCAAGATATTTGAGACACTAAGTACACGAACCCGTGAATTAACAAACCAACCAAAGCTACCATAATTTCCCAATTCCTACCGATCTCGTAGCACAAACTTATCCCAAAAAATAGTCAAACCCCGCAAGTTTTATTATGTCTAAATCCAAGTCCAACCTACTTGTCCACAGTTAATTCGACGGGATTTTACAACTCTTGAGATTTAAACCGAGAAATCGAATCTTTCGCAGGATTTTCTAAAATCAACAAGAGAAACCGTGAAATCAACAAGAATAACCAAGAGTGAATTGCAATACTTATCTTCAAAATTCAAGTCAAAGAAGTAAAATTTCAACTTGATCAACTCGCAACAAGTTAAGTCACAGTTTGTCAAATCGCAATCAGTCAAATCGCAACAAGTCAAATAGCAACTTGCCAACTCGCAATTAACCAAATCGCAATTAGTCAACTATAACTCAAATCGCAAAGATCAAATCGCAAGCTCACTCAAATCGCAACCCACGAATACTCAAATCGCAGGCATAATAGGACAACGCTGCCACAACACCACAACTTAATATGATGGGATTATAAATAAGATTTTGTCCTAACCCTAATCCCATTTAACCCTAAATACACATATCATAAAATAAACGCAGTCATCCCAACATCTTCTTCCATGTAGAAAATGCAGCAACCCAATGAAATTGTTCACTTAGACATTACGAACCCTAAATCTAGCCGAGACGTATGTATCCTTGTGAAAATTTGTAAATCCACAATACCACTCCTTTATACCAAATTTTTATATCAAAATTAACTCAATGTATTAAAATACATTTGACTCTAATAACACGTTTTAGCCTAATTTTGATACAACATTGCAGCCCATTATACAAACCCAATCTTAAACCCAAATAATCGGATCCAATAATACACAACCCAATCAAAAAAGTTATAACCGGACATAACCACTCACTGAGTCACTATCCCTAATTAAACTCATTTGTGAAAACCCTAATCTCACACATCAAATATACGCAGCCACCAACTCCCTTCACTTATCTCCTTTCTTCAAAATCAGATCAAACTCAGTCAGCCAAACCCTAATCTCATGTTAATCTGCCCCTCTCATCTCACACAAATCACGCAGCCACTACAACCACTCAAACCCTAATCATCTCATTCATCCGCCCCTTTTGATAACTTCACAAACTGATTCTCAATTGCAATCCAAATAACATAAGTATTGTTCCTTGTTAAGATTAAGTCCGAACACAAACACAAACTCATCTTCATAACATCTTCAATCCGTTTTCTTATCCCAACCGACAAAAAATCAATCCTTTCTGGATATTTCAAAGATCTAATAATAAAGAGTAAGGTTTGTATGCTCGTTTCTTTCTTTGTTTGATCGAACGAAAAAGGAAGAATGGAACCTTTAATTTGGTTTTGTTCTTTCTTTTGAAGGTTTGGTTATGAAATCGAAAGTATGGATCAATGATGGGTAATTTCTTTTGAGAGCTAAGAACATAAAGGTCTTTAAAAATCAAAAGAAAAATCTGAGATCATCATTAATTACATTTCTTTCTTGCTCGTTGTTGTATAAACCGAATGAAAAGTGAGAATGATTGTTAGGATAGCTTGTGAGTGATTGTAGGGAGATTGTGTTGTAATTAGTTGTTTTAGTTTCGAATGGATTTGGATTTGGATTTCGTTGTAATAAATTGTTTGTTGGTTGAACTGAAGATGACTTGTCCTCGGATTGGGTTTCGTTTTGTTATTGTTCAAGACAAAATATTGAGACGCATATGTTGATATTTGATTGTTGTGATTTGATTCGGATTTGGTTTTGATTTTGTGATTTCATTGTAGTGAATGAAGAATAGAAATGAGTTTGTTATGTTGATTTGGATTTGTACTTTCTTAGCATTGCTTTTCTTCTTCTTGTTCACATCTTAATGACAACTGTGATGAGATAATATCAAATCGCAAGTCTTGACACAATTTTGACAGAGTCTTGACACAATTTTGACAGAGTATTGTTTAGTTAGACAAGATAAGGATCTTCAGTAAGGCAAATCGCAGGACTGTCAAACCGTAGTTGACTTTGGTCAAATCGCAGTTGACCTGGTTATAGCAAATCGCAAGAACAATGAGACAAACTGCAACAGACAGAGTGGTCACTTTCACTGAGTTTGTCACTTTTCCCTTTACAGTTAAAGACCAAAACAGACCAGGCAAATCGCAACAACCTTTTTCCCTTTTAAGTTCAAATCGCAAACAATGACCAAAAACTACTACCAAATCTCAACCAAGAATGCTATCAAATCGCAGTCAAGAAACACCTCCAAATCACAACCAAGAAGTTTTCCCCAGTAAACAAATCAACCGACCAGAAAAAACGAAAAGCCAATTCGGACCAATTGTATGGCAAACAACAAAAAAGATTCCGAATACAACCACAAAAAAAATTCACTTAACCACTTAAACCAGTCCAAAATGGTACTAACCAAAACTTACAAAAGAGACTTCCGAGTACAAACCAATTCGGACCAAATGTAAGACCACAAATCAAAACAAATAAATGAAAACCCACTTGTAAGCAGCAACAAATGCACACAGAAAGATGGTTTTCATGTAATACTGTTCGAACCAAATAAATAAGAAAACTAAAAAATAGACACCACGAATCCAAGCACATACAATCAATTGAACCTAACCATGGCTCTTGATACCAATTGTAAGATCGATACATGTGTTGATTGTGTGTGAATCAGGAGGTCTTGGATTATGGAAGAACAAATCCATGGTAGAGTTAGAGAGAGAGAGTAGAGAGGGAACATGAGAGAAAATGTGTGAATATTAGATTGAAAGTGAAGAAGTTCCAACCCTCTCCCTAGGTGGAGAGGGGTATTTATACTATTATATATTATGCCCCGGGTGGGCTGTGGAGTGAGCTGACAGTGGGTAAAGACCCGACCCACTCCACGATTACTTTAATAACTAATCTACTACTAATATTACTAATAATGCTACGAGCTATTAAATGCTAATAAGTACTCGGGATGACCGAGTCTTCAGATGAATATTTATATTCCTAACAACATGTAGGTAGAACATATGGATGGGGATTTCTCTACATAGAAATTTCCCTCCCCTCCTCACAAGTGGCGTCCAAAGGTCTTGTATACATCCCCATGTCCCCTTCTTCCTATGACAAGGTGATCTAGCACCTTGAAACCCTAACTCCCATGTGTCTATAAAAGTCGACCCATAAAACTCTCCTTATCATCACCATAATTCGACACACCTAAAACCAGCCACTCTCACGTACACTACTGATTCTACAGCCCATTTAGGAGTTAAAGAAAGGTCTCAAGAAGGATTAGAAGAAGGAAAACTCTAGGTGTTCCATTTCCAAGTCCATACGCCATATATATATCCCATAATCGAACATATAAGCAAGTAAGTATTCTAGCTTTCTTTCTTACCTTTTGTAAACTCAAAAACACATAAAACATATCACTAAATAATCTCTAATAGCAATCTAGGCCAAAGTGCATGTTTTTCTTTTCTTTCTCTTTTTGTCGAGCCAACCAAGAACACTCCTAATTTATATTTTTTTTTTATATAAATCAAGGAATCTATAAAACATGTTAGAGATAGGTTGAATATGTTCATGATCATGATAACATGCGTTAAAAATTAGTTATCACACTTAAAAACTCAAAACCCACTTATTTTTCTCTTTTCTTTTTCTGTCGCAACTCGCCCCAACGCCCCAACTTTGAACAATAATTTCGACCGCCAAAGGACCTTTAAAAATTTTGAAATTTGGCAAACATAAAGACCACCTAGCTAACTAATTGTAGGAAAATGAACGTCGTAAAAAGATTGCTTCATCTCAAAGATATTCGAGTTCCATTTATGTCTCTCGCTAACTGTTTCGAACGTATATATATAAATGATTCGAGCTCATAAGCTCGAATCATAAGCCCCTAAGCTGTAAATAAGACGTCAACAAGTTGATAATAAAGTGTATAAAGGAGTCGTATAAAGTCGTGCCTTTTCCCGAAGTGTAAAACGCATTTTAATGAAATAAGGATGTCGAATGAAAACCATAAAATGCTTGGAGGGTATTTTTTGCCAAAACTCCATTGATGTGTTTTTTTAGGTCTATAATAAACTACCAAGTTTTAAATTTATATTTTGCCGAACTAACCTATAGACTCTAAACACTAACGAGCAGTGTACCCGGTCAATGTAGATAGTTTCTAGGTAAGCAAGGGTCGTTCACTAGGAGTGAGATTTCTAATATACTAATTCTAGAGGTATTCGACTCTCCTAAACTAACGTAAAGGGGGGTTCAGCCTGAGAGACTGGCACGGGTTTGGTTTTATTCTAACTAAACTAAGATAAACAAACAATACAAGTATGAAGACACCAAAGATAGGAAGAACTGGTTAGCCAAGTCTAATCCATTTTATAGTTATACATGCTTATGTCTACTTGTTTTAATTCATTCAATTGTTAATCGGCATATCAATTACGAAATTCTGTCACAATTAAGTAACTAGCCCTCGGGGCGGATATGACGAAAGATCATAGTGACTCGTCTAGCATCAATACTAACTTATTGCTTTAAACCATCTAACCTAGTTCGGTATTACACGCTACTAGTCCTATTAGGTTGTAGACACGTTCCGTTTATGCCAAACAATGATTCCTAATAGAGATTCGGGTTAACACACATATAACTCAACCAAAGCAACCACAATTACAGGTAGTTAAGTCACATCAATTAAAGTTATAAGGATCATAACCTAGTTACATAGACTTCTACTAGTTATAAGCAATAAACGAGTTTTTATCGACAAGCACCCAATCCAATAACAAAGCAAACACATCGACAAAATTATAAAAACTAATAAAACTTCATAAACATGGCTAACACCTAAGGGTGTTAGCCCATAATCTCTGTAACAAAGTACATAAACATAATCATAACGAATAAAGTATGAAACATAATGAATACGATACGCTAACCGAATGATTAAGTAATATAACAATGATTAGAGATGTTCTTCAAGGATGATTAGGTCTTCAATATTGATCTTCTACTATTTGGAGAGGCTTTGATCGTCTGGGAATGCCCCTAAGGGTTCCCAAAGATGCCCAAATTCGTTAATGAGTTCGGTATTTATAGATTCTGAAATCTGGGTCGATACGGCGCATCTATAGAGTTAGATGCGCCGCATCTATAAGTAAACGTAGCCTCCAAGTCTGAAACTGACCCAATACGGCGCATCTAAATACCAGATGCGCCTCATCTCCCAATACGGCACATCTAAGGAATAGATGCGCCGCATCTCCTTCAGATACAGGTAGATCTCCTTTTTCTCTTTCCGTGGCCGCTTGAATCACCTAAAACGGAGTCCGGATGAAGATTTTATGGCCAAAATACGAAAGCATCTTCAAGTGTCGACTTGTAATCTTGACTTCTTCATTAAGCTTCTAATCTCCACTTGATTTCTTGGTAAGGATTGTGTATGGCCGATACGGCGCATCGGATTGGTCCGATGCGGCGTATCTAGAGTAGAACAAGTTGGTTCTTCTTCGTTGACCAAAGTTTCATATGCGACGCATGATAAAATCAGATGCGGCGCATGCTTCAAAGTCAGGCAATGGTCTTTAATCTCTTCAATTCAGCAGACTTTTCCAACTTGATTCATTTTGCTCCAATTTCCGTCCGAAATCATTAACTTTCACCTAATGCTTGTTTATAACTGAGAATTACAAAAGTAAACGATTAAGTATCAATTCTCATATAAAATAATACAAAACAAGCAATATACATAGGATACATGATGCTAATAAAATGTACTTATTTGATGTCATCAAATATCCCCCCACTTGAACTTTACTTGTCCTCAAGTAAACCTTAGATTAAAACTTATGAAAATGTATCCTGAATAGGATGTATTTTTACAATTAAGCATTTATTCGTTTTATCATAATTGCACAACCAAACACTTAACGAATTAGAAGAAAAATAAAATAAAATATTTCGATAAAAGCAAATCTAATCGTTTAACTGTCCAGTCGTGACGAATATTCTATCATAAGCTTGGCAATGATACACATCTCCCCCACTAAAGCTAAGGAGTAACAAGTCTAAAACGGTAAAAAGGGTTTTGAGGCTTAAAGGTTAATCATTCTTAATCACTATCGATCTCAAATTCCAGAAAAGGCGACAAAATCACAAATACATGATCGAATCCACGAACACGATACTTGCAATTGCTCAAATCCTTAACTCGAATAGGCTAAAGATAGGTCCAAACTTCACCAATAATAATATATCAAAAAGGGCGACAAAATCATAAATACATAGCCGAATCCACGACTACGATACTTAAGATTGCTCAAATCCCTAATCTCAATAAATCAAAGGTTTGGTTGGATAAAGAATAATAAAGGGTATGGATAAATTTTGGGATATAAATTGGTGTAAAATGAAAAATAAACAAAACAAATAAATTAAAATCCTAAGTGTGGTTAATCACTATCCCAACCATCCCATGAATAAGACTCATATCATTGAATAACTCACGCTTTAACACTTGAAACACACGCTTTAGGTAGACACGAATTATACTCAACAAGATCTCAATCAAAGAATAAACCTTAGTTGACGTTCCCATAACTGCCAACTCCCATTCAATCCATAGATATAATATACAACAACTAGTGGTGATATCGACCACTTAATACAAAACTTTACATAAGTTGGTTTAAAACAAACATCCAACTTTTCCTTTTTCTTTTTCTTTTCTTTTCTTTTTTTCGATTTTTTTTTTTTTTTTTTTTTTTTTTTTTTTTTTTTAGAAACATAAACATAGATGTGTAAAAAAATTCACCACATCACTATAATGATAATTCTGGATAATTTTTCCATACTTTTCATGACTTCAGAAATAACGGTAATAGTGAAAGTAGTAAACACACGAAAAATAAACTCAAAGATATACAATATTTACTTTCACTCCAATTTGCATTGTGCAATTTCCCGACCTAACCAAAGATAATGAATTACGCACGCGAACACAGGTAATGTAAGGAAACACACTTTGCCTAAAGCAATTAACCAACCACGGATTTTAATCTATAGGGTAGGCTAAGGTGTAAGGGTGTAACGAAACATTTTAAACATTGGTGTAAGAAACGAAAGGAATGGCTCTGAGGTTTTTCTAGGGGTATCTTACTCTAAAAGTGAGAGTAACAAAAGGTTTATACGGGGGTTAACTAACCAGTGTAGTTAGCTAATATCACATAACATATAAAGGCTATTTGGGTGTAATCCTAGAATTTACCAATTTAGACAAGTCATTCCAATTATATAAATAATACTTATTATGGTGGTCTCGAATAGTATACAAGCCAAGTTCTAAAGTTTACAAGTCACCGGCACACTCATAGATTTGTGAATTTTGAAAAATCACAATTTTTGAAAATAACGTCATGTGTGCAGCTATGCAACTTAGACTTTAAACAAAAACATGCTAAAAAATTTTAAATTTTGATATATTAAGCACATTTTAAGCATATTTTGAAAAGTTTAGGACAAGTACGTGTTAAGTGTTCTAATTCTCCAATCCCCCCACTTAAGTTAAACAACGTCCTCGTTGTTTGTATTTGAAATTAAAAACAAGAGATAGAAAGAATTAGAACGGAGAACTCCCCTGAGATTTGCTCGGTATGATCTTCCAATGTAAGTGTGCGAGCGTATAAAATGCGGGAGTCCATCAACATCTTCAATATTCCGGACCTGTAAAAATATAGAGACCACAGGAAAAACAAATCTCGAGAAACATCTCATTAATCATCGGTTAGAAAACGATAAACAAAAGAAAAATAAAGAACTGTATTCAATTCTGGCAGGTCGATACGCCGTATCTAAAAAGATAGATACGCCGCATTGATGTCAGCAAAACAGTTCGGACTAAAGTATTCCAGATGATTCGATACGCCGTATCCATAGGGGTTGGATACGCCGCATCGAAGGCCTGGGACAGACTCGACAGAAAATTAAATTGACATAAATTAAAAGATAAGCATGGGTTGCCTCCCACGAAGCGCTTGTTTTTGTTCAAGTCACGAGCCTGACTCCACCCTTATTTACTGTGTAATAAGGTGTTTTCCCCCCACTTGAAATCAAGTGCGGGTGATAGTGATGTCCGGATCGTCCATCTTCATTATTACCTGAAAGACAAACAACCAAGAACAGCAGTACAAACAAAAAAAATAAAACCTAAAGTAATGAAAATTAAATAAACACAAAAAATAAAATAAAAGAGAAAAATATTTTTGGGGTCACAGAAGATCGATGCGCCGTATCCAACAGACAATGGATACGCCGTATACGACACAAGTTAATACGCCGTATCTAACAGACAATAGATGCGCCGTATTATCTTCCTGTAACAGTTTTTTTTTTTTTTTTTTTTTTTTTTTTTAACACAAAATCACAACAAACTAAAAAAAAAAAAAAAAAAAAAAAAAAAAAAAAAAAAAAAAAAAAAATTGCCCACAGAGCGTCAATACGCCGTATTCACAGACAAGAATACGCCGTATTGAATCAGATAGATGCGCCGTATTCACAGACAAGAATACGCCGTATCTCCCTTCTGAGACAGACACACAGACAACAAACAAACGATAAAACAAATAAACCAAACACACAAAAATAAACTAAAAACAGAAAAATACCAATAAAACTAGCAAATAGATAAATTCACTCCCCGGCAGCGGCGCCAAAAACTTGATGTGTTTTTTTAGGTCTATAATAAACTACCAAGTTTTAAATTTATATTTTGCCGAACTAACCTATAGACTCTAAACACTAACGAGCAGTGTACCCGGTCAATGTAGATAGTTTCTAGGTAAGCAAGGGTCGTTCACTAGGAGTGAGATTTCTAATATACTAATTCTAGAGGTATTCGACTCTCCTAAACTAACGTAAAGGGGGGTTCAGCCTGAGAGACTGGCACGGGTTTGGTTTTATTCTAACTAAACTAAGATAAACAAACAATACAAGTATGAAGACACCAAAGATAGGAAGAACTGGTTAGCCAAGTCTAATCCATTTTATAGTTATACATGCTTATGTCTACTTGTTTTAATTCATTCAATTGTTAATCGGCATATCAATTACGAAATTCTGTCACAATTAAGTAACTAGCCCTCGGGGCGGATATGACGAAAGATCATAGTGACTCGTCTAGCATCAATACTAACTTATTGCTTTAAACCATCTAACCTAGTTCGGTATTACACGCTACTAGTCCTATTAGGTTGTAGACACGTTCCGTTTATGCCAAACAATGATTCCTAATAGAGATTCGGGTTAACACACATATAACTCAACCAAAGCAACCACAATTACAGGTAGTTAAGTCACATCAATTAAAGTTATAAGGATCATAACCTAGTTACATAGACTTCTACTAGTTATAAGCAATAAACGAGTTTTTATCGACAAGCACCCAATCCAATAACAAAGCAAACACATCGACAAAATTATAAAAACTAATAAAACTTCATAAACATGGCTAACACCTAAGGGTGTTAGCCCATAATCTCTGTAACAAAGTACATAAACATAATCATAACGAATAAAGTATGAAACATAATGAATACGATACGCTAACCGAATGATTAAGTAATATAACAATGATTAGAGATGTTCTTCAAGGATGATTATGTCTTCAATATTGATCTTCTACTGTTTGGAGAGGCTTTGATCGTCTGGGAATGCCCCTAAGGGTTCCCAAAGATGCCCAAATTCGTTAATGAGTTCGGTATTTATAGATTCTGAAATCTGGGTCGATACAGCGCATCTATAGAGTTAGATGCGCCGCATCTATAAGTAAACGTAGCCTCCAAGTCTGAAACTGACCCAATACGGCGCATCTAAATACCAGATGCGCCTCATCTCCCAATACGGCGCATCTAAGGAATAGATGCGCCGCATCTCCTTCAGATACAGGTAGATCTCCTTTTTCTCTTTCCGTGGCCGCTTGAATCACCTAAAACGGAGTCCGGATGAAGATTTTATGGCCAAAATACGAAAGCATCTTCAAGTGTTGACTTGTAATCTTGACTTCTTCATTAAGCTTCTAATCTCCACTTGATTTCTTGGTAAGGATTGTGTATGGCCGATACGGCGCATCGGATTGGTCCGATGCGGCGTATCTAGAGTAGAACAAGTTGGTTCTTCTTCGTTGACCAAAGTTTCATATGCGACGCATGATAAAATCAGATGCGGCGCATGCTTCAAAGTCAGGCAATGGTCTTTAATCTCTTCAATTCAGCAGACTTTTCCAACTTGATTCATTTTGCTCCAATTTCCGTCTGAAATCATTAACTTTCACCTAATGCTTGTTTATAACTGAGAATTACAAAAGTAAACGATTAAGTATCAATTCTCATATAAAATAATACAAAACAAGTAATATACATAGGATACATGATGCTAATAAAATGTACTTATTTGATGTCATCAAATATCCCCCCACTTGAACTTTACTTGTCCTCAAGTAAACCTTAGATTAAAACTTATGAAAATGTATCCTGAATAGGATGTATTTTTACAATTAAGCATTTATTCGTTTTATCATAATTGCACAACCAAACACTTAACGAATTAGAAGAAAAATAAAATAAAATATTTCGATAAAAGCAAATCTAATCGTTTAACTGTCCAGTCGTGACGAATATTCTATCATAAGCTTGGCAATGATACACATCTCCCCCACTAAAGCTAAGGAGTAACAAGTCTAAAACGGTTAAAAAGGGTTTTGAGGCTTAAAGGTTAATCATTCTTAATCACTATCGATCTCAAATTCCAGAAAAGGCGACAAAATCACAAATACATGATCGAATCCACGAACACGATACTTGCAATTGCTCAAATCCTTAACTCGAATAGGCTAAAGATAGGTCCAAACTTCACCAATAATAATATATCAAAAAGGGCGACAAAATCATAAATACATAGCCGAATCCACGACTACGATACTTAAGATTGCTCAAATCCCTAATCTCAATAAATCAAAGGTTTGGTTGGATAAAGAATAATAAAGGGTATGGATAAATTTTGGGATATAAATTGGTGTAAAATGAAAAATAAACAAAACAAATAAATTAAAATCCTAAGTGTGGTTAATCACTATCCCAACCATCCCATGAATAAGACTCATATCATTGAATAACTCACGCTTTAACACTTGAAACACACGCTTTAGGTAGACACGAATTATACTCAACAAGATCTCAATCAAAGAATAAACCTTAGTTGACGTTCCCATAACTGCCAACTCCCATTCAATCCATAGATATAATATACAACAACTAGTGGTGATATCGACCACTTAATACAAAACTTTACATAAGTTGGTTTAAAACAAACATCCAACTTTTCCTTTTTCTTTTTCTTTTCTTTTCTTTTTTTCGATTTTTTTTTTTTTTTTTTTTTTTTTTTTTTTTTTTTTTTTAGAAACATAAACATAGATGTGTAAAAAAATTCACCACATCACTATAATGATAATTCTGGATAATTTTTCCATACTTTTCATGACTTCAGAAATAACGGTAATAGTGAAAGTAGTAAACACACGAAAAATAAACTCAAAGATATACAATATTTACTTTCACTCCAATTTGCATTGTGCAATTTCCCGACCTAACCAAAGATAATGAATTACGCACGCGAACACAGGTAATGTAAGGAAACACACTTTGCCTAAAGCAATTAACCAACCACGGATTTTAATCTATAGGGTAGGCTAAGGTGTAAGGGTGTAACGAAACATTTTAAACATTGGTGTAAGAAACGAAAGGAATGGCTCTGAGGGTTTTTCTAGGGGTATCTTACTCTAAAAGTGAGAGTAACAAAAGGTTTATACGGGGGTTAACTAACCAGTGTAGTTAGCTAATATCACATAACATATAAAGGCTATTTGGGTGTAATCCTAGAATTTACCAATTTAGACAAGTCATTCCAATTATATAAATAATACTTATTATGGTGGTCTCGAATAGTATACAAGCCAAGTTCTAAAGTTTACAAGTCACCGGCACACTCATAGATTTGTGAATTTTGAAAAATCACAATTTTTGAAAATAACGTCATGTGTGCAGCTATGCAACTTAGACTTTAAACAAAAACATGCTAAAAAATTTTAAATTTTGATATATTAAGCACATTTTAAGCATATTTTGAAAAGTTTAGGACAAGTACGTGTTAAGTGTTCTAATTCTCCAATCCCCCCACTTAAGTTAAACAACGTCCTCGTTGTTTGTATTTGAAATTAAAAACAAGAGATAGAAAGAATTAGAACGGAGAACTCCCCTGAGATTTGCTCGGTATGATCTTCCAATGTAAGTGTGCGAGCGTATAAAATGCGGGAGTCCATCAACATCTTCAATATTCCGGACCTGTAAAAATATAGAGACCACAGGAAAAACAAATCTCGAGAAACATCTCATTAATCATCGGTTAGAAAACGATAAACAAAAGAAAAATAAAGAACTGTATTCAATTCTGGCAGGTCGATACGCCGTATCTAAAAAGATAGATACGCCGCATTGATGTCAGCAAAACAGTTCGGACTAAAGTATTCCAGATGATTCGATACGCCGTATCCATAGGGGTTGGATACGCCGCATCGAAGGCCTGGGACAGACTCGACAGAAAATTAAATTGACATAAATTAAAAGATAAGCATGGGTTGCCTCCCACGAAGCGCTTGTTTTTGTTCAAGTCACGAGCCTGACTCCACCCTTATTTACTGTGTAATAAGGTGTTTTCCCCCCACTTGAAATCAAGTGCGGGTGATAGTGATGTCCGGATCGTCCATCTTCATTATTACCTGAAAGACAAACAACCAAGAACAGCAGTACAAACAAAAAAAATAAAACCTAAAGTAATGAAAATTAAATAAACACAAAAAATAAAATAAAAGAGAAAAATATTTTTGGGGTCACAGAAGATCGATGCGCCGTATCCAACAGACAATGGATACGCCGTATACGACACAAGTTAATACGCCGTATCTAACAGACAATAGATGCGCCGTATTATCTTCCTGTAACAGTTTTTTTTTTTTTTTTTTTTTTTTTTTAACACAAAATCACACAAACTAAAAAAAAAAAAAAAAAAAAAAAAAAAAAAAAAAAAAAAAAAAAAAAAAAAAAAAAAATTGCCCACAGAGCGTCAATACGCCGTATTCACAGACAAGAATACGCCGTATTGAATCAGATAGATGCGCCGTATTCACAGACAAGAATACGCCATATCTCCCTTCTGAGACAGACACACAGACAACAAACAAACGATAAAACAGATAAACCAAACACACAAAAATAAACTAAAAACAGAAAAATACCGATAAAACTAGCAAATAGATAAATTCACTCCCCGGCAGCGGCGCCAAAAACTTGATGTGTTTTTTTAGGTCTATAATAAACTACCAAGTTTTAAATTTATATTTTGCCGAACTAACCTATAGACTCTAAACACTAACGAGCAGTGTACCCGGTCAATGTAGATAGTTTTCTAGGTAAGCAAGGGTCGTTCACTAGGAGTGAGATTTCTAATATACTAATTCTAGAGGTATTCGACTCTCCTAAACTAACGTAAAGGGGGGTTCAGCCTGAGAGACTGGCACGGGTTTGGTTTTATTCTAACTAAACTAAGATAAACAAACAATACAAGTATGAAGACACCAAAGATAGGAAGAACTGGTTAGCCAAGTCTAATCCATTTTATAGTTATACATGCTTATGTCTACTTGTTTTAATTCATTCAATTGTTAATCGGCATATCAATTACGAAATTATGTCACAATTAAGTAACTAGCCCTCGGGGCGGATATGACGAAAGATCATAGTGACTCGTCTAGCATCAATACTAACTTATTGCTTTAAACCATCTAACCTAGTTCGGTATTACACGCTACTAGTCCTATTAGGTTGTAGACACGTTCCGTTTATGCCAAACAATGATTCCTAATAGAGATTCGGGTTAACACACATATAACTCAACCAAAGCAACCACAATTACAGGTAGTTAAGTCACATCAATTAAAGTTATAAGGATCATAACCTAGTTACATAGACTTCTACTAGTTATAAGCAATAAACGAGTTTTTATCGACAAGCACCCAATCCAATAACAAAGCAAACACATCGACAAAATTATAAAAACTAATAAAACTTCATAAACATGGCTAACACCTAAGGGTGTTAGCCCATAATCTCTGTAACAAAGTACATAAACATAATCATAACGAATAAAGTATGAAACATAATGAATACGATACGCTAACCGAATGATTAAGTAATATAACAATGATTAGAGATGTTCTTCAAGGATGATTATGTCTTCAATATTGATCTTCTACTGTTTGGAGAGGCTTTGATCGTCTGGGAATGCCCCTAAGGGTTCCCAAAGATGCCCAAATTCGTTAATGAGTTCGGTATTTATAGATTCTGAAATCTAGGTCGATACGGCGCATCTATAGAGTTAGATGCGCCGCATCTATAAGTAAACGTAGCCTCCAAGTCTGAAACTGACCCAATACGGCGCATCTAAATACCAGATGCGCCTCATCTCCCAATACGGCGCATCTAAGGAATAGATGCGCCGCATCTCCTTCAGATACAGGTAGATCTCCTTTTTCTCTTTTCGTGGCCGCTTGAATCACCTTAAACGGAGTCCGGATGAAGATTTTATGGCCAAAATACGAAAGCATCTTCAAGTGTCGACTTGTAATCTTGACTTCTTCATTAAGCTTCTAATCTCCACTTGATTTCTTGGTAAGGATTGTGTATGGCCGATACGGCGCATCGGATTGGTCCGATGCGGCGTATCTGGAGTAGAACAAGTTGGTTCTTCTTCGTTGACCAAAGTTTCATATGCGACGCATGATAAAATCAGATGCGGCGCATGCTTCAAAGTCAGGCAATGGTCTTTAATCTCATCAATTCAGCAGACTTTTCCAACTTGATTCATTTTGCTCCAATTTCCGTCCGAAATCATTAACTTTCACCTAATGCTTGTTTATAACTGAGAATTACAAAAGTAAACGATTAAGTATCAATTCTCATATAAAATAATACAAAACAAGCAATATACATAGGATACATGATGCTAATAAAATGTACTTATTTGATGTCATCAAATATCCCCCCACTTGAACTTTACTTGTCCTCAAGTAAACCTTAGATTAAAACTTATGAAAATGTATCCTGAATAGGATGTATTTTTACAATTAAGCATTTATTCGTTTTATCATAATTGCACAACCAAACACTTAACGAATTAGAAGAAAAATAAAATAAAATATTTCGATAAAAGCAAATCTAATCGTTTAACTGTCCAGTCGTGACGAATATTCTATCATAAGCTTGGCAATGATACACATCTCCCCCACTAAAGCTAATGAGTAACAAGTCTAAAACGGTAAAAAGGGTTTTGAGGCTTAAAGGTTAATCATTCTTAATCACTATCGATCTCAAATTCCAGAAAAGGCGACAAAATCACAAATACATGATCGAATCCACGAACACGATACTTGCAATTGCTCAAATCCTTAACTCGAATAGGCTAAAGATAGGTCCAAACTTCACCAATAATAATATATCAAAAAGGGCGACAAAATCATAAATACATAGCCGAATCCACGACTACGATACTTAAGATTGCTCAAATCCCTAATCTCAATAAATCAAAGGTTTGGTTGGATAAAGAATAATAAAGGGTATGGATAAATTTTGGGATATAAATTGGTGTAAAATGAAAAATAAACAAAACAAATAAATTAAAATCCTAAGTGTGGTTAATCACTATCCCAACCATCCCATGAATAAGACTCATATCATTGAATAACTCACGCTTTAACACTTGAAACACACGCTTTAGGTAGACACGAATTATACTCAACAAGATCTCAATCAAAGAATAAACCTTAGTTGACGTTCCCATAACTGCCAACTCCCATTCAATCCATAGATATAATATACAACAACTAGTGGTGATATCGACCACTTAATACAAAACTTTACATAAGTTGGTTTAAAACAAACATCCAACTTTTCCTTTTTCTTTTTCTTTTCTTTTCTTTTTTTCGATTTTTTTTTTTTTTTTTTTTTTTTTTTTTTTTTTTAGAAACATAAACATAGATGTGTAAAAAAATTCACCACATCACTATAATGATAATTCTGGATAATTTTTCCATACTTTTCATGACTTCAGAAATAACGGTAATAGTGAAAGTAGTAAACACACGAAAAATAAACTCAAAGATATACAATATTTACTTTCACTCCAATTTGCATTGTGCAATTTCCCGACCTAACCAAAGATAATGAATTACGCACGCGAACACAGGTAATGTAAGGAAACACACTTTGCCTAAAGCAATTAACCAACCACGGATTTTAATCTATAGGGTAGGCTAAGGTGTAAGGGTGTAACGAAACATTTTAAACATTGGTGTAAGAAACGAAAGGAATGGCTCTGAGGGTTTTTCTAGGGGTATCTTACTCTAAAAGTGAGAGTAACAAAAGGTTTATACGGGGGTTAACTAACCAGTGTAGTTAGCTAATATCACATAACATATAAAGGCTATTTGGGTGTAATCCTAGAATTTACCAATTTAGACAAGTCATTCCAATTATATAAATAATACTTATTATGGTGGTCTCGAATAGTATACAAGCCAAGTTCTAAAGTTTACAAGTCACCGGCACACTCATAGATTTGTGAATTTTGAAAAATCACAATTTTTGAAAATAACGTCATGTGTGCAGCTATGCAACTTAGACTTTAAACAAAAACATGCTAAAAAATTTTAAATTTTGATATATTAAGCACATTTTAAGCATATTTTGAAAAGTTTAGGACAAGTACGTGTTAAGTGTTCTAATTCTCCAATCCCCCCACTTAAGTTAAACAACGTCCTCGTTGTTTGTATTTGAAATTAAAAACAAGAGATAGAAAGAATTAGAACGGAGAACTCCCCTGAGATTTGCTCGGTATGATCTTCCAATGTAAGTGTGCGAGCGTATAAAATGCGGGAGTCCATCAACATCTTCAATATTCCGGACCTGTAAAAATATAGAGACCACAGGAAAAACAAATCTCGAGAAACATCTCATTAATCATCGGTTAGAAAACGATAAACAAAAGAAAAATAAAGAACTGTATTCAATTCTGGCAGGTCGATACGCCGTATCTAAAAAGATAGATACGCCGCATTGATGTCAGCAAAACAGTTCGGACTAAAGTATTCCAGATGATTCGATACGCCGTATCCATAGGGGTTGGATACGCCGCATCGAAGGCCTGGGACAGACTCGACAGAAAATTAAATTGACATAAATTAAAAGATAAGCATGGGTTGCCTCCCACGAAGCGCTTGTTTTTGTTCAAGTCACGAGCCTGACTCCACCCTTATTTACTGTGTAATAAGGTGTTTTCCCCCCACTTGAAATCAAGTGCGGGTGATAGTGATGTCCGGATCGTCCATCTTCATTATTACCTGAAAGACAAACAACCAAGAACAGCAGTACAAACAAAAAAAATAAAACCTAAAGTAATGAAAATTAAATAAACACAAAAAATAAAATAAAAGAGAAAAATATTTTTGGGGTCACAGAAGATCGATGCGCCGTATCCAACAGACAATGGATACGCCGTATACGACACAAGTTAATACGCCGTATCTAACAGACAATAGATGCGCCGTATTATCTTCCTGTAACAGTTTTTTTTTTTTTTTTTTTTTTTTTTTTTTTTTTTAACACAAAATCACACAAACTAAAAAAAATAAATAAATAAATAAAAAAAAAAAAAAAAAAAAAAAAAAAAAAAAAAAAAAATTTGCCCACAGAGCGTCAATACGCCGTATTCACAGACAAGAATACGCCGTATTGAATCAGATAGATGCGCCGTATTCACAGACAAGAATACGCCGTATCTCCCTTCTGAGACAGACACACAGACAACAAACAAACGATAAAACAGATAAACCAAACACACAAAAATAAACTAAAAACAGAAAAATACCGATAAAACTAGTAAATAGATAAATTCACTCCCCGGCAGCGGCGCCAAAAACTTGATGTGTTTTTTTAGGTCTATAATAAACTACCAAGTTTTAAATTTATATTTTGCCGAACTAACCTATAGACTCTAAACACTAACGAGCAGTGTACCCGGTCAATGTAGATAGTTTCTAGGTAAGCAAGGGTCGTTCACTAGGAGTGAGATTTCTAATATACTAATTCTAGAGGTATTCGACTCTCCTAAACTAACGTAAAGGGGGGTTCAGCCTGAGAGACTGGCACGGGTTTGGTTTTATTCTAACTAAACTAAGATAAACAAACAATACAAGTATGAAGACACCAAAGATAGGAAGAACTGGTTAGCCAAGTCTAATCCATTTTATAGTTATACATGCTTATGTCTACTTGTTTTAATTCATTCAATTGTTAATCGGCATATCAATTACGAAATTCTGTCACAATTAAGTAACTAGCCCTCGGGGCGGATATGACGAAAGATCATAGTGACTCGTCTAGCATCAATACTAACTTATTGCTTTAAACCATCTAACCTAGTTCGGTATTACACGCTACTAGTCCTATTAGGTTGTAGACACGTTCCGTTTATGCCAAACAATGATTCCTAATAGAGATTCGGGTTAACACACATATAACTCAACCAAAGCAACCACAATTACAGGTAGTTAAGTCACATCAATTAAAGTTATAAGGATCATAACCTAGTTACATAGACTTCTACTAGTTATAAGCAATAAACGAGTTTTTATCGACAAGCACCCAATCCAATAACAAAGCAAACACATCGACAAAATTATAAAAACTAATAAAACTTCATAAACATGGCTAACACCTAAGGGTGTTAGCCCATAATCTCTGTAACAAAGTACATAAACATAATCATAACGAATAAAGTATGAAACATAATGAATACGATACGCTAACCGAATGATTAAGTAATATAACATTGATTAGAGATGTTCTTCAAGGATGATTATGTCTTCAATATTGATCTTCTACTGTTTGGAGAGGCTTTGATCGTCTGGGAATGCCCCTAAGGGTTCCCAAAGATGCCCAAATTCGTTAATGAGTTCGGTATTTATAGATTCTGAAATCTGGGTCGATACGGCGCATCTATAGAGTTAGATGCGCCGCATCTATAAGTAAACGTAGCCTCCAAGTCTGAAACTGACCCAATACGGCGCATCTAAATACCAGATGCGCCTCATCTCCCAATACGGCGCATCTAAGGAATAGATGCGCCGCATCTCCTTCAGATACAGGTAGATCTCCTTTTTCTCTTTCCGTGGCCGCTTGAATCACCTAAAACGGAGTCCGGATGAAGATTTTATGGCCAAAATACGAAAGCATCTTCAAGTGTTGACTTGTAATCTTGACTTCTTCATTAAGCTTCTAATCTCCACTTGATTTCTTGGTAAGGATTGTGTATGGCCGATACGGCGCATCGGATTGGTCCGATGCGGCGTATCTAGAGTAGAACAAGTTGGTTATTCTTCGTTGACCAAAGTTTCATATGCGACGCATGATAAAATCAGATGCGGCGCATGCTTCAAAGTCAGGCAATGGTCTTTAATCTCATCAATTCAGCAGACTTTTCCAACTTGATTCATTTTGCTCCAATTTCCGTCCGAAATCATTAACTTTCACATAATGCTTGTTTATAACTGAGAATTACAAAAGTAAACGATTAAGTATCAATTCTCATATAAAATAATACAAAACAAGCAATATACATAGGATACATGATGCTAATAAAATGTACTTATTTGATGTCATCAAATATCCCCCCACTTGAACTTTACTTGTCCTCAAGTAAACCTTAGATTAAAACTTATGAAAATGTATCCTGAATAGGATGTATTTTTACAATTAAGCATTTATTCGTTTTATCATAATTGCACAACCAAACACTTAACGAATTAGAAGAAAAATAAAATAAAATATTTCGATAAAAGCAAATCTAATCGTTTAACTGTCCAGTCGTGACGAATATTCTATCATAAGCTTGGCAATGATACACATCTCCCCCACTAAAGCTAAGGAGTAACAAGTCTAAAACGGTAAAAAGGGTTTTGAGGCTTAAAGGTTAATCATTCTTAATCACTATCGATCTCAAATTCCAGAAAAGGCGACAAAATCACAAATACATGATCGAATCCACGAACACGATACTTGCAATTGCTCAAATCCTTAACTCGAATAGGCTAAAGATAGGTCCAAACTTCACCAATAATAATATATCAAAAAGGGCGACAAAATCATAAATACATAGCCGAATCCACGACTACGATACTTAAGATTGCTCAAATCCCTAATCTCAATAAATCAAAGGTTTGGTTGGATAAAGAATAATAAAGGGTATGGATAAATTTTGGGATATAAATTGGTGTAAAATGAAAAATAAACAAAACAAATAAATTAAAATCCTAAGTGTGGTTAATCACTATCCCAACCATCCCATGAATAAGACTCATATCATTGAATAACTCACGCTTTAACACTTGAAACACACGCTTTAGGTAGACACGAATTATACTCAACAAGATCTCAATCAAAGAATAAACCTTAGTTGACGTTCCCATAACTGCCAACTCCCATTCAATCCATAGATATAATATACAACAACTAGTGGTGATATCGACCACTTAATACAAAACTTTACATAAGTTGGTTTAAAACAAACATCCAACTTTTCCTTTTTCTTTTTCTTTTCTTTTTTTTTTTTTCGATTTTTTTTTTTTTTTTTTTTTTTTTTTTTTTTTTTTTTTAGAAACATAAACATAGATGTGTAAAAAAATTCACCACATCACTATAATGATAATTCTGGATAATTTTTCCATACTTTTCATGACTTCAGAAATAACGGTAATAGTGAAAGTAGTAAACACACGAAAAATAAACTCAAAGATATACAATATTTACTTTCACTCCAATTTGCATTGTGCAATTTCCCGACCTAACCAAAGATAATGAATTACGCACGCGAACACAGGTAATGTAAGGAAACACACTTTGCCTAAAGCAATTAACCAACCACGGATTTTAATCTATAGGGTAGGCTAAGGTGTAAGGGTGTAACGAAACATTTTAAACATTGGTGTAAGAAACGAAAGGAATGGCTCTGAGGGTTTTTCTAGGGGTATCTTACTCTAAAAGTGAGAGTAACAAAAGGTTTATACGGGGGTTAACTAACCAGTGTAGTTAGCTAATATCACATAACATATAAAGGCTATTTGGGTGTAATCCTAGAATTTACCAATTTAGACAAGTCATTCCAATTATATAAATAATACTTATTATGGTGGTCTCGAATAGTATACAAGCCAAGTTCTAAAGTTTACAAGTCACGGCACACTCATAGATTTGTGAATTTTGAAAAATCACAATTTTTGAAAATAACGTCATGTGTGCAGCTATGCAACTTAGACTTTAAACAAAAACATGCTAAAAAATTTTAAATTTTGATATATTAAGCACATTTTAAGCATATTTTGAAAAGTTTAGGACAAGTACGTGTTAAGTGTTCTAATTCTCCAATCCCCCCACTTAAGTTAAACAACGTCCTCGTTGTTTGTATTTGAAATTAAAAACAAGAGATAGAAAGAATTAGAACGGAGAACTCCCCTGAGATTTGCTCGGTATGATCTTCCAATGTAAGTGTGCGAGCGTATAAAATGCGGGAGTCCATCAACATCTTCAATATTCCGGACCTGTAAAAATATAGAGACCACAGGAAAAACAAATCTCGAGAAACATCTCATTAATCATCGGTTAGAAAACGATAAACAAAAGAAAAATAAAGAACTGTATTCAATTCTGGCAGGTCGATACGCCGTATCTAAAAAGATAGATACGCCGCATTGATGTCAGCAAAACAGTTCGGACTAAAGTATTCCAGATGATTCGATACGCCGTATCCATAGGGGTTGGATACGCCGCATCGAAGGCCTGGGACAGACTCGACAGAAAATTAAATTGACATAAATTAAAAGATAAGCATGGGTTGCCTCCCACGAAGCGCTTGTTTTTGTTCAAGTCACGAGCCTGACTCCACCCTTATTTACTGTGTAATAGGGTGTTTTCCCCCCACTTGAAATCAAGTGCGGGTGATAGTGATGTCCGGATCGTCCATCTTCATTATTACCTGAAAGACAAACAACCAAGAACAGCAGTACAAACAAAAAAAATAAAACCTAAAGTAATGAAAATTAAATAAACACAAAAAATAAAATAAAAGAGAAAAATATTTTTGGGGTCACAGAAGATCGATGCGCCGTATCCAACAGACAATGGATACGCCGTATACGACACAAGTTAATACGCCGTATCTAACAGACAATAGATGCGCCGTATTATCTTCCTGTAACAGTTTTTTTTTTTTTTTTTTTTTTTTTTTTTTTTTTTTTTTTTTTTTTTTTTTTTTAACACAAAATCACACAAACTAAAAAAAAAAATAAATAAATAAATAAATAAAAAAAAAATAAAATTTGCCCACAGAGCGTCAATACGCCGTATTCACAGACAAGAATACGCCGTATTGAATCAGATAGATGCGCCGTATTCACAGACAAGAATACGCCGTATCTCCCTTCTGAGACAGACACACAGACAACAAACAAACGATAAAACAAATAAACCAAACACACAAAAATAAACTAAAAACAGAAAAATACCAATAAAACTAGCAAATAGATAAATTCACTCCCCGGCAGCGGCGCCAAAAACTTGATGTGTTTTTTTAGGTCTATAATAAACTACCAAGTTTTAAATTTATATTTTGCCGAACTAACCTATAGACTCTAAACACTAACGAGCAGTGTACCCGGTCAATGTAGATAGTTTCTAGGTAAGCAAGGGTCGTTCACTAGGAGTGAGATTTCTAATATACTAATTCTAGAGGTATTCGACTCTCCTAAACTAACGTAAAGGGGGGTTCAGCCTGAGAGACTGGCACGGGTTTGTTTTTATTCTAACTAAACTAAGATAAACAAACAATACAAGTATGAAGACACCAAAGATAGGAAGAACTGGTTAGCCAAGTCTAATCCATTTTATAGTTATACATGCTTATGTCTACTTGTTTTAATTCATTCAATTGTTAATCGGCATATCAATTACGAAATTCTGTCACAATTAAGTAACTAGCCCTCGGGGCGGATATGACGAAAGATCATAGTGACTCGTCTAGCATCAATACTAACTTATTGCTTTAAACCATCTAACCTAGTTCGGTATTACACGCTACTAGTCCTATTAGGTTGTAGACACGTTCCGTTTATGCCAAACAATGATTCCTAATAGAGATTCGGGTTAACACACATATAACTCAACCAAAGCAACCACAATTACAGGTAGTTAAGTCACATCAATTAAAGTTATAAGGATCATAACCTAGTTACATAGACTTCTACTAGTTATAAGCAATAAACGAGTTTTTATCGACAAGCACCCAATCCAATAACAAAGCAAACACATCGACAAAATTATAAAAACTAATAAAACTTCATAAACATGGCTAACACCTAAGGGTGTTAGCCCATAATCTCTGTAACAAAGTACATAAACATAATCATAACGAATAAAGTATGAAACATAATGAATACGATACGCTAACCGAATGATTAAGTAATATAACAATGATTAGAGATGTTCTTCAAGGATGATTATGTCTTCAATATTGATCTTCTACTGTTTGGAGAGGCTTTGATCGTCTGGGAATGCCCCTAAGGGTTCCCAAAGATGCCCAAATTCGTTAATGAGTTCGGTATTTATAGATTCTGAAATCTGGGTCGATACGGCGCATCTATAGAGTTAGATGCGCCGCATCTATAAGTAAACGTAGCCTCCAAGTCTGAAACTGACCCAATACGGCGCATCTAAATACCAGATGCGCCTCATCTCCCAATACGGCGCATCTAAGGAATAGATGCGCCGCATCTCCTTCAGATACAGGTAGATCTCCTTTTTCTCTTTCCGTGGCCGCTTGAATCACCTAAAACGGAGTCCGGATGAAGATTTTATGGCCAAAATACGAAAGCATCTTCAAGTGTCGACTTGTAATCTTGACTTCTTCATTAAGCTTCTAATCTCCACTTGATTTCTTGGTAAGGATTGTGTATGGCCGATACGGCGCATCGGATTGGTCCGATGCGGCGTATCTGGAGTAGAACAAGTTGGTTCTTCTTCGTTGACCAAAGTTTCATATGCGACGCAAGATAAAATCAGATGCGGCGCATGCTTCAAAGTCAGGCAATGGTCTTTAATCTCATCAATTCAGCAGACTTTTCCAACTTGATTCATTTTGCTCCAATTTCCGTCCGAAATCATTAACTTTCACCTAATGCTTGTTTATAACTGAGAATTACAAAAGTAAACGATTAAGTATCAATTCTCATATAAAATAATACAAAACAAGCAATATACATAGGATACATGATGCTAATAAAATGTACTTATTTGATGTCATCAAATATCCCCCCACTTGAACTTTACTTGTCCTCAAGTAAACCTTAGATTAAAACTTATGAAAATGTATCCTGAATAGGATGTATTTTTACAATTAAGCATTTATTCGTTTTATCATAATTGCACAACCAAACACTTAACGAATTAGAAGAAAAATAAAATAAAATATTTCGATAAAAGCAAATCTAATCGTTTAACTGTCCAGTCGTGACGAATATTCTATCATAAGCTTGGCAATGATACACATCTCCCCCACTAAAGCTAAGGAGTAACAAGTCTAAAACGGTAAAAAGGGTTTTGAGGCTTAAAGGTTAATCATTCTTAATCACTATCGATCTCAAATTCCAGAAAAGGCGACAAAATCACAAATACATGATCGAATCCACGAACACGATACTTGCAATTGCTCAAATCCTTAACTCGAATAGGCTAAAGATAGGTCCAAACTTCACCAATAATAATATATCAAAAAGGGCGACAAAATCATAAATACATAGCCGAATCCACGACTACGATACTTAAGATTGCTCAAATCCCTAATCTCAATAAATCAAAGGTTTGGTTGGATAAAGAATAATAAAGGGTATGGATAAATTTTGGGATATAAATTGGTGTAAAATGAAAAATAAACAAAACAAATAAATTAAAATCCTAAGTGTGGTTAATCACTATCCCAACCATCCCATGAATAAGACTCATATCATTGAATAACTCACGCTTTAACACTTGAAACACACGCTTTAGGTAGACACGAATTATACTCAACAAGATCTCAATCAAAGAATAAACCTTAGTTGACGTTCCCATAACTGCCAACTCCCATTCAATCCATAGATATAATATACAACAACTAGTGGTGATATCGACCACTTAATACAAAACTTTACATAAGTTGGTTTAAAACAAACATCCAACTTTTCCTTTTTCTTTTTCTTTTCTTTTCTTTTTTTCGATTTTTTTTTTTTTTTTTTTTTTTTTTTTTTTTTTTTTTTTAGAAACATAAACATAGATGTGTAAAAAAATTCACCACATCACTATAATGATAATTCTGGATAATTTTTCCATACTTTTCATGACTTCAGAAATAACGGTAATAGTGAAAGTAGTAAACACACGAAAAATAAACTCAAAGATATACAATATTTACTTTCACTCCAATTTGCATTGTGCAATTTCCCGACCTAACCAAAGATAATGAATTACGCACGCGAACACAGGTAATGTAAGGAAACACACTTTGCCTAAAGCAATTAACCAACCACGGATTTTAATCTATAGGGTAGGCTAAGGTGTAAGGGTGTAACGAAACATTTTAAACATTGGTGTAAGAAACGAAAGGAATGGCTCTGAGGGTTTTTCTAGGGGTATCTTACTCTAAAAGTGAGAGTAACAAAAGGTTTATACGGGGGTTAACTAACCAGTGTAGTTAGCTAATATCACATAACATATAAAGGCTATTTGGGTGTAATCCTAGAATTTACCAATTTAGACAAGTCATTCCAATTATATAAATAATACTTATTATGGTGGTCTCGAATAGTATACAAGCCAAGTTCTAAAGTTTACAAGTCACCGGCACACTCATAGATTTGTGAATTTTGAAAAATCACAATTTTTGAAAATAACGTCATGTGTGCAGCTATGCAACTTAGACTTTAAACAAAAACATGCTAAAAAATTTTAAATTTTGATATATTAAGCACATTTTAAGCATATTTTGAAAAGTTTAGGACAAGTACGTGTTAAGTGTTCTAATTCTCCAATCCCCCCACTTAAGTTAAACAACGTCCTCGTTGTTTGTATTTGAAATTAAAAACAAGAGATAGAAAGAATTAGAACGGAGAACTCCCCTGAGATTTGCTCGGTATGATCTTCCAATGTAAGTGTGCGAGCGTATAAAATGCGGGAGTCCATCAACATCTTCAATATTCCGGACCTGTAAAAATATAGAGACCACAGGAAAAACAAATCTCGAGAAACATCTCATTAATCATCGGTTAGAAAACGATAAACAAAAGAAAAATAAAGAACTGTATTCAATTCTGGCAGGTCGATACGCCGTATCTAAAAAGATAGATACGCCGCATTGATGTCAGCAAAACAGTTCGGACTAAAGTATTCCAGATGATTCGATACGCCGTATCCATAGGGGTTGGATACGCCGCATCGAAGGCCTGGGACAGACTCGACAGAAAATTAAATTGACATAAATTAAAAGATAAGCATGGGTTGCCTCCCACGAAGCGCTTGTTTTTGTTCAAGTCACGAGCCTGACTCCACCCTTATTTACTGTGTAATAAGGTGTTTTCCCCCCACTTGAAATCAAGTGCGGGTGATAGTGATGTCCGGATCGTCCATCTTCATTATTACCTGAAAGACAAACAACCAAGAACAGCAGTACAAACAAAAAAAATAAAACCTAAAGTAATGAAAATTAAATAAACACAAAAAATAAAATAAAAGAGAAAAATATTTTTGGGGTCACAGAAGATCGATGCGCCGTATCCAACAGACAATGGATACGCCGTATACGACACAAGTTAATACGCCGTATCTAACAGACAATAGATGCGCCGTATTATCTTCCTGTAACAGTTTTTTTTTTTTTTTTTTTTTTTTTTTTTTTTTTTTTAACACAAAATCACACAAACTAAAAAAAAAAAAAAAAATTTTGCCCACAGAGCGTCAATACGCCGTATTCACAGACAAGAATACGCCGTATTGAAACAGATAGATGCGCCGTATTCACAGACAAGAATACGCCGTATCTCCCTTCTGAGACAGACACACAGACAACAAACAAACGATAAAACAAATAAACCAAACACACAAAAATAAACTAAAAACAGAAAAATACCGATAAAACTAGCAAATAGATAAATTCACTCCCCGGCAGCGGCGCCAAAAACTTGATGTGTTTTTTTAGGTCTATAATAAACTACCAAGTTTTAAATTTATATTTTGCCGAACTAACCTATAGACTCTAAACACTAACGAGCAGTGTACCCGGTCAATGTAGATAGTTTCTAGGTAAGCAAGGGTCGTTCACTAGGAGTGAGATTTCTAATATACTAATTCTAGAGGTATTCGACTCTCCTAAACTAACGTAAAGGGGGGTTCAGCCTGAGAGACTGGCACGGGTTTGGTTTTATTCTAACTAAACTAAGATAAACAAACAATACAAGTATGAAGACACCAAAGATAGGAAGAACTGGTTAGCCAAGTCTAATCCATTTTATAGTTATACATGCTTATGTCTACTTGTTTTAATTCATTCAATTGTTAATCGGCATATCAATTACGAAATTCTGTCACAATTAAGTAACTAGCCCTCGGGGCGGATATGACGAAAGATCATAGTGACTCGTCTAGCATCAATACTAACTTATTGCTTTAAACCATCTAACCTAGTTCGGTATTACACGCTACTAGTCCTATTAGGTTGTAGACACGTTCCGTTTATGCCAAACAATGATTCCTAATAGAGATTCGGGTTAACACACATATAACTCAACCAAAGCAACCACAATTACAGGTAGTTAAGTCACATCAATTAAAGTTATAAGGATCATAACCTAGTTACATAGACTTCTACTAGTTATAAGCAATAAACGAGTTTTTATCGACAAGCACCCAATCCAATAACAAAGCAAACACATCGACAAAATTATAAAAACTAATAAAACTTCATAAACATGGCTAACACCTAAGGGTGTTAGCCCATAATCTCTGTAACAAAGTACATAAACATAATCATAACGAATAAAGTATGAAACATAATGAATACGATACGCTAACCGAATGATTAAGTAATATAACAATGATTAGAGATGTTCTTCAAGGATGATTATGTCTTCAATATTGATCTTCTACTGTTTGGAGAGGCTTTGATCGTCTGGGAATGCCCCTAAGGGTTCCCAAAGATGCCCAAATTCGTTAATGAGTTCGGTATTTATAGATTCTGAAATCTGGGTCGATACGGCGCATCTATAGAGTTAGATGCGCCGCATCTATAAGTAAACGTAGCCTCCAAGTCTGAAACTGACCCAATACGGCGCATCTAAATACCAGATGCGCCTCATCTCCCAATACGGCGCATCTAAGGAATAGATGCGCCGCATCTCCTTCATATACAGGTAGATCTCCTTTTTCTCTTTCCGTGGCCGCTTGAATCACCTAAAACGGAGTCCGGATGAAGATTTTATGGCCAAAATACGAAAGCATCTTCAAGTGTTGACTTGTAATCTTGACTTCTTCATTAAGCTTCTAATCTCCACTTGATTTCTTGGTAAGGATTGTGTATGGCCGATACGGCGCATCGGATTGGTCCGATGCGGCGTATCTAGAGTAGAACAAGTTGGTTCTTCTTCGTTGACCAAAGTTTCATATGCGACGCATGATAAAATCAGATGCGGCGCATGCTTCAAAGTCAGGCAATGGTCTTTAATCTCATCAATTCAGCAGACTTTTCCAACTTGATTCATTTTGCTCCAATTTCCGTCCGAAATCATTAACTTTCACCTAATGCTTGTTTATAACTGAGAATTACAAAAGTAAACGATTAAGTATCAATTCTCATATAAAATAATACAAAACAAGCAATATACATAGGATACATGATGCTAATAAAATGTACTTATTTGATGTCATCAAATATCCCCCCACTTGAACTTTACTTGTCCTCAAGTAAACCTTAGATTAAAACTTATGAAAATGTATCCTGAATAGGATGTATTTTTACAATTAAGCATTTATTCGTTTTATCATAATTGCACAACCAAACACTTAACGAATTAGAAGAAAAATAAAATAAAATATTTCGATAAAAGCAAATCTAATCGTTTAACTGTCCAGTCGTGACGAATATTCTATCATAAGCTTGGCAATGATACACATCTCCCCCACTAAAGCTAAGGAGTAACAAGTCTAAAACGGTAAAAAGGGTTTTGAGGCTTAAAGGTTAATCATTCTTAATCACTATCGATCTCAAATTCCAGAAAAGGCGACAAAATCACAAATACATGATCGAATCCACGAACACGATACTTGCAATTGCTCAAATCCTTAACTCGAATAGGCTAAAGATAGGTCCAAACTTCACCAATAATAATATATCAAAAAGGGCGACAAAATCATAAATACATAGCCGAATCCACGACTACGATACTTAAGATTGCTCAAATCCCTAATCTCAATAAATCAAAGGTTTGGTTGGATAAAGAATAATAAAGGGTATGGATAAATTTTGGGATATAAATTGGTGTAAAATGAAAAATAAACAAAACAAATAAATTAAAATCCTAAGTGTGGTTAATCACTATCCCAACCATCCCATGAATAAGACTCATATCATTGAATAACTCACGCTTTAACACTTGAAACACACGCTTTAGGTAGACACGAATTATACTCAACAAGATCTCAATCAAAGAATAAACCTTAGTTGACGTTCCCATAACTGCCAACTCCCATTCAATCCATAGATATAATATACAACAACTAGTGGTGATATCGACCACTTAATACAAAACTTTACATAAGTTGGTTTAAAACAAACATCCAACTTTTCCTTTTTCTTTTTCTTTCTTTTTTTTTTTTGGATTTTTTTTTTTTTTTTTTTTTAGAAACATAAACATAGATGTGTAAAAAAATTCACCACATCACTATAATGATAATTCTGGATAATTTTTCCATACTTTTCATGACTTCAGAAATAACGGTAATAGTGAAAGTAGTAAACACACGAAAAATAAACTCAAAGATATACAATATTTACTTTCACTCCAATTTGCATTGTGCAATTTCCCGACCTAACCAAAGATAATGAATTACGCACGCGAACACAGGTAATGTAAGGAAACACACTTTGCCTAAAGCAATTAACCAACCACGGATTTTAATCTATAGGGTAGGCTAAGGTGTAAGGGTGTAACGAAACATTTTAAACATTGGTGTAAGAAACGAAAGGAATGGCTCTGAGGGTTTTTCTAGGGGTATCTTACTCTAAAAGTGAGAGTAACAAAAGGTTTATACGGGGGTTAACTAACCAGTGTAGTTAGCTAATATCACATAACATATAAAGGCTATTTGGGTGTAATCCTAGAATTTACCAATTTAGACAAGTCATTCCAATTATATAAATAATACTTATTATGGTGGTCTCGAATAGTATACAAGCCAAGTTCTAAAGTTTACAAGTCACCGGCACACTCATAGATTTGTGAATTTTGAAAAATCACAATTTTTGAAAATAACGTCATGTGTGCAGCTATGCAACTTAGACTTTAAACAAAAACATGCTAAAAAATTTTAAATTTTGATATATTAAGCACATTTTAAGCATATTTTGAAAAGTTTAGGACAAGTACGTGTTAAGTGTTCTAATTCTCCAATCCCCCCACTTAAGTTAAACAACGTCCTCGTTGTTTGTATTTGAAATTAAAAACAAGAGATAGAAAGAATTAGAACGGAGAACTCCCCTGAGATTTGCTCGGTATGATCTTCCAATGTAAGTGTGCGAGCGTATAAAATGCGGGAGTCCATCAACATCTTCAATATTCCGGACCTGTAAAAATATAGAGACCACAGGAAAAACAAATCTCGAGAAACATCTCATTAATCATCGGTTAGAAAACGATAAACAAAGAAAAATAAAGAACTGTATTCAATTCTGGCAGGTCGATACGCCGTATCTAAAAAGATAGATACGCCGCATTGATGTCAGCAAAACAGTTCGGACTAAAGTATTCCAGATGATTCGATACGCCGTATCCATAGGGGTTGGATACGCCGCATCGAAGGCCTGGGACAGACTCGACAGAAAATTAAATTGACATAAATTAAAAGATAAGCATGGGTTGCCTCCCACGAAGCGCTTGTTTTTGTTCAAGTCACGAGCCTGACTCCACCCTTATTTACTGTGTAATAAGGTGTTTTCCCCCCACTTGAAATCAAGTGCGGGTGATAGTGATGTCCGGATCGTCCATCTTCATTATTACCTGAAAGACAAACAACCAAGAACAGCAGTACAAACAAAAAAAATAAAACCTAAAGTAATGAAAATTAAATAAACACAAAAAATAAAATAAAAGAGAAAAATATTTTTGGGGTCACAGAAGATCGATGCGCCGTATCCAACAGACAATGGATACGCCGTATACGACACAAGTTAATACGCCGTATCTAACAGACAATAGATGCGCCGTATTATCTTCCTGTAACAGTTTTTTTTTTTTTTTTTTTTAACACAAAATCACACAAACTAAAAAAAAAAATTTTGCCCACAGAGCGTCAATACGCCGTATTCACAGACAAGAATACGCCGTATTGAATCAGATAGATGCGCCGTATTCACAGACAAGAATACGCCGTATCTCCCTTCTGAGACAGACACACAGACAACAAACAAACGATAAAACAAATAAACCAAACACACAAAAATAAACTAAAAACAGAAAAATACCAATAAAACTAGCAAATAGATAAATTCACTCCCCGGCAGCGGCGCCAAAAACTTGATGTGTTTTTTTAGGTCTATAATAAACTACCAAGTTTTAAATTTATATTTTGCCGAACTAACCTATAGACTCTAAACACTAACGAGCAGTGTACCCGGTCAATGTAGATAGTTTCTAGGTAAGCAAGGGTCGTTCACTAGGAGTGAGATTTCTAATATACTAATTCTAGAGGTATTCGACTCTCCTAAACTAACGTAAAGGGGGGTTCAGCCTGAGAGACTGGCACGGGTTTGGTTTTATTCTAACTAAACTAAGATAAACAAACAATACAAGTATGAAGACACCAAAGATAGGAAGAACTGGTTAGCCAAGTCTAATCCATTTTATAGTTATACATGCTTATGTCTACTTGTTTTAATTCATTCAATTGTTAATCGGCATATCAATTACGAAATTCTGTCACAATTAAGTAACTAGCCCTCGGGGCGGATATGACGAAAGATCATAGTGACTCGTCTAGCATCAATACTAACTTATTGCTTTAAACCATCTAACCTAGTTCGGTATTACACGCTACTAGTCCTATTAGGTTGTAGACACGTTCCGTTTATGCCAAACAATGATTCCTAATAGAGATTCGGGTTAACACACATATAACTCAACCAAAGCAACCACAATTACAGGTAGTTAAGTCACATCAATTAAAGTTATAAGGATCATAACCTAGTTACATAGACTTCTACTAGTTATAAGCAATAAACGAGTTTTTATCGACAAGCACCCAATCCAATAACAAAGCAAACACATCGACAAAATTATAAAAACTAATAAAACTTCATAAACATGGCTAACACCTAAGGGTGTTAGCCCATAATCTCTGTAACAAAGTACATAAACATAATCATAACGAATAAAGTATGAAACATAATGAATACGATACGCTAACCGAATGATTAAGTAATATAACAATGATTAGAGATGTTCTTCAAGGATGATTATGTCTTCAATATTGATCTTCTACTGTTTGGAGAGGCTTTGATCGTCTGGGAATGCCCCTAAGGGTTCCCAAAGATGCCCAAATTCGTTAATGAGTTCGGTATTTATAGATTCTGAAATCTGGGTCGATACGGCGCATCTATAGAGTTAGATGCGCCGCATCTATAAGTAAACGTAGCCTCCAAGTCTGAAACTGACCCAATACGGCGCATCTAAATACCAGATGCGCCTCATCTCCCAATACGGCGCATCTAAGGAATAGATGCGCCGCATCTCCTTCAAATACAGGTAGATCTCCTTTTTCTCTTTCCGTGGCCGCTTGAATCACCTAAAACGGAGTCCGGATGAAGATTTTATGGCCAAAATACGAAAGCATCTTCAAGTGTCGACTTGTAATCTTGACTTCTTCATTAAGCTTCTAATCTCCACTTGATTTCTTGGTAAGGATTATGTATGGCCGATACGGCGCATCGGATTGGTCCGATGCGGCGTATCTAGAGTAGAACAAGTTGGTTCTTCTTCGTTGACCAAAGTTTCATATGCGACGCATGATAAAATCAGATGCGGCGCATGCTTCAAAGTCAGGCAATGGTCTTTAATCTCATCAATTCAGCAGACTTTTCCAACTTGATTCATTTTGCTCCAATTTCCGTCCGAAATCATTAACTTTCACCTAATGCTTGTTTATAACTGAGAATTACAAAAGTAAACGATTAAGTATCAATTCTCATATAAAATAATACAAAACAAGCAATATACATAGGATACATGATGCTAATAAAATGTACTTATTTGATGTCATCATCCATCTAGTTTTATAATTTGGATTAAAATAAAGGATGACCTGCAGTTTAGGGGTAAAAAGTGTCAATTTTGAAACTATAGGGTAGAAACTGTCATTTCACCACAGTTTAGGGGTAAAAATTGTAATTTTATAAAAGTTGAGGGGTAAAAATTGTCATTTTATGACAGTTCAGGGGTATAAACTGTCAATATATGAAACTATAGGGATAAAAAGTGTAACTCTTTATAACTATTACGAGATATGAATATATATCGATACGGTTTATAAAACTTAACAAGCGAGATATAAATAACGAACAAACGAAACCAAAAAAACATAAAATATGAAAGTAGATATAATCTTATATAACTTTTGAAGAGACTTCATGTTGTCTCATTTTAACATTTAATCGTCAACCAAAACGTTACGAAACGAATACTAAAACTTATATATATATATATATATATATATATATATATATATATATATATATATATATATATATATATATATATATATATATATATATATATATATATATATATATATATATATTCGAATACGATTACTGAAACTTGACATACCAACCCAGGTTGCGTGCCGGAGACGTTTATCAACTCTAATTAAATTTGTTTTCCATCCAGACTGTCAAGGTGAGTTCATAGTCCCACTTTTTATATGTTTTCCAAACTTGTGGGGAGATACATGCTACTAAACCGAACACAAGTATTTTTCTGTATGCTTTCCTGATTGTTATTGCCTAAGTTAACTGTTGCCTATTTAAAAAGTCCCTCATATCATGCACCATTAATCACCTGCGGGTGAGCGCGAATATAGTGAATAGATCTATTGGAATGACGACCCATTTGTACTAGCTGGATGGATTTCCTTAGTGTTAGCCGGATAGACAAATGCATTATATTTGAGTTCTATAAAGAGCCTGGCAACCTCTTACTCGGGGGCAATATTACTTTCATTTAATTATGTTGGTAATACTTAAACCTGTTAACGCATTGCGTGTCATGAGGCTTAGTACAATATACCGAACTGTGATATAACTGATTTCTTTTTACTAGCTTGTGTTCAAACTAATTATAACTTTAAACGCTATGGATTCACTCAACCTTTGTGTTGACTTTTAGCATGTTTTATCTCAGATAATTAAAAGCTAAACTTGGCACGGAGTGGCTGTGGACTTTCTTTTTAATAATAAGAGTGTCAATTATGTTATCATTCAATGAATAATGTATCTCTTATAACGTATTTCCGAACTTCTCGCTGGGACCTCTATAATGTAACTCTGATTTAAATAAATGAATGATAACAATTTTATTAAAACGTCTCTTTTCGAGTCGTTTTCTATATTCATGACTGTGATACTTGAAGTAATACCCCAACTTATATTCCACTGCGTATATCGAAAACGGGGGTGTTACAGAGAGGGGCTTTCTCCCATTCATCACTGAGAACGTTATCAGGGTTTCCTTGATGTTTTCAGGGCTGGTTGCCACTGCTGTACACCAGAATTCCCTAAGATAATCATGATATATGACTGGGGGTGATTTGGTGAACGCTGTAGCAAGAAAACAGTTTTGTAGGTATTTAACCACATTCTTGTACGCCCAAAAATTTTTGGGGTAGGCAAAATTTCCTACGACATTGTTTTTGGTCATGTCCACGCCCTCCATTGGGAATTCCATACTTGGGGCGTAGGTGATAGCTTTAGAAGCAGCCATTGTAAAAGGTCTTGGTTTTGCAAGAGAAAATGGTCTGGGTCTAAAGATGAACAATACACACACTAGTTTTTTAAAGAGAAAGGGCAAGAGTTTTGCTTTAAAAAAAATTTAAAACGTGTGTGTGTTGATTTGTTTGGGGGTATTTATAGGGAAGTGGAGAGGGGTGGTTTAGGCATTAAGCGGATTTTTCTCAAAAAAATTTGAAAACCGTTTTGTATAAAACGTTTGGGATCCACATTTAATGCCACCACTCCACTTTCCTGGGTTTTGCGCAACAGTCGAGGTGAACAGTTGTGACGTCTGAAAAAAGTATAATTTGCAGAGTTTACATCATCACATATGTATGATGTGTGAGGAGAGGCATTAAATGCCAAGTGGGTAAGTAGGGGCCCAAGATATGCATGCCAGCAGGCAAAAGAACATATATTCCTATATTAAATAGGTATTCAGTTATCAACCTCGGACATTTACTAAATAGATACTTAGAGCATTTAAGTTAGCATTGAATGTCATCTTGAGGGCCCTGAATGACTTTTCATTCAGTGAGGGGTTTAGGGAAGGTGATTCAGTGATCTTTTTCACTGAGGAACACATTGAGTCAGGGACATGGGGTTTTCAGAATTTACACTTAGTTGGATGGATTCAATTAGTGGACTGATTCTCAATATCCAACATTCCTAATTCAGCTTTCAGTCTAGTGAAAGTTGGTTCATCCAATGGTTTGGTGAATATATCAGCTAGCTAATATTTAGTAGGAATGAAGTGTAATTCAATGTCACCATTCATGACATGGTCCCTGATGAAGTGATATCTAATATCAATGTGTTTCGTTCTCTGATGAAGAACAGGGTTGTTTGAGATGGCAATTGCACTTGTGTTATCACAAAAGATGGGAACCATCTTATACTGGATTCCATAGTCACTGAGTTGACTTTTCATCCATAGTACATTTGCACAACAGCTGGCTGCTGCAACATATTTAGCTTCTGCTGAGGACATGGCAACTGATTGTTGCTTCTTAGCACTCCAACAGACTAATTTTCTACCAAGGATTTGGCCGGAGCCTGAGGTGCTTTTTCTGTCCATGTTGCATCCAGCATAGTCAGAGTTTGAGTATCCTTTGAGTTCAAAGCCTGAGCATTTTGGATAGTATAATCCAAGGTTTCGAGTACCTTTCAGGTACCTGAGTATCCTTTTCACAGATGTGAGATGAGATTCTCTTGGGTCAGATTGATATCTGGCACACAAACAGACTGAGAATTGGATGTCAGGCCTTGATGCAAGTAGATACATCAGTGACCCAATCATTCCTCTGAAAAGAGTTTGATTCACTGTTTTTTTTTCCAGTAGGGTCAGGACCAAGGTTGTTTGGTGGAACCATGGGAGTTTTGACAGAGGCACAGTCACTGAGCCCATACTTTTTCAGTAGGCTTCTGATGTACTTCTCTTGACTGATAGAAGTTCCCTTCTAAGTCTGCTTGATTTGCAGTCCAAGGAAGTAAGTGAGTTCTCCTATCATGCTCATTTCAAATTTATTTGCCATCAGTTTTTCAAACTGTTTGCAAAGTTTATAACTTGTTGAGCCAAATATGATGTCATCCACATACACTTGTACAAGTATGACATCATCATTTGTCCTGTAGATAAACAATGTGTTATCTATCTTGCCTCTGACAAATTTGTTTTGGATGAGGAAGGCTGAGAGAGTTTCATACCATGCCCTAGGAGCTTGTTTCAGTCCATAAAGGGCTTTGTTATGCTTGCAGACATAGTCAGGAAACTCACTGCTTTCAAATCCAGTGGGTTGTTGAACATAAACTTCTTCTTTCAGTGAGCCATTTAAGAATGCACTTTTTACATCCATTTGGTACACCTTGAAGTTCATGTTGGTTGCAAATGCAAGGAAGATCCTGATGGCTTACATCCTTGCCACTGGTGCAAATGTTTCTTCATAGTCAATGCCTTCTTGTTGATTATAGCCTTTGGCTACAAGTCTGGCCTTGTTTTTAATGACTATGCCATTTTCATCATATTTGTTTTTGAACACCCATTTCATGCCAATGACTGTAACATCCTGAGGACATTTGACCAAGTTCATTACCTTGTTTCTTTCAAACTGTTCTAGTTCATCATGCATGGCCTGAACCCAACTTGGATGTTTAAGTGCTTCTTTGACACTTTTGGGTTCAATTGTGGAAATGAAGTCCACAAACAGGCATTCATTGGCTGAGGCTGCTCTTAGTTTTGCAGCCATGCTTCTAGTAAGCATGCCTTCAACAGGCTCTCCAATTATATTGACAAGTTCTATATCTTGAGACCTAGTCCAACTGTCCTGAGGTCTTGGATTCTGATTAGAACTTGTGGAGGCCTGATTGGGTGGAGGTGTAGGTTCTGGTGCAGACACCTGATGATCTTCTGGATCTTGAGTGTCTGACTGGGTTGGCTGATCACTGAGATTGTTTGGTTCCTGAGCACTTTGTTCAGACTGATTGATTGCATCAGTACTTGTTTGTGCTTCAACAAACTCAGTGATGGTTGGGTAAGGAAGGTTGTGAGGGATGATGTAGTAGAAGATGTCAGCATTAGCTTGATACTGAGTGGAAGGATCATTGTCAGGAAGATATTCATCAGGAGGGTATCTTGATGAATCATCAATACCTATCTCTTCCACTGAGGTATTTGAGAGTCTGATTGCTTCAGTACTTTCATCAAAGGTAACATGGAATGTTTCCTCAATTTGTTGTCTCCTAGTGTTGAACACCCTAAAGGCTTTTGAGACAAGGGAGTATCCTAGGAAGTATCCATCATCAGCCTTAGCATCAAATTTCCCTAAGTGATCCTTGTGATTATGAATAAACACAGGACACCCAAAGACATGAAAGTAGCTGATGTCAGGGATCCTTCCTTTGAATAACTCGTATGGGGTTTTGCTATGTCTCTTGACAATGATGGATCTGTTTTGAGTATAACAGGCAGTTTTGACTGCATCAGTCCAAAAGTGTTTGGAAAGGACTGATCCATTTAACATTGTCCTGGCAGCTTCAATGAGGGTTCTATTCTTCCTTTCAGCAACACCATTTTGTTCAGGTGTGTAAGGAGAGGAAAAAATTTGAGAAATACCTTTCTCATCACAGAAACATTCAAGTTCAAGGTTTCTGAACTCTGTCCCATTGTCAGTCCTAATCTGTTTGACTTTAATGTCATTTTGATTTTCAATGTTCCTGACAAAGGACATGATTGTTTCAGCTGCCTGACTCTTTTTGGTCAGGAAGTAAACCCAAGTGTATCTTGAGTATTCATCCACAATGACCAGAGTATACTTCTCATGGTTAATGGATCTAGGACTGATGGGCCCAAAGAGATCCATATGGAGAAGATGAAGGCAGTTTCTGATGGAAAAGTTTGTTTTGGTTTTAAAGGATGCTCTATGATGTTTACCTTTTTCACAGGCAGAGCATGGTTTATCCTTTGAAAACACAAGTGATGGTAAGCCAAGGACCTTGTTTTGTTTCACAAGATTGTTTATGTTTTTGAAGTTCAGATGGGAGAGTCTCTTATGCCAAAGCCAGTTGAGGGTTTCAGTGGCCTTAGCAAAGAGACAAGTTCCATTCTGAGTTAGACTGGACATGTCTAACACATAAACATCTTGCCTTCTTGGTGCAATAAGGACAACTTCCTTATTTGCATTGAAGATGGTTCCTTGCTTATCATCAAACTGAACTATGTACTTTGCATCACATAGTTGACTGACACTGATTAAATTGTACTTAATACCATTGACATAAGCTATCCTAGTAAAGACTATACCACTACAGTTTACTGAACCATAACCTTCAGTGAGACATGATGAATTATCAGCAAATACCACCTTGGGTCCTGGTTCTTCTACATATTTGTGCAGATACTCTTTCACACCAGTCATGCTCCTTGAACATCCACTATCTAGATGCCAAACTGGCTCCCTGGCATGTTTCTGCACAAATGGTAAACTGAGTTAGTTCTTTCTAGGACCCCTCTTCTTGGAGGGCTTGGCTTTAGTAGCCTTCTTAAAAGTAACAATTGATTCATGGTCAGTGGTTGAGTGGACTGAGCTACCACAAACTTTGCATTTGATTGCAGATGTAGACTCAGTAGACTTAGAGGATGTCTTAGGAATTCCTCTTCTAGTCTGAATGACCTTCTCATGTCCTTAGGTGTCATGAGTGGGATCACCACATATGTCACAACTTGTGTCCATTAGGCAATCCTCAGGAAGGTGGTCATTGAAGCCATAGTGAGGGCAAGGTGCAAAAGGCTTGGCCTTTTGTTTCTGTTTCTACTTAGAATCAGAGGGGTATTTTAAAGCCTGTGCTTTAAAGTTTGAAATTTTTTATGTGGTTGTGCATGATTGGTGATCAGAGGTCCTGTGATCTTTCTTTTTGCATATCATGCAATAAAGGATTCTAAAACAATCATCAGTGGAATGATTGGTATAGTGACACAGCTCACACCTTTGCAGAGGTTTGGAGGGTTTTGGTTTGGTGCTTGAGGAAGCTGATTTGGGTTCCTTCTTCTTAGATTGAGAAGGCTTCTCAGAAGATTCAATCTTCTCACACAGCTTCCTGACAAGCTCAGCCAACTGATCAATTTTTAAGTCAGGGCTTTCTGTATTTACTTCAGAAGGGACTGAAGTTGTTAAGTCATCAGTATGAACTGAGACTTCAGGGGTTTGCCTTTTCAGGATGGTTTTTTCAATTCCTGGCTTCTCCTTTGGAGAATGCTGAGAGTAGACCAATGGTGTGAGGTCTGAGCTTGGTGCAGCTCCCTGAAGGACTTTCAGAGGTGGGAGTGGTGCAAGTGATTCTGATTCAGACTCATTGACTGACTCAGTACTACTGGTTTGGTCAGTGAGTCCAAGCATATTTTTAAAAGCCTGACTTTCAGGAAGCAAGATTTTCCCAGTCTCAAAGTTTGGTAACTTACTGACTGAGTTATCCCTGACAATCCAATCATTTGACTTGGGTTGCATTTCCTGCTCAAAAGATATGCCAGCTGGAATAAAAGCCTTTTCTCTGTGACTTTCACTGGAGGTTTCAGTGAGTTGGTCTATTCCTATAACTTTCTTGTTTTCACTAGGAATTAGGCTCACAGTTTCATAGACTTTGGGGTTCTTTTTAGTCCAGCCTTCAATGACAGCCTTTTCTTTGTTAAGTTCATTTTGAAGAGCTTGATTTTGTTTCAAAATCTCAGTGTTTTGAATTTGTAGTGTAACAGTTTCTAACTTGGCTTGTTTTAATACAAGCAATTCATCTCTACACTTATTTAATTCTAACACAAGATTGTTATATTTTGAAAGCAAATTAAGCCTTTGTTCTTCTACGAACTTAAGATCTACCCAAATGTAATTCATATAGGACTGCCAATCAGAATCATCATCCATTGAAAGTAAAATATTTACCTTTTTCATTGTTATGTTGTCCATTCTCCATTCCTTGCATGGCTTTTTCCAACAGCCAGTTGATCACCTTCTAAAAGTGTCATCAACGTATTCACTCTAATTTCCTCATCTTCTGAGGAGACCTCTTCTTCATCCTAGTCATAGGCTTCGGCTACAAGAACCTTGTTCTTTGTCTGAACAGGTTTGGAAGTTTGAGCAGCCTGAGACATTGAGGGATTAGTTTCAAGGAGGGCAAGTTTAGCCTTAGCTTTCCTATATTTAGCCTCAAAATCTTTTTGACCCTTTTGAACATTATTGTTTTGAAAATGTTGGGTCGACTGAAGCATTTTAGGTTGAAACTTGCTAGTTCCTGAAGAACTGTTTCCAGAAAATTTATAAGAGGGTTCTAAGATGGCTTTTGAGTAACAGTCTTTAGCAAAATGACCCTTTTTACCACATTTGAAACATTCAGTTGTTTCATTTGCTTTAGCTTTTGAAAAGTTTGATTGATTTCTTTTGATAAAACATTTTGAATTAACAAGGAGTTCCCTTTCTTGGAATTCCAAGTTTAAATCATTTAGGTACTCATTACTAGTTCTTTCATCAATCTCATCATCAGAATCCTCTTGAAAATCTTGTACAACACCATTAGAATAAAAGGCAGTTGATATGGGTGAGGAAGTCAGAGCCTTTTTGGTCTCAAGAGCTTTCTTTGAGTCTAGGTATCTCCTAGAGATTAAATTATCTTCATAGACAAACTTCCCATAGATCTCAGGGAGCTCAAGGGTATGAATGTGATTAGCATTCCTGAGGCCCTGTGAGAAGTTTAGCCACTTCTTAGAGAGACTGTTGACAAAGCCAACATTGATCTCATGCTTAGACAAAACTACACCATCATTTGATAATTAATTTATTAGGGTCTTGTATCTGGTATATGTCTGAGAGAGACTTTCAGAGTCCTTTGCCCTGAAAGTGTTGTACTCAAGTTTCAGGTCCATGATCCTGTTTTCCTTGGTATCTGAGGGACCTTCAAAGCTATTAATCAAGTCAACCCAAGTTTGTCTGGCTGTAGAACAGTTAATGACTGATTCCATTATATCGTCAGGAAGACAAGATATAATTATGCTTTTCAGGCGTTGGTCTTGATTGACCACCCTTCTCTCATCTATAGTCCACTGAGCTTCAGGTTTGTTTAACCCCTCAGCAGTCTTAGGGACATAAGGACCTTCATTGATACAAGTGATGTAGTATGGTTCCATACCAGTCAAGTAGCAAAATATTCGCTTTTTCCACTTGCTAAATTTTCCAGCTTCGAATCTGGGAGCAACAGCTAAAAAGCTACCACCCTTTTTATCGACGAGCTGGGGCACATTAATATCAGCCATAGTAGGATCTTGGTTTTAAAAACCTCTTGAGCACTCTTTGTTTTTTAAAAGATTTTACAAACCAGAGGCTCTGATACTTGTTGTTCCCGTTACACAAGTAGAAGTAACTACAAAGTTAATCTAATTGCGTTCCATGACTGAATTAATGTATTGATTAATTATAACATATAAGTAAAACATAAAGATAAAAACACAAGTTTTTCAACGTTTAAATTTTTATTAGAAATTAATCAAAAGAATCTATTACCCAAGTGTTTGCGGAATAAACACTTGGGATCGAATAGACAAGGTATGGTGTTTCTCCTCTCTAAACTCAAGTTATTCTTGAGTGGCAACAATAATGACCCACTGAGCTATCTCATGGACTTGGTTACTCTTCGGAGGAGAAAAGTGGTTTTGTGAAAGTCTAAGCTTTTAATGCACAAAACTTAACCCACCTTTCTCCCATCTGTTCCTATTTATACAAAAGTATAAAAGAGCACCCATGATTAAAAAAATACAAAAAAGAATAACCTAGCGTGTCTAACAAATACAACAGTATTTTTCATTTCCAAAAACTAATGGGAATAAGCTAAAAGTCTTTCCGAGTGTCAGTTATGACACTTCTTAACTTTAAGCCATTTTAGGGAAGGTTCGCTTCTGGCCCGATAAGACTACTCCTTATCTTTTCAAACTCTTCCAGCCTAATCCCGCCTTTCTTTCAGACTTTAGATTCTTCAGGCTAGGTCTTCAGTCTTCAGTCTTCAGTCTTTAATCATTTATTTTTGTTGAGGAGACTGGGGTTCAGTGAGTTCTTGTCATGACTCACTGAACCCATTACCTTCTTCTTTAGCTTAAGTGACACTCAGGGAGTTCCGCCTCATTGAATGGTGAATCTTTCTTCTTAGACTCGTCTTAAGAATCTTGAAGGTAACTCACTGAGTGACTGTTCACTCAATGACTTGAGAGTGTTTAAGGTTGATTAACACTTGGCTAATTTGTGTCCAAATCTTGTTTTCAGGACTATTGGGTACTGACGGACCCAACACTATTACAAGAGTACAAGGTTCCTATCATATAAATCACCATCACTTCATAATCTATGAGCATTAGGTCAAATGCTAACAATCTCCCCCTAAGGGGTGGTCATTTATGAATGATGCATCTTCAGTCTTAGAACTTGAAACTTGAAACTTTAATACTTGCCTCTTGAGTCTTAAACTTGGATCTTTAAACTTCAGCATTTGTTACTTGATCTTGAACATTCTCTGTAATAGACTTGGTACACTTTGTTTCATTCATGTTTGTGATCTGTCATGCGGTGCCTTAATCCATAAAGGCTAACTAAGTGACCCGCTTTCAGTGTTGTTTGATGTTGACACTGTCAGGGTTTCCGCTACGAATGTTTTAGCAAGATTACTAAAATATGCAAATGACTCTCAGGCACAACTTGTGTTCTTATTATTTGAACAACAAGTGTATATTGAAATGTGTCCTATGTAACACCCGGTAAATTTCCTAAACTTATTTTTCAAGCCAAAACATTTATTTTTGATTTTCTTTAGCTTTTAAATCTCTTTGAACTTGTTTGGGTTTGAAAACCGTGGATATCTTGTTAAACGTAAGCGTTATTTATTTATTAAGTCGGCACAACCTAAAATACGCGAAATGATTCGATTTATGAAATAAATTAACTCCTAGAAAGTTATACGTATTTATACTCATTTTTATCAGAAAAATTATTTCGGACTCCATGGCGCGAGCCTCGTAAATTAAAACGAAAGTTTGACACACAAAACGGGGCCCACAAGGCTTATTTACAAAAGATATCAAAAATTACAAAATCTACCCCGCGCCCAAAATTTCTCCGCCGCCCCTCCAGTTTCTTTTGTCCAGGTTTAGCCCCTCATGGGGTATAAAAGGGTGAGAATTAGGGTTTCCCTCATTATTATAACTACCTCACCGGATTTTCACTGTTCCGGCGCCGTTACTGGAATCCGGCCGATTTCCGACCACCCCAAATAATCCCACTGCCGCGTAGATCTATTCCCCTACACCATTTCTGGAGAATATCAGCCCGAAAGAAGCTTGTTCGCTTGTGTTTGAAGTGCCACCGCCGCTCTCCACCTCACGCCGCCGTGAACCACCACCTCTCATCCTTTCCCTCTCGATTGGTAAGCACTACGCGCCCCTTTTCTTTTATTTCTTTCATTTTATTTAAACCCTAATCGGATAATTGAAACCCTAAACGATTTCGTCTTTAAAACTAATAAACAAAACGTTTTACAAACTAACTCGTGTGGATCTAGCTTTTGAACGCCAAAACTCGGACGAATCGTCACTAAGTCACTTGACTTTTCAGAGTCAACTCACAAGTTGAGTTCACTCCGATCCGATTTATATTTATTTTATGTTATTTTTCGTGTTTGAGCTTGTATATCGTCCTGGTAAATTTATTTTTGTGTTTTGTAATAGTTTGGTTGAGTCCTGTGGTTAACCGAATGGTATAGTGGTTCAAATAAGGCGATTTGTGACTCAACGGAGTCACGACGTGTCGGTTTTAGGATTAGCCAAGACATGGTAGTGATGTTGTTGTCGAGAATCAGTCAAGTCATGACTCGTGGGAGTAACGACTAGCATTTTTGTGTTAAACCGAACCTTGTGTAAAGGTTGTGGTCATTATGGTCGAGCCGTGACTCAAGGGAGTCACGGCCATGTGTTGGTTTGATTATTCGAGTCGAAGTGGTGATTTTGTTGTTGATTGATGTGGTTTGGAGTCTCGAATCATGTTGGGATTGCTTATTTCGTCTATGTTTTGGATTATGCTTATTTAGCTTGTTGTGTAGTTTTGTTGGTTCGACTAGTGTCTCGACACCTCGAGGGTGTCAAGTTAATTGTTGGTCTAGGTCTTGGTTTGGATTTGCTATATACTTGGTTGTGTTGCGTTTGGGCTGTTTCGTTTGGCTCGAGACATTAGGGCGTTTGTTTGTTGGCTCAGTCAAGTAGAAGGACTCGTATGAGTCTCGGGTGTTGATTTGGTCTAGTTGTGTAGCCTTACAACGAAAGGAAAAATCCCCGTAGGGTGTTTATGTTTGCAGGCACCAAGGGGTGCGTTTAATTGAGATTTCTTTTGGGCTTTAAGCCACTGTAAACTAGGGTGCGTTTAATATTAAATGGGCCGAGGCCCAATATGCACTAAGGTGAGTCCATGATTGTGTGTGAGTTAGCATTGGGCCGAAGCCCAATGCATTTGGTCTTCATTTCATTTGTTTTCCTTTAATGCTTTAACGGTTTATTTCTTTTTCGCTTACTAACTTATCTTTGTTTTGTTTTTGTGATTGATGATGATGTTGGATGCCATTGGAGTTATGCCGAGATTTTGTCACCAATTCAATTTATATTGTAAAAATTGTTGTAATAGATTAGTTATTTGGTCATTGTTTGTAACCGTTATTGGATTTACGGTATTAGTGTAGGATTTATTGTATGATTTGAGACAAGGGACGGAATAATATATTAGACTCGTTGAGCTTAATATATTTGGACCCGAATGGACACAAATTATCCGATAAGCCGAAAACTAATATACACGCGAATGATAACGATATAAAACTTTTAAAACTTGTAACAAAACTTCTTTACAAATATACACGTTAACTCGGGAACTTAATATAAACGGAAGTGTTATATCATGATTTATAAAACCTTTCAACCTTATAAACTTACAAACTTGTCAAACAATTCTTATAAAGATTATATAAAACGGTTTTTAGTCAAACTTACACAAGTTGTACTTTTGGGATTCAGGGTAAACATCCAACTCATTCATCGACTTATCTTTAGTCTTATATTCATTCGAAATCGCTTGTTCGTTCATTCTTAAGTCTATTCGTTTTGGTGTGAGTTACCGTTTGATTGTACATTTTACGACTTCTACCCGAGAACGTTTTATTCCCCTTCTTCATCCTTTTCTAATTGCTTGATTTTGTTTCATCGACTTTTATCGTTTTAACGCAATTTAATCTTGAAACTATATTTTCCAAAAATCACACGAGATACAAATGATTACTTCTTTTATTGCCATTGAAAATGAAACCCTTTTTATATTAACACGAGTATTCAAAGAACGCTACCTTATAAATTGCTTAAGGATTACTTCTGAGACATGTTACTTATTAGGTTGTGCCGATCCAGTACCGTTGTGCTCTACTTTTGATATCGTTGTGCCTTTACTACTTGATGCCAGTTGTAATATTTGTGATATCTTGCATTGCTGCATACTGAGGTGAGTTTATAGCCCCACTCATATTTATCTTAACTATTTTGCAACTACTTGGGGTGAGATACATGCTACTGTTTTTACTATGATCACAATTGTTTGAAAAGTGTACTTTGAACTTAAAACTATGCTTTCTGCTTTTTGAAACTTTATTTGAGCTGGAACAACACTTATACTTTCCGGGTACTGTGAGTGAAGCAGTAGCCATTTATATTTTTCTGGTACTGTGAGTGAAGCAGTAGCCACTTTGTGAAACATCTGATAAGCACTAAGTACCGCCCTTGCCAAAATCAAGTCCCTCGATCATGAACCATTAATCAATTGCGAGTGAGCGCGAATATAGTTTATAGGCCTATAGGATTTGACCATCTCATCCCTGTTGCTGGGTAGGCAACACGGGTGTGCTATATTTGAGTTACCTAGGTATTTGGAAAGATACCTAGCTTTGGGGGCAACTATTATATTAGGAAATTTGCGGTTACTGTTGACTTACGCCAGGGTTACTGGTGCTGGTTAACGTTTTGTGTGTAATGAGCTTAGTGCAGTGGTAACATCTGGATTTATGGGTGCTAACAACTGGCCCACTGTTTCTGTTATGGGTGCAACAACATGGCCCAATCTTGAGAAATGTGTTCAACCGATTTTTATACAAACAAACTTCGGGTGTATAACAACGTAGCCCACTTTCTCTTAAATTTGAAATATTGTGATCAACTATTTTACTTAAACCTATGAATTCACTCAACATTTGTGTTGACTTTTAGCATGTTTTATCTCAGGTCTTTTCCGCTGAATATCTTACTATTGGAGGAGCTTGGCGAAGGGCATGGCATGGTCATAGAAGACTCAGAAAACTGTTTGGGACCGCTTTAAATCCTTTTATGGACCTATATTTTCCGCACTATTTTTAAATAATGTAAATTGAATGTTTTCAATTATGAAATTTCTTCTAAAATGGTTTAAGTAAAACAGTTCTTTGTACTTTGTGTTGTGATAACTATTCAATAACACCCCACGACCCGTATGCTTTCGCTGATCCGATTTCGGGGTGTTACATCCTTCAAGATTTTATTTGTGGATCTCTTATGGCTTTAGACTCGATAAGTGCGCTTTGATTTTAGTGAGCGGAGACTGGAGTGGACTAACACATTTTCAATACTGACACATCTCAAAGTGAGAGGTCGATAGGTTATGGGCCTAAAACGGACATAGTAGGTTTACAAGGACTAGGCTAATATAACTCTTAATTGGCTTAACAAAGTCCTTAAGTCCACCATTAAGTCTATAATTAGCTATTTCAAGAGTAAAAGGTCTTTATCATATAAATGAACATCACTTCATTATCTATGAGCATTAATTCAAATGCTAACTAAAACTTTAGCTACCTAAATATATTTTTCCTAAAATTTAACTATATTTTATATTTTTTTAAATTAATATAGTAGTTTAATTGATTATTAGAATATATATATAGATTTGCGTTCATATAGTGTACACTCTTAAAGTAAATTATAATAGGCACCAATCAAAAGTTAACAAGTGTCTTTTAAGCATTTAAATTAATCTAAAAATGATAATAAAATTAAAAGGGTATTTATGGTATTTAACATATATCACTTCTCCCTCTTTTCTTTCATAATAACTTACCTCTCATAAAACTCAAATAAAACACTCCATCTCTCTCTCTTAAAATTTTATCAAACCCTAGATCAAAATACCGCCTCCGACAGCCGCTGATCCGTGCTAAAGTGTATATATAATATCAGACGGATACACGTGAATAAATACAAACCAACCCTTTAGGAAAAAGGCTAACTTGCAAAAACTCACGCTTGTAATATGTGTGAAACCAGGTAAGTGATTACCCGGGTCGTGTCCCAACGAGGATGGAATGGACAATCGTGTAAGGTTTGGAATTTAGAGTGACTGATGATTGGGAGATGAAATTTTGCTTGTTTATTCTAATAAAGATATGAGAAACAAATTCTCACAGGAGAATTAGAATCTAAACAAATTATATTAAAAATGCGTTACGGGAATTCTAAAACAGGGTTAAAAAGTAAAATCTATAAAAATAAATCCTACAAGTGCCAAATTATTTTTCCTAAGTTATAAATGACAAAAGAAAATTTTAGAAAAAAGATTTATATTTTTCTGACTATTATATTTTTTATTATGAATTAAAAACTGTTTTAAAAAGAAAAATGCATAAAAGATATTAAAACTGTTCTAAAAATTCTGGAAATTTTTCTATAAATACTTTATATAATAACAGTCCTAGGAAAATTAGAAACAAGGATCCAGCTTATTGTAATAAGCTGTAAATAAGCTAAATGGTTCGAATAGCTTAAATGGGGAAAAGGGGTTAAGTATTAATGGATGCAAACCATAACTGGAAAAGACCCAAGGGCAGAGTGGTAAGTGTGTTGTGTGGTGAGCTGGGTGGCCAGGGTTCGAATCCCAGCAATGGCTTTTTGCTATTTATTTTATTTTTTGATTTTTATTATTGAAACTGATTAAGCACAAGGCAATAAGCAAATTTTATAACTAACACTTATTTTGAAAATCACAAATAAGCCCAGAAAAAGCCAAGGTTTGCTGATCAGTTTGATAAAAAGAGAATAGCCCAAGGCTTTGATCAAAATGGCTAATAAGCTAATAAATAAGCTATGAATCAGAATCCAAACTCAGAAACTAAAAGCTAGTACTACAGGCTATAAGCAAACTGATTTTCAGGCAATAAGCTCAATTGACTAAGCAGATAAAGAGTTGAGATCAGCAGCTATGGCTCAGATCTGCACTTGCAGTCTGATGCAATATTTTTTTTTGGCAAAACTAGTCTAGGCTTATTGGCATTAAACAAGAAGCTTAGGATAAACTAAGATGACTTATAAGGACTAGGAAATACCAAAGATTAATGCCTCAAAACTGCTTATTACTATAGGCTGCTTATTTGGTCCGTCCAGGATCTAAAAATGCACTAGATGATTCAAAACCTATAAATCTTCAAAAACAGGCAAATTGCTTATGAAAACAACTCCTATATGTTGCATTAATCAAGATCAAACTTAGATAAGGTGCAAGTGAACAGTGAAAACCAAATTTGACCCGTTTGACCTATAAAGCCAAACACTCCTTTATGGACTGATTCTGAGCTTTTACACTAGAAATGACTAAAATACCCTAAGATTCTGACTAATTAGTGAATAACTAACTTAACTAAGATGAAATAAGCAGATTTCAAATAAAGATAAGCACTAAATAAGCTAAGAGCTTAATTTGACTTAGTTGACTGATGTAGAGCTATTAAGGGAAAATGAGACTGAGACTATACTAATTATCAAACTAGGCTACATTTACTTCAAGCAGAACATATAAACTGAGAAAATGACAATAAGCAATAAAATAAGCTATGGAACAGTAACTTAGAAAATAATGCAAAATATTTAGAAAATGCTTACAACTGAACTGGCTATGAAACAGTGGAACTATGAAGAGAAACACACCTAGCTTGTTAAAAACAAGCTAGAAAACCCCATAAGCTCTTCCATGAGCAGCTTATCATCCAGAACTGCTTATTTTGAGCTTCTTGACTTTTTGTTGACTTTTCTTGATATCTTGGAATGAGACTGAACTGAATAAAAATAAGCTCACACTAAGCTATATTAAGCTTATATGAGTTTATAGGAACAGAGAAGAGGCTATATTCAATAACAATTAACTTAATTCGATCAACGTTACACCATGGAAATTTGAAAACTTGGAATTATCATTAACTAATGGAAATTGTACAAAGATTGATGATAAACAGACTTAAATTAACTTGGATTAATAACTGGAAATTAAAATTGATAAACTTAGATAATTAAAATTACAATACGATTAAAACATAAACTACTACTTGCCATAATAGGCTACATTGTGGACCTATTTATACTAAAACTAAGTGGGATGTGTATCATCTTCTTCTCTGATCATTTCTGCACCATTGGATAAGCTTGAATCAATCTCAGTCGTTAAAACCAATTTTGGCGGAAAAACTGGTGTGAGTGGCTAAACCACTTGGTTCTGATGAAGTGTGATAGGGAAGAAGCAATTAATGTTTATTGGCTTGTTAGGTGGAGTGGGATAGGAGGAGGGGGTGGGTGTGTCAGGGATAAGGGCGGTGGGTTGAGGTGGTTTTGGTTTGGCGGTAAATGGTATAGAAGAAGAAGGTTTGACCGAAGTCAAACCTTTTGGTTAACTAAGGGATCGGGTCATGGGTTTATGTGGATTGGGCTGGGCTAGGTTAGGGTTTGGGTTATTTAATAAAAAGGGCCGGATATGGTATTGGATTTTGGTTTAATTGGTTTAAAGGATTTAAGGTTTAAAAGTGAAAACTTTAAGGACCATTGGTGTAATAATCTGAAAATCCAAGGACCAACTTTGTCATTTTTGCAAACTACTTCCAAGGGCCAATTGTGTCATTTTGGTATTTTTTTGGGGGTGATTTTGACTTTTGACTTCGACTTTTGTCTTCACTTGATCAAATGCACAATTGTTGTCGAGTCGATCCAAAAATATTCGTTTTCGTTCTGTTTTCAATCCTTCAGTACCTGAAACACATAAAACACAAACCAAGGATATCTGCAATATATATTGGGTGTTTTTGATCATTTTAGTGTCTATTATGGGTATAAAATGATGAGTATTTTCACACTCATCAATCCCCCACACTAAGCTATTGCTAGTCTCTAGCAATCTGATCATATAAAGTAATGAAATGATCCAAAGAATACCAAGCATACCCCGTTTTGATTTTTTATACAATGTACGAAATTTAAACTTAGAACAAAATATATAACATGCTTGATTTCCAAAAATGGTGTCATGGAACAGGATTCACACAAACTGGGTGTCTCCAGGGAATTGTAATCGTCATCCTCTTTTTTATACTCCCAACTAAGCTTAAACTTAATGTGCAAATGCTTTTGTAAAAATGCTAACACTACTTATATCAATAATCTATGTAAGTCGAAACTTAACTTTTCACTTCCACATTTATCAAGTTTAGGTGACTGTGCTCATTTTCAAAATCTTGACCGCAAAAATCGACATTTATTATGGTTGTTACTTGTTTAAGTCAAATACTAATTTACCGGGAACCTCAAAAATCTAAGGATCGAAAAGGGCCTTTTCCATGTAGCGGCTTTCTTCTCGGCACATCCCAAACCAGTTGGTTTTAGGTGACCAAGCTTTTGACACCTTACAGAGAATAGTACCGGAATCAGCGGAATTTCGATTTCAAAGATTTAAGATATTCCCACTAAGCTAGTATTAAAATACTTAAATAGATAACAACAAACGATCATTTAGAGATTAGAGACTCAAAGATGAGATCACTCCATGTAACGGCTTTCTTCTCGGCACATCCCAAACCAGTTGGTTTTAGGTGACCAGGCTTTTGACACCTCACAGAGAATAATACCGGAGCTTTCGGGATCTTTGAAATCAACAATCTACTAAATTACCGTTTAACCTTTATACAAAATTGACGAATCCAAGTTCAAGTTCCGATTTAAATTTAAGAGAAAGCAATTTTCCTACATTTATTCATACACAACATATACATCTTTTATTTTTTTGCAATATCAAAACTTATTGCATTTTGCAATATCATTCCATTTTCTTATTTTTCTTTTCCATTTTTTTCATTTTTTTTCATAATATATATATATATATTTACATATATGCTTTCCCAAAAATTAAAATAAGAAGTTGAACTCGGGCTCTATATCAATGTGAAGATCGTTGAAGCTCTTAGACTAGGTCTAATATTATATCTAGGAACACATAATAATGAAGGCGGAATATTCAAACATAGAATCAACATTATTATGAACAAGGTTTTACATTCATAATCTCTAATATTATTAACAGCCCCAATTCTACTTGATCAAGGTAGAACTTGTTAACCTTGAGGCTGCACTAACTAACTAACTAACTACTAACCACTAACCCTAGACATTTATAACTTACGTCTAGGTTACACACACACCCCTTTACTAATCGACTACATCTTGTAGTTGTGCACGTCTAAAACTAATGACCCATGTCCTCTTTATATACTAGAGGGATTAGGGTTTACAATAAAGACAATCATAATACAATAAGGAAACTAAATCTTTTAAGTAAATCTTCTAGAATCTTCAAAATTCTCCATCTTTTTGTAGTTTCCCTTCTTGTCACATTAAGTCCTTCAAGTTTCATTCTTCTTGTTTTGTATCATCAAATGAATAAAACCCAACAATCTTCCCCTATTTGATGATGACAAAACAAACACCTTCTTGTACGAACTTCCCTAGACGAAGTAGAGAAGTTGAGATAATTAAATCTCGCCATGAATGAAACAAGTCTTGTCTTCCCCTTAAGTAATGCCATACCACTCCAAATCTCTTCTAACATCTCTTCCCCTTTTTGTTATCAACAAATAAGGAACGTAAGTAGTAGAAACTTCCCCTCGAGTGGTGCATGTAGATGATTAAACGTTCAATCAATAAGCTTCCCCTGAAACCAATATGTTTACATCATCTCTTGAATCTTCAATTCTGTAGGCTCCTTGTAATGATTACTGATGAAGAAAACGAAATATAACAAACTTGATGAAGAAGTTGAATTTCCCAAACCTTCGTCTTATATCTTGCACTATCCACGTCTCTTTGTGACTCCAAACTTATCTTAGAAGTAGGCTACTAGGACCTCTTGATAAATCCTCAATTATATGAGACACTGAGCACTACAATGTAACTCCTTTAAGTGATAGCAAATGTGAGCATTATGCACCGTAATTTGTAGATCACACATCCTTGCTAGATTTACCAAGTCTTTGTCACCGCAATAACACAAACATAAGAACGCGCACCTGTGAAACTCAACTACAACATCAAATAAATGATATTCAACCTTCTTCGTAATCAATTAATCCAATAAGAACAAATACGAGCCTTTTAAAACCTTTAAGAACATAAACCAACTAACCATCTTGTGTGTGTGAAACTAATAACCTGTGTGTGTAATCTAACAAACTGCTCATAATTAGCCGAGAGCCAAAGTAGAACCAATCTCATAAAAACCCATCTCGGCTTCCCCTCACTGCTTGTAAATCATGCATTGTCTCCATAAATCATCTAAACGCAGTAGTAGGTTAAACATACTCGTAGCAGCAGAGTCAAAATTCAACGGCAGTACTTTCATAAAACTAGCAGTACTTTCAAAAAGCTAGCAGTACTTTGAACGAGTAGCAGTACGTTTGAGCAGTACGTTGGAACATAACAGTACTTTCAATCCGAGAGCAGTACTTTCAATCCAATAAACGGCAGTAGCTTTAATCAACTAAAAACCATAATCAACTATGTATCTTTCAACCAATCAGCAAGTAATATAAATGCTTCTCCACCGTCCCATGTACTTTTGTCGCCTTTTGGAATATTTAACTCCACACATTAATACCCAACTTGTGTGAGAAATTGACAGATCATATGTTTATTCCAGCGACCCACAATTCCATATGCACCGACCCATTTAATAAAGCTTCATAGTGTAATCTACCAATTCAACTCTCGATCATGATAATAAATCCAATTCAGCAGCTAAGCGACAAAGATAATAAATCCAACTCTTAATATAATAATTGAAAAACTCAAATCGAATCTTACTTTACCCTGCTGTTGACACCATACTGCTTCAAATTGACATAGCGTATATTATCTTCAATGATCACATATTCATACTGACCCCACTTTCTTAATAATCTGACTCACAATAAATCTCCTGCGTTATCCAAATCTGAGCAGAAAACGACAAACCGAAACCTCGACCAATGATAATTGATTATCGCCGACAAATTAATTAAATAAGAACCTATCACTAACCGATTAATGCGTTTGGAATACGAGATAACTTGAATTCGACAAAACAGTTAATTCTTGCCCAATTATATTATGCGCCACACAATTAATATCCTTGGACGAATTGAATAACAGATTCACATTAATAGTACGAGATCTATTAAATGCAAAAAGTGATAATAATTACCATGTAGCAGTAGTCGATACCTTAATATCCGATACTGGAGAAAACCATAAAACCTGATCCGTCGATCATAACAACTGCTTCTTTTTCGAATCTGCTTCTGCTTCGACAGAAAGTACCTTGTAATCATCCTAGATATCATGAGCAACCTTGCTCTGATACCAATTGTGTAAAATCGTTGTAGCTCTTAGACTAGGTCTAATATTATATCTAGGAACACATAATAATGAAGGCGGAATATTCAAACATAGAATCAACATTATTATGAACAAGGTTTTACATTCATAATCTCTAATATTATTAACAGCCCTAATTCTACTTGATCAAGGTAGAACTTGTTAACCTTGAGGCTGCACTAACTAACTAACTAACTACTAACCACTAACCCTAGACGTTTATAACTTACGTCTAGGTTACACACACACACCTTTACTAATCGACTACATCTTGTAGTTGTGCACGTCTAAAACTAATGACCCATGTCCTCTTTATATACTAGAGGGATTAGGGTTTACAATAAAGACAATCATAATACAATAAGGAAACTAAATCTTTTAAGTAAATCTTCTAGAATCTTCAAAATTCTCCATCTTTTTGTAGTTTCCCTTCTTGTCACATTAAGTCCTTCAAGTTTCATTCTTCTTGTTTTGTATCATCAAATCAATAAAACCCAACAATCAAAATTGTGTAAAAATTCGTTTTGCATAACAACATGATTTTAACGTTCAAACGTTTGAAAACAGCACGCATTTAATCAGATTAGTTATCTTCTGGGAGGAAAAGCCATAGATTACTTATATAAGCTCTAAAGAAAACCAACTATTCTACGCTTAGCATTTTCATTTGCACAAATCGTAAAACCTTAGTCTAATCGTTAAGGAAGCAGCCAGATCAACACTCTGGCAGAGTCGGGATTCCCTTTGTTCTAACCTAATCAAGACTAAACACTTCTTTTTTTATTGCAATTTCTTATCTAAAAAACGAAAAAAAATTTAAAATTTTGGCCAAAACGGGGGTACTAGGGCACTAGAAGGTACACATGTGACAAAATTCGAGAGAATTCCCCCCCCCCCCCCCCCCACACTTAGAATTGAATATTGCCCTCAATATTCAAAGTACCGGCTATTATGCCGACACTATTGAACGTAAAAAGGTAAGACTAATAGCCAAGTGTGTGAAAGAAATCTCTATTTTCACAAACAGGATTAAAAAGATATCCCTAGATAATCGTTAGCAAAAGGATAGGATATTGGGCGGCTGGATTGAAAACAGGCGCGACAATCATCACAATCCAAGGGAAACCTGAAAACAAGAGCAAACAACACACAAAATGCACAGCACAGTGGGATTCCCCCACACTTAGTGTCAGAAAATAGAAAGAAGTCAGAAACATGGGTTGTCACCCATGCAATGCTAATGTTTTTGTTAACCGAGTCACTAGCTTGACTCGACCCCGAATTCATTGGTTCATGGGGAAAGTTTGGAGATCCGGGACAACCATGGGTGGTATGTCCCCTCCAAAGTAATGTATGGAAAACTAGAAGGGGGGTTGAATAGTTTTATGTCCTTTTAAATTTTATTGTGAAAACTTTATTTACTTTCTAAAACTTAGATTCGAATTTATGTGATCTCAACTCCTTGAACAATATGAACAATATGTATATAAGTAAATATAAATAAGTAATGCAAGTAAGGTAATAAAATGAAATGAAAGCTAGAGATGGAAAGATCTAACCGAGAGACAAGAGATTTATAGTGGTTCGGCTACAAGGACACCTTCCTTGCCCTACTCCACTCCCCGAGCACCTAACTCGAGAGTTTTCTTCACTATGTCAACAAGCTCCCTTATGGCGGAGAAAACCTTTACACAACTTTAGCTTACACCGGCTTAACGACACAAAGCTAGATGTCGAGTTCTAATCGTAGCTAGAACCAATCTCACAACTTAAACACGACTTAATCACACCTTCTTCTTCACGACTACTTCACGACTTCTTCACGACTTCTTCAAAACTTCTTCACGACTTCTTCACTACTTCTTCACGACACTTCACAACTAAGCACAACCTATGTATACTTCTACTTCTTCACACCTTCACTAATTACACACCTTAACACCACAACTTCTCTACTTACACACTAACCTATCCCAAACAATTATACACACAACTATCTAACAACAATACACAACTTATATACAAATGTATGATGACACAAACAACTTAGGTATCTAAGTTGCAATACTTCTTCTCTAGTTGTTGAAGGAGTATTCTTCTCTTGCACTTGAATGGAGGAAGCTTGGATCACTTAGAAACCAAAGCTTAAGACTATATGATCAAAGGGTTTTTGAAGATATGAAATGTGATTTAAAACAGAAAGTTTCAGTGTGCAAAAGGTGAGTAAAAATCCAGGGGAAGGCTGGTATTTATAGGAGAAAAATCTGGACAGCTGGAGCCTACTGGAGCGTGGCCGGCCCCCTTAAATAGGGGGGCGGTCCCCTTAATTTTAAGGGGGCCGCCCCTGCTGAACGTTGGCCAGTTTTGTCCTTTTGTGGGGAAGGTTTTTCTGGAACATTTTAACTGATTTTGGTTAAAAATTTGAATTCATATTTTTATAAAAGATTAAACATTTTTATTTATTACCAAAAATGTTTTTCTAAAAGATATAAAATGTTTTTGACATTTTATAAAAAATCTAGTGTTTAAGAAAATGTTCCTTTGATCATATAATGCATTAAGCACTTATTTATTCATACCTTAAGTGATTAAGTTGTAGAAGTGAATATTTACAACTAAATACTTGTTTATTTGATAAGTTTATGTTTAATGAGTTTATATTTTGTGATCATTAAAACATAGAGATATGAATAATGTTTTTAGGCATTATTTATGTCAACAATCTCCCCCTTTTTGATGATTACAAAACTTAAACTTATTAAATCCAAAAAATTATTTTTGGACAAGTATTTAGTGAGTTTATATTCACTTCTCCCCCTTTTTGTAGAATCAAAAAGGTTATGCCGACAAGTTTTAGAAACTAAATTTGTCGGGACGATAACTCCCCCTTGATGTTTACTCCCCCTCGTTCGAGGGCACCAAGGAGACGAGCTATGGAAATCTTGGCTGCAAAAACAAGTTAGGAGACACAAGATACATATACATAGCAAAAAATTTAGAACAACCAACTAATTTATTTATGCATTCAAGATGATCATATATAACATATGAATCATCATTACATTACATAAAATACTTGAAACATAATGATTACAACATAACTAGAAATACTAATGGTCCTCATATTGCCAAAGAGAGCGATTGGACTTGCTTGCGACACAAAAGGGTGAGGGATTTTATTTTGAGGCGGAAAGCATGTGGATGAATTTTAGTTATGTGATGGTGAGGGAAATGGAGCGGATCCATTGATGTTATATCGTTGTAGTGGAGGAATGGGATGGGGACGAGTGAGTAGATATTCGATCCAATAAATATCTTCACTTAAGTGGAGAATTTGTTTTTGAAGGAAGATGCAACAAGGGCAATAGTGGGTGTGGTTTGTAACTTGATCCAAGTTAAGAGAGTGGGGTAGGCAATTTGAGTAAGGTGAGGATGGAGGTTGACCCTTGTTGCGTTGTGTGAGGTGCATAGCAAGGAGATCATTAAGATCATGGATTTGGTTAATCTCTTCATGAAGCTTTTGCCTTTCATGAATGGGGATTTGGTTATTTGGTGGAAATGGATGGTATTGGGGTGAAAAGTTTGATGTTTGACCAAGGTGATGAGGGTTTTCAAGGATTCCATTGAAGTTGGTTTGAGGTTTAGGGGAGTAGTTTGGAATGAATGTGGATGTTTGGCCAAAATGGTAGGGTTTGTGAAATGGTTCAATGGAATGAGGTTGTGATCTTGGAGAGTAGTTGGGGATGAATGATGATGGAGGTGTTGGTTGTCTAGTTGTGATGGGCTTGTGGTGAGGGTGAGGTTTTCTTTTCCACCCGGGTTTTAAGGTCATCCTTGCTAGCTTTGAGGTTTTTGGTTTTTGGTTGATAGGAGAAGACATGATGGGATGATTGAATGTGGTGAGATATGGGGTTATTTATAGTGGAGGATTTGTGTTGTTTAGGAATGAATAGGCTTGATGGGTGATTAGGACAGAATGTGTTTGTGAATTTTGGGAGGTATAGGATCAAATGGGCTAAAAAGCAGAAAAAGATTCTGTGAACCCGTCCAGCAGATGGTCGGCCCCCTTAATTATGGGCGGTCCCCTTAATAATTAAAGGGGCCGCCTTATGAATTAAGGGGGCCGCCCATCTGGTACCTTTCTGGGTTCCAGAAATGGGTTTTTCTGCAGAAATAGGTGAGGATGGCTATGTTTTGGGCTTCTGGTTTTAGGCAAGTCCCACTCTTTGAGGCAATAGAGAAACATATTAAGCATGCATGGCATATAAGATAAACAAATAAGCAAGCAATAAGTTATATCTAGCAATTTAGAGAATTAAGGAAACTAATCATCTAAGGCAAGGGTAATAGAGCAAAGGCACTAGAAACTAATGAGGAATAGGGGATGGAACAATTGTGAGGATGTGATAAATAAGCTTGTTCTAGTGTGTGCCTATATGCAACAAATGTGGAGATGTGATTGTTTCGACTCCTAAATGCAAAAATTTCCTAAGAAACAATCCAAGGTCTCCTTGATTTAATTTTGCTCAATATATGAATATCAAAGATATATATTAGATTATATATTTTGACAAGTCATGTGAGATCTTATGCATGAAAAAAAAAATGTTTTTAGCATTATTCAACAATGTAAGGAAAATGGTTTTCATGTGTTGTCCTAGATGTGAGAATGATTTGTAAAAAATAGATTGGGTTTTGTTTACAAATATGTTTTAAAAAAAATCCCAATCTTTTATTTTGTGCAAAACAGATTCCTAGATTCAGATGAGAGGAAAAAAAATTTACAGACATATGGTCGGTCCCCTTAATGACAAGCCGGTCCCCTAAATAATTAAGGGGACCGCCTTTATAACATTAAGGGGTCCGCCCATCTAGAAAAAAAAATGTACCAAAAATGCAGAAAATTCAGTCAATTTGTTCCATCATTCCTAGGCCTAAACGTAAGTGGTTAAAGAGTTCACGCTTAAGGGGCTTAGTGAATATGTCTGCTAAGTTATCTTCCGATGCAACCTTTTCTATAGATATGTTTCCTTTTTGAACGTTATCGTGGAGGAAGTGGTGGCATATTTCTATATGTTTAGTCCTAGAGTGTTGAACGGGATTCTTACTTAAATCTATAGCACCTTTGTTATCACACATAATTGGGACATCATCTAACCTAATGCCATAATCTACGAGAGCTTGTTTCATCCATAGTGCTTGTTGACATGCCTTTCCAGCGCTTACATATTCGGCTTCTGTGGTAGAAATAGCAAGAGTGGTTTGCTTCTTCGAGAACCAAGATGTTAGACAACATCCCATTAACGTGCAAATTCTGCTAGTGCTTTTTCTATCCACGTAGTCTCCCGCATGATCCGAATCCGCATAGACGATGGTTTCTATGCCCGATCCCTTAGGATACCATAATCCTAAGTGTATAGTGCCTTTAATGTATCGAAAGATACGCTTAACCGCTTTTAGGTGAGAGGTTTTGGGATCCTCTTGGAAGCGAGCACAAAGGCAGACACTAAACATGATATCCGGTCTACTTGCCGTTAAGTATAGTAAACTATCTATCATTCCTCTATACTTAGTGTTTTCTATGGACTCACCCTCTTCATCTCTTGTGAGTTTTACTTCCGTAGACATCGGTGTCTTCATGGGCTTAGCGTCTTCTAATCCAAATTTCTTAAGCATTTCCTTAATGTACTTAGATTGATTAAAAAATATTCCATCTTCTAATTGTTTTATTTGTAATCCTAGCAAGAAATTAAGTTCACCCTTCATACTCATCTCAAACTCATCATGCATGATTTTGGCAAATTCATCACACATATCCTGACAAGTCGATCCGAATATAATGTCATCGACATATATTTGGACAATGATGAGATTTGAGCTTTTCTTTTTCGTGAAAAGAGTGTTATCTACCATTCCCATGGAATAATCATGTTTAATAAGAAATGCTTTTAATCGATCATACCAAGCCTTGGGAGCTTGTTTGAGTCCATATAAAGCTTTCTTGAGTTTATAAACATAATCAGGTTTTGCGAAGTCAATGAATCCTGGAGGTTGTGCCACGTATACCTCCTCATTGATAAAACCGTTAAGGAATGCACTTTTCACGTCCATTTGAAATAACTTAAAATCTAGGGCGCATGCATAGGCAAGTAGTATTCTTATAGATTCTAATCTAGCTACGGGGGCATAAGTTTCATCATAATATATTCCTTCTTGTTGATTATATCCTTGGGCAACTAACCTAGCTTTGTTCCTAGTAACTATTCCATTTTCGTCTAACTTATTTCTATAAACCCACTTAGTTCCTATGATGGTCATGTTTATGGGATTTGGGACTAGTTCCCAAACGTCATTAGTCTTAAATTGATTTAGTTCTTCTTGCATAGCCATAACCCAACTTTCATCTTTTAATGCCTCATTTATATTTTTAGGTTCTATAGTTGATAGGAAACAAAAGAAGTTATTTTTATCTTGAGCTTGTGATCTAAGGGTTCTTTGATTTAAGTTTCCTATTATATTATCTAACGGGTGTGATTTAGATTCCTTAACATTTACTATTTCGTTTTCACCTAATATTATATCTTCATTATCATCGCCTAAGGGTTTAATTTTACTAACCTCAATAGCTTCTTCTTCAATTAGGTCATCATCTTCTAGGGGCAATGTCTTAGGTGGTGGTGGAGTTTCATCAAATGTTACATTTAAGGACTCTTCTACTTTCATAGTGTGTTTATTAAGTATTATGTATGCTTTACTATTTTGTGAATACCCTAGAAAGATTCCTTCGTACGACTTAGGATCGAACTTAGTAAGGTAATCTTTTGTATTGAGAACAAAACATTTGCTCCCGAATACCCTAAAGTAATTTAAATTAGGTTTTCTACCTCTTAATAACTCATATGGGGTTTTTCCTAAAATTCGCCTAATTGAGACTCTATTTATTATATATGTTGATGTATCTACGGCATGGCACCAAACTTTTTGTGGGATAGATTGTTCATTTAGCATTGTTCTACTCATTTCTTGTAATGTTCGATTTTTTCTTTCTACTACCCCATTTGATTGTGGAGTGCGAGGAGCGGAGAAATTGTGAGATATCCCATTTAAATCACAATATTTTCCGAATTGCACTTCGTTATCAAATTCCCGACCATGGTCCGTCCTAATTGATACTATAGAACATCCTAATTTATTTTGAATCATTTTACTAAATATTTCAAACTTATTAAAGGCTTCGGTTTTATCACTTAAAAATCTAGTCCACATGTATCGTGAATAGTCGTCTACAATTTCTAAGGTATAACGATTACCTCCGTAACTCCGCACAGCGGTTGGACCAAAAAGGTCCATGTGTAATAATTCTAGGCATCTAGTAGTGGAGACTATATTCTTAGCTTTGTGACTAGCATGTGCTTGTTTTCCTATTTTACATGCATCGCAAAAGTGTTGGTCATATCTTAGGTTAGGCAAGTTTCTAACTAATTCTTTAGAGGCTAGGGATTGTATTTGTTGCATATTTGCGTGACCTAATCTTCTATGCCACAATGTAGAGTTTTCATCTAAGGTTGCTAGACATATTTTATCTTCCGGTTTATTTCCTAGTTTCATAACATATACGCCACCTTTCCTAACTCCTCTACCTATGACCTTTCCGTCCTTAACTATTTCGCTATCTTTACTTGTAAAAGTAACCCTACACTTATTATCGCATATTTGTCCTATACTAAGCAAGTTATATGTTAAGTTATCTACATGCTCAACATTACCTCCGTTGTATGCCTTGTAGGAGGAGAATAGCTTCCGGTTTCCCGTCATGTGCTTCGAGCATCCGCTATCCTTAATCCATTCGTCGGGCTCCAAATTTATCCCTAGACATATTTCATCGGTGGCTTGAGCTACAAGGCACTTTTCGTCTTTTGCTTTGTCCGCTTCATCTTTGTCGCTATCGCTCCATGTTCCACTAACAAATGCGCTTTCGTAATCATAACCCGGTGGCTTTGGACATTCACCAATGAGATGGTTTTGGCTTCCACATCTAAAGCACTTTCTTTTCCCGTAGTTATCATTTCTATTTCTTTGTAGCGATCTTCTTTCATCTCGCGGTTGTCTCGTGAATCTTCCTCGTCTCTTGAAGAATTTCTTGAATTCTCTAACGGCCATTGCATATTCTTCGTCTTCACTATCGTCACTTGAATCATCGTCATCACTAAGATCCTTTTTGGCTTTTAGCGCGAGAGACTTGATTTGATCTTTCTTGCTCTTGACCGTTTCCGAGTCCCTCTTTATAATTTCTTCATGAACCTTCAAGTTGCCAATAAGCTCATCAAGTGATAACGTCATCAAGTTCTTTGACTCTTCAATCGCCGTGACCTTCGCGCGCCATTTCGGATGTAATGCCCTAAGAAATTTCCTTACACAATTTTTGCTAGAAAAAGTCTCATCAAGTGCTTTTAAACTTGTGATGATTATGTTAAATTTAGCAAATGCATTATCAATAGATTCCTCTTCAGGAATTGTAAATTGTTCATATTGTTGCACAAGAAGATCTATTTTATTATCTTTGACTTGACTATTACCTTGGTGAGTGATTAGTAAAGAATCCCAAATCTCTTTTGTGGTTTGACACATAAAAATTCTTTCATATTCTTTGCGTGGTAACGCATTATAAATAACCATTTTAGCTTCATTATTTTTTGCTAGTTTCTTTTTTAAATCATCATTTTGTTTTTCAAAAGGTACAATTTCATCTATTTTAGTTAGGATATTATATTGTATAAGGGGAAAATCACCATAGGTAATAACATGCCAAAGATCAAGATCCTTTGATTTCACATAAGTTTCGAATCTATTTTTCCAATAAAGAAAACCATCACTTTCAAATAGTGGTGGTCTTTGCATAGATTACCCTTCTAAATATTTTAAAGATTCCATAGATCGTTTCAAGTTTTAAAATACAGTTAATTTTAAAAATCTTGTTTAACCTGGCTCTGATACCAATTGTGGAAAACTAGAAGGGGGGTTGAATAGTTTTATGTCCTTTTAAATTTTATTGTGAAAACTTTATTTACTTTTTAAAACTTAGATTCGAATTTATGTGATCTCAACTCCTTGAACAATATGAACAATATGTATATAAGTAAATATAAATAAGTAATGCAAGTAAGGTAATAAAATGAAATGAAAGCTAGAGATGGAAAGATCTAACCGAGAGATAAGAGATTTATAGTGGTTCGGCTACAAGGACACCTTCCTTGCCCTACTCCACTCCCCGAGCACCTAACTTGAGAGTTTTCTTCACTATGTCAACAAGCTCCCTTATGGTGGAGAAAACCTTTACACAACTTTAGCTTACACCGGCTTAACGACACAAAGCTAGATGTCGAGTTCTAATCGTAGCTAGAACCAATCTCACAACTTAAACACGACTTAATCACACCTTCTTCTTCATGACTACTTCACGACTTCTTCACGACTTCTTCAAAACTTCTTCACGACTTCTTCACTACTTCTTCACGACACTTCACAACTAAGCACAACCTATGTATACTTCTACTTCTTCACACCTTCACTACTTACACACCTTAACACCACAACTTCTCTACTTACACACTAACCTATCCCAAACAATTATACACACAACTATCTAACAACAATACACAACTTATATACAAATGTATGATGACACAAACAACTTAGGTATCTAAGTTGCAATACTTCTTCTCTAGTTGTTGTAGGAGTATTCTTCTCTTGCACTTGAATAGAGGAAGCTTGGATCACTTAGAAACCAAAGCTTAAGACTATATGATCAAAGGGTTTTTGAAGATATGAAATGTGATTTAAAACAGAAAGTTTCAGTGTGCAAAAGGTGAGTAAAAATCCAGGGGAAGGCTGGTATTTATAGGAGAAAAATCTGGACAGCTGGAGCCTACTGGAGCGTGGCCGGCCCCCTTAAATAGGGGGGCGGTCCCCTTAATTTTAAGGGGGCCGCCCCTGCTGAAAGTTGGCCAGTTTTGTCCTTTTGTGGGAAAGGTTTTTCTGGAACATTTTAACTGATTTTGGTTAAAAATTTGAATTCTAATTTTTATAAAAGATTAAACATTTTTATTTATTACCAAAAAAGTTTTTCTAAAAGATATAAAATGTTTTTGACATTTTATAAAAAATCTAGTGTTTAAGAAAATGTTCCTTTGATCATATAATGCATTAAGCACTTGTTTATTCATACCTTAAGTGATTAAGTTGTAAAAGTGAATATTTACAACTAAATACTTGTTTATTTGATAAGTTTATGTTTAATGAGTTTATATTTTGTGATCATTAAAACATAGAGATATGAATAATGTTTTTAGGCATTATTTATGTCAACATAATGCTTCAACCTATGACCGTTCACCTTGAAGTTTGGTCCATCGGTTTGAGATAACTCGATGGTGCCATAAGGAAAAACTTTGGCAACGGTGAATGGTCCAGTCCAACGGGTTTTAAGTTTACCAGAGAATATCTTTAATCTAGAGTTAAAAAGAAGGACTCGATCACCAACGTTAAAAACGCGGTTCTTGATTTTTGAGTCATGGATTTTCTTTGTTTTCTCTTTGTAGATTAAAGAGTTCTCGTAGGCTTGATCACGAAGTTCATTTAATTCATTGAGTTGAACTTTGCGGTGATCACCCGCGGACTTTAGGTCGAAGTTGGCATGTTTTAAGGCCCAATAAGCTTTGTGCTCGAGCTCGATCGGCAGATGGCACGCCTTTCCGTACACGAGCTGGTTAGGAGTACACCCGATGGGTGTTTTGTAAGCTGTACGAAAGGCCCAAAGTGAATCATCTAGTTTATCCGACCAAGATGCACGGTTTTCACCTACGGTCCTTTCCAAGATTCTTTTAATACCACGGTTTGAAACCTCCATTTGTCCACTTGTTTGTGGGTGATACGCGGTAGAAAGACGGTGAGTAATACCGTATTTAAGCATGACTTTTGCAAATTGTTCATTGCAAAAGTGCGTACCGCGATCACTAATGATAGCACGGGGAGTTCCAAACCGAGAAAAGAGTGATTTTAAAAATTTACACACTACTCGGGCGTCGTTGGTGGGGAGAGCTTTTGCTTCGACCCATTTAGACAAATAATCGACAGCCACGAGTATATACTTGTTCCCTCGTGAAGACGGGAACGGGCCCATAAAGTCAATGCCCCAAACGTCAAATATTTCACAAACTTGAACGACGTTTTGTGGCATTTCATCTTTTTGAGAGATCTTCCCGTGACGTTGACAAGAGTCACAAGATTTGACTAAGTCATGGGCATCACGGTAGATTGTGGGCCAATAGAAACCGGAATCAAACACCTTCTTGGCAGTGTAATTGGCACCATGATGTCCCCCTGTGGGTCCATTGTGGCAAGCCTTAAGAATATCAACGGCTTCTTGGCCGTGAACACACCGCCGGATGACTTGATCCGCACATACTTTAAACAAGTAGGGGTCGTCCCAAAAGTAATGCTTCACATCTTTGAAGAATTTGTTCTTTTGTTGGGACGACATCCCTTTCACAACAAAGTTCCCCGCATGGTAATTTGCAAAATCGGCAAACCATGGAGTACTAGAATCACCATGAAAAGATACCACGTTAAGTGTCTCGAGAGGAAATGTTTCATTTATTTCCTTTTTCTCGAGCACACTTTGGTGAGGATTCTCTAATCGGGACAAATGATCAGCAGCAAGGTTCTCTGCTCCTTTTTTATCACGGATGATGATATCAAATTCTTGTAGGAGGAGAACCCATCGGAGCAATCTCGGCTTTGCATCTTGTTTTGCAAAGAGATATTTGAGAGCCGAGTGGTCCGTATACACTATGCTTTTTGACAAGATTAAGTATGGCCGAAACTTTTCGAAAGCATACACCACGGCTAATAATTCTTTTTCCGTTGTGGTGTAATGAGCTTGAGCCTCGGTCATAGTTTTGCTAGCATAGTGTATAGGCTGAAAGTGTTTTGTTTTCCGTTGCCCCAAGACCGCACCTATGGCAAAATCACTCGCATCGCACATAAGTTCAAAAGGTAGGTCCCAATCGGGGGCAACCAAGATTGGTGCTTCAGTAAGCTTTTTCTTAAGAGTTTGAAAAGCTTCAATGCACTCTTTGGAGAAAATAAACGGAGTTTCCTTTTCAAGGAGACGGGTCATCGGCCGGGCGATTTTTGAAAAATCTTGAATGAATCTACGATAGAAACCGGCATGACCAAGAAAACTCTGAATGCCTTTAACGGTTGTGGGATGAGGTAGCTTAGCAATAACATCAACTTTAGCTCTATCCACCTTAATCCCGTTCTTTGAAATCTTATGGCCGAGGACAATGCCCTCTTTGACCATGAAATGACTTTTCTCCCAATTTAGACAAAGATTCGTGTCTTCACATCGCTTAAGCATATTGTCCAAATAGGAGAGACATGTGGTGAAAGAATCCCCAAAGACCGAGAAATCATCCATAAAGACCTCCATAGTCTTTTCGATCATGTCATGAAAAATGGCCATCATACACCTTTGGAACGTGCCCGGAGCATTACATAAGCCAAAAGGCATGCGTCGGTAGGCAAACGTTCCATAAGGGCACGTGAAAGTGGTATTTTCTTGATCTTGCGGATCAATGGGAATTTGGAAGTAACCCGAGAAACTGATTGGTTCCTGAAACAGTCAACTTAAATCAACCACGGATGTGGTCAAACAAAGTCAAACTATCAAGGACACAATACAATTTACCAAGGAGTACAGAATATTCCCGGGTCGTTTAAGTCCCAGCGAGGTGTGAAATCTGTAGTAGAACGAATGTGTGATCGGGTGATAATTGAACGGAAAAGGGTTTTGAATAATTTACACTAAGGAATAAAAGAAAACAGCTTAAACAAGCTATAAGAACAAATACGAGAAAGCAAATTACCTAGAAACGTTTAAAAATAAAAGACGTACGTTTAAATTTAAATAAACGTAAACGTACGAAATAAAACGTGAGTTTTAAGAAATAAAAAGCCTACGGATATGAAATTTATATTTTTACAACCCTAATAAGAAAAGAAAATTATTGGAAAAAGAAAATTATTTATTTGACTTATTAATTAATTATTATTAATTAAAAACTATTTAATAATTATTTAAACTAATTAAAATTCTAATAAATACTAAAAGATCAAATAAAAATCTGAAATTTTTTCTATAAATACTTTAAAGTGACAAGAAGCTAAGAAAATTATAAAAATGAAAATTACTTAATTAAAATTTAAAAAGATAAATTCTATTAAATAGAAGCTATCACTATTTTTCTATTTCGTTTGTTTCTAAGGACTAAAAATGTAATTATATTTTTCCTAGATTAAAAATGACAAAATAAAATTATGAAAATTAGATTTATATTTTTCTGATTATTTTTCTATTTATTATGATTTAATTACTATGTTAAACTAAATAAAATATTAAAAATATTAAAACTATTAAGAAAATTCTAAAACTTTTTCCTAAGTTACTTATTAGTATAAGAAGCTAGGGAAAAATATAAAAAGTTGGAAATGCTTAAAAATAAGCAGGAAAATAAGCTGTATAAGCTTAATAAGCTAAAATGACATGGACTAGTATATAAATAATTATGGGAAACTAAAACACTAACAAACGTATAGCCCAGATGGTGCTTGGCTTTGGTTTGAGTTTTGACCAGGTCAACCCTAGAGGTCACTGGTTCGAATCCCAGCAAAGGCAAAACCACAAAACTATTTTATTTTTGATTTTCTTTTTACAGGATTATTAAACAACTAAAAATAACAAACTTTTAAAAAGACAAACTTTTTATAACTCAACAATAAGCTCTGTATGAGCTTATTAGTTCAGCAGTGAGCTTTTAAGCTCAAAAATTGATTTTTCAAAATGAAAAAGCTTCTAATAAGCTATAACTTAAACACAAACTTGAAAATAAGCTTAAAGTAAATGAGATAAACTTAAATTAAGCTAAAGAAAACAGAAAAGCTAAGAAAATAAGCTGAAAAGCTCAATTAAGCAATGAACCACACCTGGTGTACACAGGACAGTTGCAGGCCAAGTAGTGATTTTCAAGGCTTGATTTAAGCTATCTAATAAGCTAGAACATTAGATACCAGATACTACATTTGAACCTTACTATGTGAACTTTATGAAAAACCAAAAATGGAATCCTCAGCTTATCTGGTTAAGCCAGAAATAAGCTGAGTTCAGCAGGAATAACAATGCAGGCCTGCTATGAACTAGGGACAGGGCAGATTTGGCCAAATTCAAGGCCTGAACAAGCTACTATAAGCTATCCTATAAATCTTGAAAAAATTACCAAAGATATATAAGCTAGGGAACTTGGATAATCCTGAACTACAGCTACTAAGGACTTAATATGAGGGCTACAGAAAATCTCAAAGATCTACAAAAACCATGAAATTAGAAAAATTAAAACTGCTAAGCTAAGTGTTGACTGCATTGGGTGATTTTCTAAACCAGACTTATGGGGATTAATAGTAACTTGAATATTGATTAAAACCAACCTGAGGAGTGCAAAAGTGAGCTCAGAAATAAGCCTAGCTTATTTGAGCTTATTGAGGGCAGTTGACTGCCTTGCCTGCAACCACCCAACTCCAAACCTGCAATTGGACTAAAAATAGCAAAAGGGAATTGAAATCATCTTAATTTGGGTGAATTAAGCTTAATCAAAACTGACCAAATGGTAATGGAACAGTGCAAGTGATATTTTGACCCACTTTCACCCACAAACCAAACACTCCTTAAACTATCTGTTTAGAAATTTAAAACTGATTTAGACCTAAAGAACTTATAAACCTGACTTAATAAAGTTTTAATAACTTAATGGAACTCAGAAATGCAAAATATACCTAGTAATAAGCTCCTAATAAGCTAATGTCCAATTTTGACTTTTATGACTGTTTTGAATTTATAAATGGAAATCTAGACTTAAGCTTATAATAACTGTAAAAACAACTTAATATGACTTAAAATGGGACAAGTACTCAAACAGAAAGCAATAAGCTGAGAGATAAGCACTGCTACAGTGCTGGTTGACCAAGAGTTGACTTTTCTGAAAACTTAAATTTTAACTTGATTTAGCAGAATTTAAGTCCAAATAAGCTTAATAAGCTTAATGGAGCAGAGATTGTTGGTTTAAAGCATAAAATTAACTAAGAACAATTTAGGCGGGAAAAACTGTTAAACATGAAACATGAATTAAACTTTGATTAACTGGTTCAAATACAACTTAAACAACTTAAATTATACAAAAAACTATAAAACCCAGGAAGAAATTACAATAAAAACTAACTACGACATTATTTTAACTAAATTACACTAAACTAGCACCTACTACTCTCCTCTCTCTGTCTTGTGGTCTTTTTTTATGCTTCCCAAATATCTCTCTTATCTCTTTGAAGCTATCCCAGCAGTCCAATTAAGCTGAATTAATCCAAGCCCTCCACTTGTAATTTTGGCGCCAAAGTCATACTAGTGGATTGAAGCAGTTTTGTTGCAATTAAAGAAGTTTGGGAGTTTATAGAGGTGGAGGGGGAGTGGTTAGTGACTGGGGTGATGAGGTGGAAAGGTGGAGGACAGGTGGTGGTGGTTTTGGAGGTGGTATTGGCGGGGTGAGTGTGAGGGAGAAGGTTTGACCGTGGGTCAAACCTGGTATTTAAATACCAGGTTTAGTAAAAAAGGTGGGTGGGCCGGGTTTGTATTTTTGGGCTTGGTTGGGGTTATGTTTTGGATTGGGTTTAGGATTAGATAATATTGGGTTTGTTGTTTGGGTTTATTTTTGGATCCGGTTGGGTTTGTTGCTTATTAACACAAGGACCACTTTTGCAATTCCACCAAATTAGAGGGACCAAAACTGTAATTTTCCAAAGTTTATCAAGGGACCAATTATGACAAGTTTAATTTACCAAAGGACCAAAAATAATAATTTTCCAATTAAAAACGTCCAGGGGTAATTTCTGTCAATCTCTGAAATTTCAGGGACTAAAGTTGCCATTTTGCAAAACTAAACTTTATGAGGCTAATTTTGACAACTTGAAAATCCTTGAGGGCCTTTTATGAAAAATTAACATGTTTTGAATAACTAGGGACTAGATTTGACAATTTATGAATAAAACACAGTCTAAATATTTTTCTGTCTTTTTGAGACTTTTTAAAGTGTTTTTGACTGTTTATGTGGGTTTAAACAAGGTAAATATATGTGTATTTAGACACATATCAAATCCCCCACACTAAACTATTGCTAGTCCCTAGCAATCTTTTATTAAGTTTTTAATGGATTTATCTCTTTACCAAAAGCCATCACTTCTGGAGTAGCCAATTGTTTCAGTTCAAGTAAGAACTATGGTACAATGATAACCAAATGATTTTGAGCAAACCACCAGCTGTCAACGGATTTGATTTGTCTTTACCAAAAGCCGTTTGCTTGCGGGCTAGCCAACTCTTCACTTATAAGGATATGGTGAGTCGAATACCATACAATTTTGGGCAAATTGCAAGCCATAAACGGATTTGATATATCTTTACCTGAAGCCGTTTGCTCAGGATTAGCCAGTCCTTATGTGGGTTAGACATGGCGGACTGATAACCATTTATTGAGTTCTAAGTGAGAAAAAATTTTAAAATTTTGGCCAAAATGGGGGTACTGGGGCACTAAAAGGTACATATGTGAACAAATTCGCCAGAATTCCCCCCCACACTTAGAACTGAATATTGCCCTCAATATTCAAAGAACCGGTTGTTAAACCAACACTTAGAACGTGAAAGGGAAATACTAATAGCCTTTTATTTCATATAGCTATTTATTTTTATTTTTATTTAATTTGCATTTAAGCCGTTAAGGCATGCAAATTCCCTCTTTGGGAATGCCTTTTTTTTTTTTTTTTTTTTTTTTTTTTTTTTTTTTTTTTTTTTAATAACTGTACATATTTACAACATGTGGGGAATCTCCCCCACACTAAGGTGAGACATGGGTGAAAACCCATATGGTGAGCTAATTGTTGTTCACCGAGTCACTTAGCTTGACTCGACCCCGCATTCATTGGTTCTTGGGGAAGCATGTGGAACAAAAAATCTCCATCGGACTTTCGTTCATGATGATTGGATAATCATTGAAGTACTTGAAAGTTCCACTCCGATGAGATATATACAGATCCGGCTCACAAATGATAAATGAAAATGCCGGGATCAAAGATAGTGTCTTCATTCCCTAAGGAGTGAAGAACAGGAGAAGTCACCGTGTAGGTGAAGAAAAGAAAGAAAGTCATGATAAAAATCATGACTAACTCATTATCATCAGAAGGAGAATTCATGCTTTCAGTATCATGAATCTCATCATTTAAGCTCAGATGATCAAGACATATTCTGGGTGGGAGGGATGGAATTTTGATTTTAATCAAATTCTCAGTGTTGAGAACATCTCCCTCCGGAACACAAAGATTTTCATTGTCAAGATCAAAGTAGAAGTTATCATACTCCGACGGAGATATGATATGAGTGAGTTCATCAGAGAACTCCTCAAATGTAAATGATTCATAATCGGGGAGAGAATTATGAGAATGAGAAGTGGTATTGCCACTAATTTTCTCTCCCATCTGATCAAAATAGAAGGCTTCCATTTCCGGAATAGAATCATCGGAAAATATGTCACTATCCTTTATGGGGATAGGAGATGAAATGGATTTTTCCTTGAAAGCCTCGATTTTAGAAACGAGAAGACTGACATTCAATAATGTTGCTCGAAGAGCTTCATCTTTGATTTCAGTGTCAATTTCTTCATTATTCTCTTCTTCTAAGCTGACTAGCTTAGAAGGTAATTCTTCCACATAAATGATGTCTCCACAAGATAACGAATCGTCATCATTAGAATCGGAGAACATCTCAACATGATCTTTTGGGAAGATAAGAGGAGGAGGGATATCACACAAATGCTCGAGAATTCCCTGTGACTCTCTTGGGATTGGGACAAGGTTCTCGACACTAGACTTTATAAATACGTCTGATTCCTTTGCAGGAATTGTGTCAAGATGCTCATCCCCCATACTTAGAGAGTTAGTGGGAACCTCGGGTGTGATAACAACAGACTGAGTTTCAACTGATGAACTTGATGAATCATCATCAAAGATATCTTCATCATCACTGTCATCAGGAATAAAACAGAACTGAGAGCTAGATCTGGCTGCTTTTTCTTTTGCAATTGATTCCCTAACAGCTTTTTCAAAGGCATCATGGGAATCTATTTTAGCAACCTGCTCTTCAGTCAATAATTCCGCCATGGATTTCTCATGTGAATTTAGAATTAATGAAAATTGCGGGGGTGGGGATCTGTCAAAACCAGAAGGTTGACATTGATTATCATCATGAGGACCCCCACAATATACACAAGAAAAACTGGGAGCATTCTGAAATGTTTTTTTATTAAACTCCTCAGCTCTTTTCACTAACTCTAGAAGCTCTAGATAAGTGTCTTGCTGGGTTTGCTGAGGAATTTGAGTTATTTGGCACTGTGGAGGTTGGTCGTGATATGGATCGTCGTAATTGTTACAAGGAAATGGATTCCCTGTTTGACAATCAGAGCTAAAATGTGGACCTCCACAGTACTCACAAGAAAAGTTCGGTGTATTTCGATACGATGCATCATTGAGATTTGGACAATATGATACTTGCTCGTATGAATGTGATGGGTAGTTGATAAAATTCGAAAAGTCGTTAAATGAGTTCGGATTAGGATCATAAGAAAATGAATTCCTCGAACCACAAAACAAACAACTTCCGTCTCGACTATCATTACCACATTGTTCACATGTACACCAACGACATGGTAGACCAAAAAGCCGCTCACCACAACCAACACAAGGAATAAAATCCGGAGGTGGGACAAGTGGTGTGCTCTGAGAGCTAGGAATTTCCACCACTTCCGTTATGGTCTCAGGTTTTTGATAAACGTGAAGATTAGGCAAGTCGTTCTTTTTAGTCACTGTTCTAAGTTCTGTACGTTTGCTTGACAAACTTTTAACCGCAAACCCTGAAAGGTTAGGATCGATTCTTGATGGTTTGTCATTAATAGCACGTATCTCGGGCTGTGGAGGGTAGTAGGAAGGACTTTGAGAATTCTTGAGAGAATCTTTAGTGGATAATTCACACCAATAACAAGATCCACGATCCTTTGGTGCATGCTTTCCACACCGCTCACACGCACACTTAGAACAACGATGGCTATCAATCAACGGGCTTTTACAATCAAAACATTTGTACCCGATAGACGCCATAGAAGAAAGGTATAAGAAGTTTAGAATCAAATGGATAGAGGGTAAAGGGATAAAGAATCAAAAAGGGTAAGAGGGTAAAGATGAATATTTTTGGGTTTTTTGTGTTTGTTGAAAACTTTGAATAAAAATGTTTTTGGTAATCGATCCGTCAAACGAATTAACTTCACGATAATTTTGGTTTTTATATGAAAATAAGGAAATATGAACAAAGATGGTAAATATACAATGGGTGTATATTCAACAATCACTGATACTTCAAATTCGTTCAACGCAGCACACCTCCCCGGCAGCGGCGCCAAAATTTGATTGGTTCCTGAAACAGTCAACTTAAATCAACCACGGATGTGGTCAAACAAAGTCAAACTATCAAGGACACAATACAATTTACCAAGGAGTACAGAATATTCCCGGGTCGTTTAAGTCCCAGCGAGGTGTGAAATCTGTAGTAGAACGAATGTGTGATCGGGTGATAATTGAACGGAAAAGGGTTTTGAATAATTTACACTAAGGAATAAAAGAAAATAGCTTAAACAAGCTATAAGAACAAATACGAGAAAGCAAATTACCTAGAAACGTTTAAAAATAAAAGACGTACGTTTAAATTTAAATAAACGTAAACGTACGAAATAAAACGTGAGTTTTAAGAAATAAAAAGCCTACGGATATGAAATTTATATTTTTACAACCCTAATAAGAAAAGAAAATTATTGGAAAAAGAAAATTATTTATTTGACTTATTAATTAATTATTATTAATTAAAAATTATTTAATAATTATTTAAACTAATTAAAATTCTAATAAATACTAAAAGATCAAATAAAAATCTGAAAATTTTTCTATAAATACTTTAAAGTGACAAGAAGCTAAGAAAATTATAAAAATGAAAATTACTTAATTAAAATTTAAAAAGATAAATTCTATTAAATAGAAGCTATCACTATTTTTCTATTTCGTTTGTTTCTAAGGACTAAAAATGTAATTATATTTTTCCTAGATTAAAAATGACAAAATAAAATTATGAAAATTAGATTTATATTTTTCTGATTATTTTTCTATTTATTATGATTTAATTACTATGTTAAACTAAATAAAATATTAAAAATATTAAAACTATTAAGAAAATTCTAAAACTTTTTCCTAAGTTACTTATTAGTATAAGAAGCTAGGGAAAAATATAAAAAGTTGGAAATGCTTAAAAATAAGCAGGAAAATAAGCTGTATAAGCTTAATAAGCTAAAATGACATGGACTAGTATATAAATAATTATGGGAAACTAAAACACTAACAAACGTATAGCCCAGATGGTGCTTGGCTTTGGTTTGAGTTTTGACCAGGTCAACCCTAGAGGTCACTGGTTCGAATCCCAGCAAAGGCAAAACCACAAAACTATTTTATTTTTGATTTTCTTTTTACAGGATTATTAAACAACTAAAAATAACAAACTTTTAAAAAGACAAACTTTTTATAACTCAACAATAAGCTCTGTATGAGCTTATTAGTTCAGCAGTGAGCTTTTAAGCTCAAAAATTGATTTTTCAAAATGAAAAAGCTTCTAATAAGCTATAACTTAAACACAAACTTGAAAATAAGCTTAAAGTAAATGAGATAAACTTAAATTAAGCTAAAGAAAACAGAAAAGCTAAGAAAATAAGCTGAAAAGCTCAATTAAGCAATGAACCACACCTGGTGTACACAGGACAGTTGCAGGCCAAGTAGTGATTTTCAAGGCTTGATTTAAGCTATCTAATAAGCTAGAACATTAGATACCAGATACTACATTTGAACCTTACTATGTGAACTTTATGAAAAACCAAAAATGGAATCCTCAGCTTATCTGGTTAAGCCAGAAATAAGCTGAGTTCAGCAGGAATAACAATGCAGGCCTGCTATGAACTAGGGACAGGGCAGATTTGGCCAAATTCAAGGCCTGAACAAGCTACTATAAGCTATCCTATAAATCTTGAAAAAATTACCAAAGATATATAAGCTAGGGAACTTGGATAATCCTGAACTACAGCTACTAAGGACTTAATATGAGGGCTACAGAAAATCTCAAAGATCTACAAAAACCATGAAATTAGAAAAATTAAAACTGCTAAGCTAAGTGTTGACTGCATTGGGTGATTTTCTAAACCAGACTTATGGGGATTAATAGTAACTTGAATATTGATTAAAACCAACCTGAGGAGTGCAAAAGTGAGCTCAGAAATAAGCCTAGCTTATTTGAGCTTATTTGAGCTTATTGAGGGCAGTTGACTGCCTTGCCTGCAACCACCCAACTTCAAACCTGCAATTGGACTAAAAATAGCAAAAGGGAATTGAAATCATCTTAATTTGGGTGAATTAAGCTTAATCAAAACTGACCAAATGGTAATGGAACAGTGCAAGTGATATTTTGACCCACTTTCACCCACAAACCAAACACTCCTTAAACTATCTGTTTAGAAATTTAAAACTGATTTGGACCTAAAGAACTTATAAACCTGACTTAATAAAGTTTTAATAACTTAATGGAACTCAGAAATGCAAAATATACCTAGTAATAAGCTCCTAATAAGCTAATGTCCAATTTTGACTTTTATGACTGTTTTGAATTTATAAATGGAAATCTAGACTTAAGCTTATAATAACTGTAAAAACAACTTAATATGACTTAAAATGGGACAAGTACTCAAACAGAAAGCAATAAGCTGAGAGATAAGCACTGCTACAGTGCCGGTTGACCAAGAGTTGACTTTTCTGAAAACTTAAATTTTAACTTGATTTAGCAGAATTTAAGTCCAAATAAGCTTAAATAAGCTTAATGGAGCAGAGATTGTTGGTTTAAAGCATAAAATTAACTAAGAACAATTTAGGCGGGAAAAACTGTTAAACATGAAACATGAATTAAACTTTGATTAACTGGTTCAAATACAACTTAAACAACTTAAATTATACAAAAAACTATAAAACCCAGGAAGAAATTACAATAAAAACTAACTACGACATTATTTTAACTAAATTACACTAAACTAGCACCTACTACTCTCCTCTCTCTGTCTTGTGGTCTTTTTTTATGCTTCCCAAATATCTCTCTTATCTCTTTGAAGCTATCCCAGCAGTCCAATTAAGCTGAATTAATCCAAGCCCTCCACTTGTAATTTTGGCGCCAAAGTCATACTAGTGGATTGAAGCAGTTTTGTTGCAATTAAGGAAGTTTGGGAGTTTATGGAGGTGGAGGGGGAGTGGTTAGTGACTGGGGTGATGAGGTGGAAAGGTGGAGGACAGGTGGTGGTGGTTTTGGAGGTGGTATTGGCGGGGTGAGTGTGAGGGAGAAGGTTTGACCGTGGGTCAAACCTGGTATTTAAATACCAGGTTTAGTAAAAAAGGTGGGTGGGCCGGGTTTGTATTTTTGGGCTTGGTTGGGGTTATGTTTTGGATTGGGTTTAGGATTAGATAATATTGGGTTTGTTGTTTGGGTTTATTTTTGGATCCGGTTGGGTTTGTTGCTTATTAACACAAGGACCACTTTTGCAATTCCACCAAATTAGAGGGACCAAAACTGTAATTTTCCAAAGTTTATCAAGGGACCAATTATGACAAGTTTAATTTACCAAAGGACCAAAAATAATAATTTTCCAATTAAAAACGTCCAGGGGTAATTTCTGTCAATCTCTGAAATTTCAGGGACTAAAGTTGCCATTTTGCAAAACTAAACTTTATGAGGCTAATTTTGACAACTTGAAAATCCCTGAGGGCCTTTTATGAAAAATTAACATGTTTTGAATAACTAGGGACTAGATTTGACAATTTATGAATAAAACACAGTCTAAATATTTTTCTGTCTTTTTGAGACTTTTTAAAGTGTTTTTGACTGTTTATGTGGGTTTAAACAAGGTAAATATATGTGTATTTAGACACATATCAGAAACCGTCAAGGAAACAATAGTATTCGTTTCCCGCTAGTCTTTCGAGCATTTGGTCCATGAAGGGTAAAGGAAAGTGGTCTTTACGGGTGGCGTCATTTAACTTTCGGTAGTCAATGCATACACGCCATCCCGTTACCAATCGAGTAGGAATCAACTCGTTTTCATCATTTTCAATAACGGTAATGCCACCCTTTTTAGGTACGCAATGAACGGGGCTCACCCAAGGACTATCCGAGATAGGGTAAATCAATCCGGCATCAAGGAGTTTAAGAACCTCCTTTTTGATAACCTCGTGAATTTTGGGATTAACCCTTCTTTGATGTTGAACCGCTGGTTTAAAGTCATCTTCCCTTAAAATCTTGTGTGTACAAAATTCCGGGTTAACACCCTTAATGTCGGAAAGTTTCCAAGCGATGGCTCGCTTGTGTGACTTTAAAACCTTTATGAGAGCGGTTTTCTCCTCATCATTTAAATCTTTAGCAATTATGACGGGTAATTTATCGGTACCCGCCAAAAATGCATATTCGAGATGAGGTGGCAAGTCCTTAAGTTCGACCTCCGGAGGATCATCAGAATTTTTAACAGATTTGATTTCCTCATTATGAAGTTCTTTCGGAGGGAGGAGTGATGGATCTTCATTAAGTAACTTCTCAATGAGAAGAATATCTCCCTCCATGTCAAATACACCATCATCAATTTCAGATGGAATTGAATCACAAGACAACCAAGCTTCAATCTCTTCCAAAATGAAGTCACCTCCCTCAAACGGAGTGAGAGAGGGGGAAGAGAGAGAAATGGTAGGATCATCCACAGAATCAACAATTTCAACACGATAAACCGATTCCGGAGGTGGGACAAGTGGTGTGCTCTTAGAGCTAGCAGTTTTCACCACTTCCGATGTGATCTCCGATTCTTGTTCATCATAGTCAAAAATACTCTTAACTTCTGTAGTACAACTTTCAAACCATTTGCTTGAACCAGGGGTAATTTCCCTTGTTTTGAGCTCAGCACGTTTTTGTGAAGGACTCTTAACCGTGAATCTTGAAAGCATCGAATCACTTCTTTTGGAAGCAATTACGAAATCAGATTTTTGATTAACCGTAGCAATGTTGCATTTGGTGGTTAGAGGTTTAGAGTCCTGATTAATGTTAAACGTGACTTCGTCATTATCAACCCGTATGGATAATTCTTCAGCATATACATCGATGATAGCACGACTCGTTCTTAAGAACGCTCTCCCCAGAATGAGTGGAACTCGAGGATCGGCATCAAAGTTTACCACAACGAAATCAGTGGGAAAATGGAACTTTCCCACTTTCACAACGACATCCTCAGCTATTCCCAGCGGATGAGTTACAGTACGGTCCGCTAGCTCGAGTGTCATGCAAGTAGATGTAAGCTTCGGAAGAGATAATTTCTCCCATACTGAGAGTGGCATAAGGTTAATGCTTGCGCCAAGATCGGCCAAGGCTGAGCACTGAACCATCCCCAAGAAATCACATGGGATTAAAAACTTGCCGGGGTCTCCAAGCTTTTCGGGAAGCTCTTTTAGGAGAACCGTCGAGCACTGTTCATTTAGTGGGGTCTTTGCCATCTCAGACAACTTATCTTTGTTGCTTAGCAAACTTTTGAGAGTAGATGCAAATTTGGGCATAAGAATGAGAGCATATGCGAAGCTTATTTCAAAGTGCAAATCACTGAAGATTTTAAAGAACTTCTCCATCTGTTGATTCATTTTGTCTTTAAGCTTCTGATCATTAAGCCTCGAAGGATATGGAATTGAAGGCTTAGGATTTGTCTTCGGAACATCGGGTTCCGGAACTGGAGTTTGGACATCTGGAGGTTGGACGTGTGCGGTACTTTGTGGGCTTGAGAAATGCACCTTGTCCGTTGTTACCTCGGCATCTCAATTTACTTCCCCCGGTGGAGGGGGCATAGGAGTTGAGGGTCCATTATGCGTCTTACCACTACGAGTGGTGACGGCTTTCAACTCAGCATTAGGATTAGGAATGGTATTGCTCGGAAGTCGTCCGAAAGATGAAGAAGATTGGTTCATGTTCATATTCATGAAACTGCCCATCATATTCTTCAACTCATTTGTTTGACGAGACATCGTAGTATCAATTTCCTTTCTCAACTCGACTTTCATATTATTGATTTGAGTCTGCATTGAACGCATGCTGGACTCAGTAATTTTCATGAAATCATTAGTCAAAAGAGCTTGAGGAGGTTGTTGATAAACGTGTTGATTCGGAGCTTGGTAAGGCTGGTTGAAATTGTTACGGTTCTGATTGAAATTCTGAGAATTGTTGAAATTTTGTCCTTGATTTTGAACAAAGTCATTTTGATTATTTTGATTTGGCACGGGTGGAAAACCAGGTGGTACCATAGCATTTGGTGCTCGGTAATGAGTTTCAGCATGCGGTCGGTTTTGATTGTAGTTTACTGCAGCTACGGAAGCTTGGTAAACTGAAGCATCGGTTGCTTGACAATCGTAATACGCATGCGGGCCACCACAAGTTTCACACACTTTGTTTATGGCTTTGATTTGTTCTGGTTTATGAATCTCACTCTTAATTTCTTTCACTTCCTTCATCATGCAACGAATTACGTCCGTTAGAGCGGCTAACTCTGATGAGTTACCGGATGAAGAAGCAGGAGTGATAGGAACATTCACTTTGTTTCGAGAAATAGGAACTTTTGATTTATTCTCGCAAATTTCAGGTACATCTTTAGGTCGACGATTCAAGATATTGCCACCGGCGGCAGCGTTTAGAGAATCTTGATCGTTTCCATTTAACCCATTATAAAACGTATTGATCTGTTGTAACTCCGTGAAATCATGATGCGGGCATTTTCTTAGGAGATCTTTAAATCGGTCCCATGCCTCTCCGAAGTTTTCATCGAAACCTTGACGAAATCCAGAAATTTCATTTTTCAGATTAGTCGTCTTTGAAGGAGGAAAGAAATAATTGACAAATTTCTGTACGAGATCTTCCCAAGTTTCAATGGATCGAGGGGGTTCTTTTTCCAGCCAAATCCCGGCTGCCCCTTCGAGTGAAAACGGAAATAGCATCAATTTGACAACTTTTTGCGGCACATCCTTGTAATTGATTGTTGAGGTCAACTTGTTGAACCAACGGATGTGTGCATACGGATCTTCTCGTTCAAACCCGTGGAATTGATTTGTAGACACGAGTTGAATCAAATGCGTTTTCAATTCAAAATGATCAGAGTCGATTGGTGGTAAAACGATGGCATCTCTGTAACCCTCGGTGGGTGCTTGAAGCATCTCCGCCATTGTTCGATTGTCTGCCATATTATCAATGGGAATAGTACAAATCTCGGGTTCGACTATTCGGGCAGCACGTCTACGATTACGTCTTCTCGGAATATCTACGAGTTCACGTAAAGGACTTGTCGACGTAGAAGAACGAGTGCGCATGCACTAAATAAAATAATTCAATTAAAACAAGATCGAAGCAAAACACAAGGAACTTAAACCTTAAATCAACAAGCGTACGGTAGCTCTCTGAAAGAAAAACGCACAGAGTGGCGGAGAAGCAAGGGTGGGCAATAAATGCTCCTTAAAAACCCACTCCTTTCGGTTCGACAATTTAATGCCAAACCCTCCTTAAACCTCCGTTATAGTTTGTTTATCAATCAAAGGTGAGCCGAATTCGCAAGTGACACAAAGGCAAGTTTTAATCTTTTGTTTGGGAACTTATTATGATAATACTCCAAGTTGAGGAATATTATATTGATTTTTCTTTTATCTTTTACTTAACAATAAAACGGAAAATGTTTTTGGGTTTTTATTTTTATATGATATTATATATATAAAAGAAAAGAAAAATATTTTTGTATTTTATATGTTTTATGAAAGTGGAAACTTCTGAAAGAAGGATCTCAAGTCACTAATCGTTTAGACTTAAACGATATTGTCGCAACACAACCTCCCCGGCAGCGGCGCCAAAATTTGATCCGTGCTAATGTGTATATATAATATCAGACGGATACACGTGAATAAATACAAAGCAACCCTTTAGGAAAAAGGCTAACTTGCAAAAACTCACGCTTGTGATATGTGTGAAACCAAGTAAGTGATTACCCGGGTCGTGTCCCAACGAGGATGGAATGGACAATCGTGTAAGGTTTGGAATTTAGAGTGATTGATGATTGAGAGATGAAATTTTGCTTGTTTATTCTAATAAAGATATGAGAAACAAATTCTCACGGGAGAATTAAAATCTAAACAAATTATATTAAAAATGCGTTACGGGAATTCTAAAACAGGGTTAAAAAGTGAAATCTATAAAAATAAATCCTACAAGTGCCAAATTATTTTTCCTAAGTTATAAATGACAAAAGAAAATTTTAGAAAAAAGATTTATATTTTTCTGACTTTTATATTTTTTATTATGAATTAAAAACTGTTTTATAAAGAAAAATGCATAAAAGATATTAAAACTGTTCTAAAAATTCTGGAAATTTTTCTATAAATACTTTATATAATAACAGTCCTAGGAAAATTAGAAACAAGGATCCAGCTTATTGTAATAAGCTGTAAATAAGCTAAATGGTTCGAATAGCTTAAATGGGGAAAAGGGGTTAAGTATTAATGGGTGCAAACCATAACTGGAAAAGACCCAAGGGCAGAGTGGTAAGTGTGTTGTGTGGTGAGCTGGGTGGCCAGGGTTCGAATCCCAGCAATGGCTTTTTGCTATTTATTTTATTTTTTGATTTTTATTATTGAAACTGATTAAGCACAAGGCAATAAGCAAATTTTATAACTAACACTTATTTTGAAAATCACAAATAAGCCCAGAAAAAGCCAAGGTTTGCTGATCAGTTTGATAAAAAGAGAATAGCCCAAGGCTTTGATCAAAATGGCTAATAAGCTAATAAATAAGCTATGAATCAGAATCCAAACTCAGAAACTAAAAGCTAGTACTACAGGCTATAAGCAAACTGATTTTCAGGCAATAAGCTCAATTGACTAAGCAGATAAAGAGTTGAGATCAGCAGCTATGGCTCAGATCTGTACTTGCAGTCTGATGCAATATTTTTTTGGCAAAACTAGTCTAGGCTTATTGGCATTAAACAAGAAGCTTAGGATAAACTAAGATGACTTATAAGGACTAGGAAATACCAAAGATTAATGCCTCAAAACTGCTTATTACTATAGGCTGCTTATTTGGTCAGTCCAGGATCTAAAAATGCACTAGATGATTCAAAACCTATAAATCTTCAAAAACAGGCAAATTGCTTATGAAAACAACTCCTATATGTTGCATTAATCAAGATCAAACTTAGATAAGGTGCAAGTGAACAGTGAAAACCAAATTTGACCCGTTTGACCTATAAAGCCAAACACTCCTTTATGGACTGATTCTGAGCTTTTACACTAGAAATGACTAAAATACCCTAAGATTCTGACTAATTAGTGAATAACTAACTTAACTAAGATGAAATAAGTAGATTTCAAATAAAGATAAGCACTAAATAAGCTAAGAGCTTAATTTGACTTAGTTGACTGATGTAGAGTTATTAAGGGAAAATGAGACTGAGACTATACTAATTATCAAACTAGGCTACATTTACTTCAAGCAGAACATATAAACTGAGAAAATGACAATAAGCAATAAAATAAGCTATGGAACAGTAACTTAGAAAATAATGCAAAATATTTAGAAAATGCTTACAACTGAACTGGCTATGAAACAGTGGAACTATGAAGAGAAACACACCTAGCTTGTTAAAAACAAGCTAGAAAACCCCATAAGCTCTTCCATGAGCAGCTTATCATCCAGAACTGCTTATTTTGAGCTTCTTGACTTTTTGTTGACTTTTCTTGATATCTTGGAATGAGACTGAACTGAATAAAAATAAGCTCACACTAAGCTATATTAAGCTTATATGAGTTTATAGGAACAGAGAAGAGGCTATATTCAATAACAATTAACTTAATTCGATCAACAGTACACCATGGAAATTTGAAAACTTGGAATTATCATTAACTAATGGAAATTGTACAAAGATTGATGATAAACAGACTTAAATTAACTTGGATTAATAACTGGAAATTAAAATTGATAAACTTAGATAATTAAAATTACAATACGATTAAAACATAAACTACTACTTGCCATAATAGGCTACATTGTGGACCTATTTATACTAAAACTAAGTGGGATGTGTCTCATCTTCTTCTCTGATCATTTCTGCACCATTGGATAAGCTTGAATCAATCTCAGTCGTTGAAACCAATTTTGGCGGGAAAACTGGTGTGAGGGGCTAAACCACTTGATTCTGATGAAGTGTGATGGGGAAGAAGCAATTAATGCTTCTTGGCTTGTTAGGTGGTGTGGGATAGGAGGAGGGGGTGGGTGTGTCAGGGATAAGGGCGGTGGGTTGAGGTGGTTTTGGTTTGGCGGTAAATGGTATAGAAGAAGAAGGTTTGACCGAAGTCAAACCTTTTGGTTAACTAAGGGATCGGGTCATGGGTTTATGTGGATTGGGCTGGGCTAGGTTAGGGTTTGGGTTATTTAATAAAAAGGGCCAGATGTGGTATTGGATTTTGGTTTAATTGGTTTAAAGGATTTATGGTTTAAAAGTGTAAACTTTAAGGGCCATTTGTGTAATAATCTGAAAATTCAAGGACCAACTTTGTCATTTTTGCAAACTACTTCCAAGGCCAATTGTGTCATTTTGGTATTTTTTTGGGGGTGATTTTGACTTTTGACTTTGACTTTTGTCTTCACTAGATCAAATGCACAATTGTTGTCGAGTCGATCCAAAAATATTCGTTTTCGTTCTGTTTTCAATCCTTCAGTACCTGAAACACATAAAACACAAACCAAGGATATCTGCAATATATATTGGGTGTTTTTGATCATTTTAGTGTCTATTATGGGTATAAAATGATGAGTATTTTCACACTCATCAGCCGCCATCACGCCGATGGTCCGGAGGGCTCCACCAACAATCACAATTCATCCTCCAACATCAAAGATTTACGACCAAGGCTCATCTCCAACATCAATGAAGGTTCGGAGGGCTCCATCAAAGATTTGTCGGTGGTTTCGGTATCATTTTTCTCATATCCGGCAACTATTGTGATCGGATTTCATAATCTTATTTCCAATTTGATTTCACATCGATATATAATCGATGGCATCCGATTTTTCCGGCGTTCAGATTCTTCCTACAATCGCTTATGCCCCGTCATTTTCCGGCATTCGGATTATTCCTAAAGATTCTGTTTCGCTATTTCAGGTTCAAAGAGTTTCGTTGTTGTTTGCCAATCTTTTGGATTTAGTCAATGGCTTTGATCGACAATTTTATAGAAATAATAATGATTGGGTATTTATTTTATTTAAATTTGTTTTGTATTTCCGGTGACAATTGCCGACCTCCTTGTTTGTTGGCTGACTTATCTGTCTACATTTAACTAAAATTTGATAATGTATCACTAAAAATTTGATAGTGTGTCACTAAAAATGTGTTACTAAAAATGTACTAAAAGCTAGAATAAAAAAGAAACAAGAATTGTGTGAGATTGGTATGATTTGCACATGCATTTATTTTGCATTACTCAAAATGCCTCAAATCTTCTACTTATTTACAATAATGCCATTAAATACATTAATTATGAAACATATCTAATTAATTTGAATCTTATTGATCCAACAGTACACAACAGTACCTATTGTTATTCATTTTAAAGTGAACACCACAATAATATCTCCATATATATATATATATATATATATATATATATATATATATATATATATATATATATATATGATAAATATCAAATAAAAAGACAAATATCTGTACATTACGTAAAAATATTTTTTTTTTAAAGTTCGAGAAGAATTCAAAAAAAAAATCAACAAGATCGGGTATGCTGGTGCATGAAAAAGTTTTGAAGGAAGTTTTTCTAAAAGTTGATACTTTTTCCGAAAAAAAAATTATGAAAAAATACGTTTGTGCATTAAATCATTTTTTTGTGCATCAAAAATTTGTTTTTGAACCCAACTTCTTTTGACTTTTTCATCAAATAACATTGCTGATCTAACTCAAACAAGTTGAAAATTTTGTGCATCAAAATTTTTTTGCTCATCAAAATTCGTTTTTTGTGCATTAAAAAAAAACGTATAAAAACTCAAAATTAGAATAACTTATTTCACAAAAGTTTTATGTACCAACATACTTGATCTTGTGGAATTTTTTTGGATTTTTTCACGAACTTTTTAAAGAATAAAAATCTTTTTACGTAGCGTACGGATATTTGTCTTTTTATTTTAACTTTACCATATATATATATATATATATATATATATATATATATATATATATATATATATAGATGATAGCTTGGCTACAATTTTTGTAGCCAATTAGCTACAATCCTTTTCAAAAAATACATAAGCAAGGAATTAGGGACCCACAGAGAATAATCAGTGACCCATAAAAAGAATCAGGGACCCACATTTATAGCACAAAATTATATATATATATATATATATATATATATATATATATATATATATATATATATATATATATATATATATATAATATATATATAGTGAGACTTTCTTGCGAGAATCATTTTATCTGCGAGAACTGAGAGAACCACCAAAAACATACATGCACGCCTTCAATAATTGTATTTTTGCACATATGTTCTAAAAACAACATATATGTTTTTAAAAAAACATAGTTGTTCTAAAGAATTTGATAAGAAATTGGAAATACAACATTTTTCTTTGAAGGTGTGCATGTATGTTCTTATAAAGCGTGCAACGACAATATTGCGGCCTTGTGTAAGGTTTTTGTGAAAAAAGAGGATGAGTTCATGATGATATTGAAGAACATAGGTGGATACTTACGATTATTGATGATTTGCATGTAATTTTATTTTATTTTAAAAGGCGTGCATGTATGTTTTTTGTGGTTCTCTCAGTTCTCGCAGATAAAATGGTTCTCGTAAGAAAGTCCCCCTATATATATATATATATATATATATATATATATATATATATATATATATATAATATATATATATATTATATTATTGACTTAATTTAGTACTCGTATAGGATAGTAGTAATTTCAATTTGACAAGTTTGAGGTATTATTCTACACTCTTGAAAGTTCAGGGTAATAAATGATCCAGTTTATTAAGTTCGGGGTACTAATATGTGTTTTGGCCTAAAAAATATTAGGCCCGTTATATTTGTGTTTTAAAAAACATTTTTACCTTTCTAAACATTTTAGAAAGTAGATATTTAATTGCGTTTCGTTATGTCTTCAGTTAAAACTATACTTTAAATTGTAATATTTTTATTTAATAGTTGAAGGTGAATTTTGACATTTTATCTTTAGTTACAAAAGAATCCTTTTGAATTTTGAGGATGTTTCATGAAAAGTAATTACTATCTGAGGGGGTTTTACGATTTTATCTACAATTTGAGGGGGTGTTTTTGAGGATGTCTTACGAAAAGTAATTACTATTTGAGAGGGTTTTACGATGCTATCTACATTTTAGGGGGAGTTTTTTGAAAATAAAATATAACGAAACAGGAATTTTTCTAATGATTAGTAAATTATTCTGTTATGTTTTTGCCAGATGTATATAAGTTAAATTAAATGTTAATGTTAATTAATATTAGAAAGAATTAACAACTAATTTCAAATATTGTATATATATACTGTATATGATTTTTTTTTTTTAGTAAATGCCACTATAAAATTGTTGAAAGCGATGCAACATACTCGTATTGTGGTAAGAACAATGATTGAAAAGTTAAAGATGAAGTTATAAAGTTAAGAGACTTTATAAGTTTATTGAAAAATACTTGTATGTTGGATTAACTTGGATCCACAGAGATCCTCACGTGATTGGTGTAGTGATTAAATTCCTACAGAAATGCACATGTTGCCTCAATTTTCTTCCTCTTTTTATTCTCTATATTCTTTTCCATTCTAATCCCAATAAACATAAAACAAAAAGATACACATTTTAAGCAATGGGTATGGCAGCGCATACACCTGCCACTTTTGACGCACACCAAGTGGCGCTGCCATTCGTTCGCCACCACACCGCGTTGCACCACTATATTGTATTTCGCCACTTAAGTGGCGTGGAAAAAGACAAAAAAAAAATTAACCATTTATGTATTTAGCTCTTGCGATTTGTAAGAAGAAGGGGTTTGCTGCGATTGAGTGACCTGGTGATACAAGGAAGGAGATTTATAGTTGAGATTTTGTTTTGGAGAAATAAGGTGGGGGCGACTGTTATGAAGTGGAGTAAAGTTAGGGTTTAATGTGTTTTAGAGTCTTATTTATACTCTAAAAATTATGGTCAAGTTGTGTTAAAGTAAATTAGGGTCAAGTTGTGTTAAAGTTGGCTAAGAGTTTTGATTTCAAATGGGCTAAGAGTACCTCAACTTTATTTTTTTTTAAGTTTCATATGTTTTTTATTTTTCATATGTTTTTTTTTTTTTCATACGCTTCTTTTCTTATTTTTTTAAAGTTTCATATTGTATTATTATTTGAATTAATGAAATTTAGTTTGTTTGAAAAAATAGAGAAAAAAAATTATGGGTGGGTGGGGCCCAAATGGAGAAAAGTGGCATGCCACTAGTGAAGGGAGTTTTTGGAGTGTGAGTGTTGAAAGTGAGGATGCTGAGGTGGCGCTGAGATGACGCTGAAAAGGTAAAAGTGGCATGTTGTCACACCTGATGCTCTTATGTTTCATTTTTGGCTAACCTAGCCTCAGACCGAGCGTAACAATTAATGGTCCATTGCATCACCAGGCTTCACATGTGATTTTACTTATACAATTACAACTACCAAACATCCGTTGTACATCCATTGTAGGGACCACCAAACTAAGCACATAAACATACTAATGGAAAACGTTAGTATAATTTAAATTTCATTTAACAGTCAAATAAACTGTAACCCCTAACCCGAGAAGGCTAAAATGTCACATTATGGTGTCAATCAGAACATATAACGTCAGCGAAAGTCTTATAAATAAATGATAACAAAGGTATTCTAAAAATAATAATGAAACACTAACTCTAAACATAATGAGTTCCAAAATTAAGAAACAAATCCGAACTAATTCTAACTGAAGGTAAATCCAAGTCTATCCAGAAGCAAATTGTTAACTATCGCTAGGGTGGTCCACTAAGAGCTCATATGCACTCCTCACTCATATCCCTAGCTTCCAACCTAAAACCTGCCGCAGCAAAAGAAATATGGCTGAGCTTAAAAAGCCCAGTGAACAGATATAACCAAAACGAATAATTGAATCATATATAAATATAGAGAAATAGAACCACAAGATCCTACTGAACAAAATATCAAATGTCAAACGAATAAACACTCAAGGATCAGCTGAACATATATCATAAGTCAAATGAGATAAACGAAATAAGATAATCAAGAGACAATACGAATGTCAGATAATCATAACGAACCAAGGAATCAAATAGGAATGGCCACGAGCGTGTCTAAACGAGATACTCGAATAGACCAAATAATCACATAATCTCATATATTCGTCAAATCGTATGTGTACCTGGAGGGGAGACCTCCAGAATACCAAATGGAGTAGCTAGCTCCCAAAAGTGAGGGGGTGCAAGGCACGCACAACCCAATCACTCACAAAACGAAACAAAATGCCTAGGATGCATCAATACGCCCCCTGCAAAAACAAATCATATATATACACCTGCTCATGACCGGTATATACACATATCATAATGGTCAAGTGATCACATATCATATCAAATGGGGACGCCGTGGACTAATCACACCGCCACAGATGGTGTCATGCCATTGGTGCCATCAATGACATGGCCATGGTACCTCTATGGCTAGTTAGCTCGGGCACTGAACAGAACATATCATATCAAAGCATATCCATAATCATATCATATCCAAACATATCATATCAATAGAACGGAATCATATCAAAGCAAAGGATATCAAACGAATATCAAATCAGATGATCATATCAAAGCGAATCATATCAAACGGAATCATATCAAGGCAAATGAATCAAAGTAAAGGATCGAGAAGTCATGAGAACAAAACCCTTACTGAGAAAGGGTAGAATATATGTACCTTAACGCAAATGAAAGAACACCTCGAAAACACAATCACCCTTCTTCAAAAGATCTACCTGAATTAATAATCATTTATTATTTATAAGTCCATTTATTCTTTTAATGACGTAACTGATTACTGTTTAGTACTTACCGTTATAATATTATATCCTCACATATTTAGTCATATTAACATGTTTAGGTCTTGATCATATTTAGTAAGAACATAGGTTTTCAAAAGGTTTCTCGAAACATTGTTATATCGAATTTAGGAAAACAAGATAGACCAAATTAGAAATTAAGACTAATCAAATTAGAAACAATGGGTGAACCGGATTAGACACAACCAAACTCAAAATCACCTTCGAATAAAAGACACAAAACTCAAGACTTATTATGCAATGATAAACCAAATCTTTTAACCCCATATTTTACGTGCATGACATATAATACCAATTACTTATATAATTTCACACCATAATATTTCCCAAGTTTTAAAAAGGTAGGATGTGTGAGATGACCGTGCATGCATAAAATCCCAATTTAAATTACGTAAACGCGTTCAAACTCCTTTTTAGTTCCCAAGTTTTAAATATAATGACCTGTTAAACACCCCCGCTACTCGCTCTATAACCAGTCACGATATGGGTTTCACAAACAACACTTATCATGTTAATCGTGTGCGAATAACTAAGATTGGTAAGTATACAAATAACACCTATCACGATATGATTAACAAATAATACGCTCCCCATTTATTTAACTAGTTGTAGATCCCATACAATATATTCTAACTACTCTCAGCACTCAAATTATTTATGCATGGTTTCATATAGACGATTAACATCTAAAGTTGGACAAAGTAGGATCGAACCATATTTTAACGAGACAGAAATTATCCATAAACCCAACCCTTTATATTCTGATTGTATTGCATGAAATTACACCAAAACCAAACCTTTTACCTACGTAAATAAATATGTACGCCCCTCTTTACATACTTAGGTTTATTTCCAGATTTTAGAACGTAATATAGAGATCATATAGTGTTTAGATGACCTGATATGGTCGCGTAACACAACAGATTCGAATAGAGAAATCATCAAACTGAAAACGACACACACACATGTTTCATATTACACGTTTGAATTCAGATCGTATGTATACCTTAGGAAACAGATCAAGGACGAATCAAAGAACCAAACTTAACACCCTTCGAACCAATTAACCACAAATCTGATCACACCAAAGCTAGTACACCAAACCGATTACCACCCTGCTGTGAATCCCTTCGCACCTTTTTATTTTCTTGAGAGAACAAAAGAATAGCCGATCTTGTTTTGTGTTTGAGGGTTTTGAATGTGTGAGAGAAGTGTGATATACGGTTTATAGATAAATGAATGGGAAAAGAAATAAAATGGTAAGGTGCCGAAATTTAGTGAGTAATGTTGGGTTTTCTATTCCCTAACTAGATTAATACGCAGCGAAAATAATAATCTAGAGCAAGAAGGGAACTAAACCCTAAAGGATCTAAACCTAATTAACTAAAAGCAACTTAAAAGAAATAATTAAATAAATAAGAAATAAGAAAATTACTAACCTTTGAGAAAATCGAATTTCTCACACGCGGACCACCTTGGTCGAACTTGGAGGCGAGTACCCAAACGAGAGTACCTCTAATAGCTCACACCCACGAACCAAAAGAAACTATTCTTTCAAACTCCTAAGGTCCCGATACACGAAAGACTCTTATAAGGAGTAGGAATGAGATAGTTGGAAATGAGCAATGAAAGCCAAGGCATGCCCTTCTATTTATAAGGAAAGCAAAGGGTTTGGTTTACCCTTTGGAGCGATGTGGGACTTTTTTCCCAAAAAACATCTCATGCCTTGTTACATTTCTTTGAATCAATTTCTCTTTTACGGTTCATTGAGGGCGACCCAAAAAGGACTCTACTTTTGACGATAGTCTCACCAATTAGTTATGAACTTGGACATTAATTCCAACAGTCTCCCACTTGGACAATTCATCAACTATAATTGGTCTAAGCCTATTCCGATCAACTAAGCAGAGAGTGCCATCCAATGCAACTGCCAAACTCTGAATCATATCTTAGAGTCAGCCCTTAGATAAGCGATCAACTATTCCTTTGTTCTACTGATATCATATGAACCTGAGACATGGATTTTAATCAATCTCCAGGTTCAACATTTTGTTTCTCGATTTCCGATTATTTGACTATATGAGACTACTGAATTGAACACATCAATTTAGTCCCGGCTAGGCCTAGTACATTTAAGTCAACATTTAATCATCGAGGGGCCCATTGATATCGCTTTCCCTTTTAGGCGAAAGGAACAAATAAACTTTGAATACATAGAACTAGTCAACTTATCATGTCATACCTAGCATACCCTTTATAACTGGCATTTACGCACAGCGTTTGAATAAACTAAAGTATAACAGACTTGAAAACTAGAAACTCGATGCATCTCCATTTTAAGAATAGAGGATATTAACATCTTAGAATTACTCGTGATCTCAATCCATGAAGTAATCTTTCTAAGTACGGGTTTATCCTATACTTAATTCCCATTAAGTACTCATGAGTGTTGCAGCATTCTCTATGCCATGTCTAATCTCTATAGACAATCTACTAACACTCCATGACAGTCTTAAATCAATACTTACTTCCTGTAGTATGAACGACTGAGGAAGTTTGAGTAAACTAAGTACTCAGGAAGTGGATTCTAAACATGCAAAAATGAAACACAATGATAAACAATAGTAAATGGTAGTACACTTGCAAATAAACAAATCTCCATTATTTAATCACCAAATCTATTACAATTTCAATCATTGTTTACAATGTTTCAAATTCAAACTAACAACTAAAACTTTATATTATCTTTCAATCCAATGCTCCAAGCATGTTCATCGTGTCTGGACTTAGCCAATGCCTTTGTGAATGGATCAGCTGGATTATCCTCTAATCGTATGTGCTTCACAATCACGTTTCCTTCTTCTACTTTGCTTCGAACAAAATGGTATTTTCTTTCAATGTGCTTTGACTTTCCGTGATCCTTGGGTTCTTTAGTCAAGGCGACTGCACTCTCATTATCACAGAATATTTCAATCGGGTCTTGTACTGTTGGAACAACTCCAAGATCTCCAATGAAATTCCTCATCCAGATAGCTTCCTTAGAAGCCTCACAAGCTGCAATATACTCGGACTCGCATGTGGAGTCTGCCACAGTATCTTGCTTTGAACTTTTCCACGTCACCGCTCCCCCATTTAGCAAAAATACCCAACCAGACTGTGAACGACTATCATCTTTATCTGTTTGGAAACTTGCATCACTATAACCAGTCACTCTGAGTTCTTCTTCTCCACCATAAACTAAGAACCTGTCTTTAGTATTTCTTAGATACTTAAGAATGTTCTTTACAGTTGTCCAATGACCTTCACCAGGATTCTGCTGATGTCGACTTACCATACTCAAAGCAAAGGAGACATCAGGCCTTGTACACGTCATGGCATACATGATCGATCCTACAGCCGAAGCATATGGGACTCGACTCATTCTGTCCAGTTCTTCATTAGTTTTCGGACATAGATCCTTACTAATCTTTATGCCATGATGTAAGGGTAGATTCCCTTTCTTAGAATTCTCCATTTTGAATCTTTTCAAAATTTTATCTAAGTACGTGTCCTGACTAAGTCCTATAAGACGTCTTGTCCTATCTCTATAAATCTTTATACCAAGAACAAATGTTGCATCTCCCAAATCTTTCATAGCGAAACATTTCCGCAACCATTCTTTTACACTTTGTAACGTTGGGATATCGTTTCCTATGAGTAGTATATCATCCACATATAATACCAGGAAGACTACAACACTCCCACTGACTTTGATATATATACATAACTCATCTTCACTTCTAGAAAATCCAAACTGTGTGACTTTCTCATGGAAGCATAGATTCCAGCTACGAGAAGCCTGTTTAAGTCCATAAATGGCCTTTTGAAGCTTGCACACTCTTTTAGGTTACTTAGCATTTTCAAAACCTTCTGGTTGTGCCATAAACACATCCTCTGTTAGTTTTCCGTTAAGGAAAGCGGTCTTGACATCCATCTGCCATATTTCATAATCATGAAACGCAGCTATGGCAAGCATTATCCTAATTGACTTTATTTTAGCTACTGGTGAGAAGGTTTCCTCATAATCAATCCCGTGGGTTTGAGTATAACCCTTCGCAACCAACCTAGCTTTATAAGTGTGTACTTTCCCATCCATGTCTGTCTTCTTTTTGAAGATCCACTTACATCCCACCGTCTTAAGACCAGGTGTAGTGTCAACCAAATTCCAAACCTGGTTGTCATACATAGATTGAATCTCGCTTTTCATAGCTTCCTTCCACTTAGCAGCCTCAGGGCTTGCCATCGCTTCCTTGTAGTTATCAGGCTCATTCAAATCAATTAGTGTACTATCACTAATCTTGTCCTCTTCAATATGGAAACCATAATAGAATTGAGGATCCTGAGAAGCCTTGCTTACTCTACTACTTGTTCTGCGAATGGGTAAGGATATATCATCAGGTTCAACAGGTGTCACCACCTCTTGTTGAGTGTCAGTGTTTACTATAGGTTCTTCATCGGCAGAATCTTGAATTTCTTCAAGGTCTATTTTACTCCCACTGTCCTCTTTGGATATCATTTCTCTCTCGAGGAATGTTCCTCTTCGAGCTACAAACACCACATTATCCTTGGGTCTGTAAAACAAATATCCAAATGACTCTTTCGGATAACCGACGAAATTACACTTTTCAGATCTGGTTTCTAGTTTGTCTTGAGCTTCTCGTCTAACGAAAACCTCACAACCCCAGATTTTGATGTGCCCAAGGGAAGGACGTTTTCCCTTCCACATCTCAAAAGGTGTCTTCGAAACCTTCTTAGTGGGTACAAGATTTAAGATATGGGCGGCTATTTCTAATGCGTAACCCCAGAAGCTTATTGGAAGTGTTGCTCGACACATCATAGATCGAACCATGTCTAACAAGGTTCTATTTCTCCTCTCAGCAACACCATTCAGTTGTGGTGTTCTAGGAGGAGTTAATTGTGAAACTATACCACAGTTTCTAAGATGATCGAAAAACTTGATACTAAGGTATTCTCCTCCCCTGTCGGATCGGAGTACCTTTATCTTTCTGCCCAGTTGGTTCTCTACTTCGTTTTGATACCTTTTGAATACTTCAAAAGTATCCGACTTATGTTTAATCAGATAAACATATCCATATCTACTGAAATCATCAGTAAATGTAACGTAGTAGCGGTTTCCATCTTTTGTGGCTGATCGGAATGGTCCACACACATCCGTGTGTATTAAGTCCAATAATCCTTCACCTCTTTCACATGTTCCTGTGAATGGTGATTTAGTCATCTTTCCCAATAAGCAAGACTCGCATACATCATCCGATTTGAAATCGAATGATTCCAACACTCCATCCTTTTGGAGTTGGGCGATGCGTTTCTTGTTTATGTGCCCAAGACGAGAATGCCACAATTTTGATTTATCAAGCTCATTAGACGAACCAACATTTAAAATCACATTGCCATTATTACTAATACATTCAACAGTTTCATATATGCCTTTGCAAGGAGAAGCTTTAAATATAAAACAATCATTTGAATAAACCAAAATATCTCCATTCTCATTGTCAAATGAAAATTGATAACCATCTTTAAACAAAGCATGAAATGAAATAATGTTTCTTGTCATTTCTGACGAATAACAGCAATTATTTAAATTTATCCTAACTCCAGACTTTAGCATGAGCTCGAACTTTTCAATCTTCGTCACAGGTGTGATTTTCCTGTTTCCCATGACTAAGTTGAGCTCTCCATGCTTCAACTTCCTACTTTCCTTTAGACCCTGCAATACAGTGCAAATGTGAGTACCACACCCTGTATCCAAGACCCATGAATCAGAAGTTGTAGTATTGTGGAGTTCGATCATAAACATACCTGAGTGACTACCTTTTTCGACCTTTCCGTCTTTGAGGTCCTTCAGATATTTTGGGCAGCTACGCTTCCAATGTCCCTTTGTGTTGCAGTAGAAGCACATTGCTTCCTTTGGATCACTTATTGGTGCAATCTCAGATTCAGCCTTTCTCTTAGACCCATGATCGGACTTTCCCTTTTTGGCCTTTCCTTTCCAGTTGGAATGAGAAGTCTTTCTTTTCTTTGCATTATGACCTACAGTCAACACAGGAGTCGCTGAAGTAGAGGGCACATCAATCTTCTTGATCCCTTGCTCAGCGGTTTGCAACAAGCTATGGAGTTCCATTATTGAGGTCTCTTTCCCGTTCATTTGATACGAGAGTACAAACTGATTGTAATCAGCTGGCAGACCAGATAGGATTATGTTGATAGAAAGCTCAGTATCGAATACCATGTTCAGAGATTCCAATCTGTCAAAGTACCCTTTCATCTCTAAGACAAAAGCACAAATAGAGGCTCCAGGTTTCGGTTTGCAAGCCATGAGGGATTTAACAACATCAAGGCGTTCCTTGCTTGCCTTTGCCTGAAACATTTCTTTGAGCTGTTGGTTCATCTCATAAGCCCAAGTGTTCTCAAAAGTCTTTTGCAGTTCAGGGCTCATGGAAGATGCCATGATGCATGACACTTTGTTCGCATCATCATAGTGCTTTCGGTGAGCTTCAATCTCTTCTTGGGTTGAATCATCATCAATTTTGGGAATTTGCTCATCGAGAACATACTCTTTGTTCTCGTACCTTAGGGTGAACCTAAGGTTTCGCATCCAGTCCATATAGTTAGGACCGGTGAGTCTTTCCCTCCCAAGAACTGAGAGTAATGAGAAGTTCGAGTTATGTGTGGGATTGGGAACGGGAGGATTGACACCATTTTCTGTAGACATCTATAAGATAAAAAACACTTTTAGTTTAGAATGAATATTCCTTAATCAATTACCCAATTTAATATTAAGGCTAGGATCCATATTTTAGATTCGTTTTATGAAGAGGGTTGCCGTAATCACATCACGAAATTATTTTAGGTAGACAATGTCTTTGTCAATTTCATTCTCTATGAAATTCCTAGTTCTTTTGAGATTCATTGATTCTGATCAATGGCATGTTAATCTCGGATATGCTCATCTACTATTCATGACTGGGTTGCCGAGGATCATGAATAAGATGGTGAAATTAACCATGCAAAACCCGCGTGGTACCCGGCTCGAGTCAGCCCAAGAATCGCGAGACCCACATCACCTTTCACTTATGTTCTCTTATTAATGTGCCGGTAAACCACACACGCTCCATTAATAGCCCATATGATAGATGTGCGGTTTTCATGGGTTAGCATACTATTCATATTTTCTATATATCTAAAACGGGAATTTTGTTTTAGTACTTTTATATTAACACTTTTAATATATAGACATCATCCTATCAAAAGTTCTCGGTAGCTCCATTGAACGCACAAAGAAGTAGAGAAGCAGGTCAGCGACCCGCCTAATACCTCTCTTATAGTTTGTTCACTATGGGTGAGCCGATCTCATTCAAATTGACTAACGACGTACTTAGCTTTAGTGATACATATAATATAACAATTATATATAAGGTTTCATTTAAACATTTTAAACTTTTGGGTTCTATTTTAAACATTTTAAAATATAAGGTTCAAAATGTAAATTCATATTAACATTCAATGATCATAAGACAATAATATAATATACAATTATTATTTACACTTATCACATGTTAACAATTTACTTTTTAAGTGCTAATAGAATTAGGCTAAACCGCTCTGATGCCACTGTTGGGTTTTCTATTCCCTAACTAGATTAATACGCAGCGGAAATAATAATCTAGAGCAAGAAGGGAACTAAACCCTAAAGGATCTAAACCTAATTAACTAAAAGCAACTTAAAAGAAATAATTAAATAAATAAGAAATAAGAAAATTACTAACCTTTGAGAAAATCGAATTTCTCACACGCGGACCACCTTGGTCGAACTTGGAGGCGAGTACCCAAACGAGAGTACCTCTAATAGCTCACACCCACGAACCAAAAGAAACTATTCTTTCAAACTCCTAAGGTCCCGATACACGAAAGACTCTTATAAGGAGTAGGAATGAGATAGTTGGAAATGAGCAATGAAAGCCAAGGCATGCCCTTCTATTTATAAGGAAAGCAAAGGGTTTGGTTTACCCTTTGGAGCGATGTGGGACTTTTTTCCCAAAAAACATCTCATGCCTTGTTACATTTCTTTGAATCAATTTCTCTTTTACGGTTCATTGAGGGCGACCCAAAAAGGACTCTACTTTTGACGATAGTCTCACCAATTAGTTATGAACTTGGACATTAATTCCAACAAGTAAATCCAGGGATTATAATCTTCTCAATTTTCCAAAACTATTTGATCTAATCTTCTCATGTTTCCAATCGTGTGAATGTTTCCCAAAGTGTATAAAGAGGTTAAAAAAAATGACAAGGAAAATATACGGTTGATAAAAACAAACGAATGGGGAATTGTCAATGGAAAGTTGTCGTGATTTTTAGAGAAAATTAGGGATCACATTTATCAAAACATATTGACCATATCTTCATTTAATGTATGTACAAAGACTTAAAATAAATTTGGTCCTATGGTGGACTTAATAGCCGTGTGATGTTTTCTTAGGAAAATAGGTTGTGCCGCAATTACATATACTTAGGTTAAGGATTTCGCATTTTGAAATTTTAATCATAACGTATAGCCTAAACTTTAGGTTATATTCGTATCAAACGTTCAAATGTCATTTTGGATTTTAGGTTGTTATATAAACATTAATCAGATTATAGCGGAAGCAATTAAATTATCAAAGACCTTTTTTCCGTCTAAGTGATCTAGTTACACGTGTACGCCAAATAACAAATTAAACAACATAATAACGATTACATGTGTACCTTGTGATTCGGATGGGAGATCAATCACAAAACAAAAGATCAATAGTATGATACTTTCCATGGATAGTCCATACTAACACTTCAGCAACTTCAGTAGGATGTTTCCGAGCTAAAGTAACTAACAATACGGAACAAGAGATCCGTGAACTCTTTCTTGTTAGTGAAATCAAAGCAATGGCTATTTGAGAGGCAGCCAAAAAAGAAGCCGATGAAGAGATGGACGAAAGTGATTATGAGCCTGAGCTAGAAGAGGAAGAGATAAGGAATGAGAGTGACTTGGAGGAATTCGGCTGTTTCCATCGAATAGCTTATCAAGGAACTATCATCTCTTATGGGAAATTCGCAGTTCCCTGTATTCTCGAGAAAAAAGCGAGGAATGGCGCAATTATTGACATGGAAGAGTCCAAGAACTTCATTCTCTCATTCCTTATTTCATTCTTTAAAGAGAAACGGTGGAATTCCCACAGATGACGAAAGAAGGACTACATACGGATTGGACCTTGTTATTAATGGGGTCATATTTTGGATAAATGACTTTGTAAATGGGGAGATCACTTTAAGAAGAAGAGAATTGTTCGCTACATTTCAGAGGTGGAAGAAGCACCATACGATCTACAAGAATTCTTGTACGGAGGCGACCCGTGGCCAAAAATGGATGATGATGATGATGATGATAGTCGCAAACAACCACCTTAGAATAAGGAAGTCGATTCTAGCCAAAGACTCATAATTAAAGAAGTGTGCTGCTCGGGAGGCAACCGGTGTTTATTTTCCTGTTTTTATTTTTATTTCCGCATTTAGCAGCTTTTGATTTGGACTTAGATTTGTTTTCTTCTTTGTTTGTGTTGATTATGATATTATGTGATTATGTTTTTATTGAAAACACTCATTAGGTTGAGGTATTTCTTCAATTTGTAATTGTGCTTGAATTTGAATTATATGATCAATGCATGCTTAGTTGAATTCTCGTTCTTGTTAATTTATTACTATTTGTTTGTTTGAATAAAGTGATGCTTGTGTGATTCAAATTTCCAGGTTTCCATAAAGTTTTGGTAACTATGGGTTGGTTTGAAGTACTTATAGCCAACTCGGAATTCTATAGGTGTCCAACGGCGTCTGGAGTAACCCAAACGGTGTCTAGTGTGTTGCAGAAGTTTTCTGGATTTCAAAAGTTTATTGTTTCACACAATTACATCACCCTTCATGTTGTGCATGTGATATCGAGTCTTTTTAGGTATTAAGTCTAGTTTTTATTCGCTTTATTTCCTTTACTCTCTATACAGCTTATGCTTGTATTTGTTTTGGTGATGTTCTGTAGGGTAATTTTTTAACGCGCATACAAGAAGAAGAGTGAGTCATCAACAAGAATTCAAGATATATTCACCTACACTGATTTTTATACTGAGCAATATCAGGGGAGTTTTATATCTTTCTCTCTTTTGATGTTTAGTTTTCTTCTTAATTTTCTTGTACATCGGGGACAATACACATCTTAAGTGTAGGGGGATATTTGCTTCGTGCTATATCTCCTCGCACATCTTAAGTGTAGGGGTAAAATATTAAGTGTAGGGGAAATCATTTCTCCTCTACCTTTGCTTAGTCTTGTCTAAAACTAGCCAAATCTTAAACATTTTGCTTTCTTTTGATGCAGTTTTCTAGGTTTTTAGAGCCCTATTTTATGAAATTTTTAGAGCATTTAGTTTAATCTCTTGAAATGACCTTCATCCTTGAACTAGAAACTGCATGAGTGGCATACACCCTACCCTCAAATATAAAGTGAATATGCGCCTTTATTTCATAGCATCCCTGTTTGATGCTTTTATCTTTCATTTTGTTGAGTGTATGTCGCTAGTCATTTCAAACATAGAACTTGCTCTAGGATGCATCATGTGACCACATGCAAGATCATATTCATATGATTAGGATTCTTTATGTGATAAGAGGTAAATTAGGATTAACCCTTATTTCAAACCTGTGCTTTGTTATAATTATCTTACTTTAATGGTCATTTAATTACCCTCACCCTTTTCTTGCACTCATTTTTAGTGTAAGATATGTTGGAGTATGCTCGTGTCATAATTACTAATTATATGGCTAGACATATGTGAGCCTATTGGGTTACACACATATACACTGAGGTGCCACATTATATATCGTGCTTAATGTATTTACGATATATAAACAACCGTAAGTAACTAGGAACCGCTATTGGGCTTCTAATGACTAAGTAATGGACTTAATCTATTGGACTTGGAAAACAAATGGGAAGCCCATTTGAGCCAATTGGGTGGCCGGCCTTGAGGAGACTTCCAAGGGAAGTTTGGTTTTTGAATTTGGGAATTATATGGAGTAATCTCCTCCTAATAATTAGAACAACTAACAAAAATAAACTCTCCCTCTCTCCTCTAATTTTTGTACGGCACAAAACAAAACCAAACCTAGGGTTTTGGTTTTTTCCATCTCTTCTTTGTATCTTGTTTATTCAAAGGAGATTAGCAAGGTTACGGTGGTGAAGGACTAGCATCCATTGGCATACGGTGAAGTGTAGTGTGGACACATCATAGAGGTGATCTCCTTTGGTCACTTGTGGTTCTTATTCAATTCGACACATAGGGATTGGTGGTGACTCCCGGATCACGCTACAAAGGTATAACTTGTTTGTTTAATTCATTTGATTGATCATATGGCTATATGGATCCTTGTTGGTGATGTATTCCGCTGCGTTTATATATATTTGATATGTTATTTTATTATTACATCTCCTATAGTGGTATCACGAGCCATCATATGATATCATATGATCATCAAGTATGCGTAAAAATGGCTAAAAAACGCGTGTTTTTAATGGATTTAAAGGTTTAATTTCAAAACAGCCCCGGTGGCTTATTTTTTTGAATATATGTCGACCCATATGGGGTCTAATAATCTGGACTTTTTGATCCTATGGCCATTTGTTATGCATACATTAATTGTTTATTTGTTTGGTACCCGTAAAATGGCCTAAAACACGTTTTTTTGAAAGATTTGTAACCCGATTTCAAATCAGCCCATGAGGCTAATTTTTCTGTGGAAATATGATGTTAAGAAGGTCCTAGTATCAGTGGGTTTTGAACCTATGGCCATTTGACACGCGTACCAATCGGGGTTTTAATTCTTGTTAATTATTTCTTCGATTTCGTTGGCTAAAAATTTATTTATTGTTATTTATTTTGTTTCCATGGCAAATACATGCATGTTTGCCCATGGAGTTAGCCAACACCTTGTTATGATCATAATTTTATTTTATTATTATGTGTATATGCAAAGCCGATGAAAACCTAGACCACTTATGCATTGTGATGTTGTGATTGTTGGTTGTTTTGTTTGTTTTTGGGGTTTGCCATTGTTTCGGCACTTTTGCAATGTATTTCATTTTGGTTTTGCCATTGTTTGGGCATTTTTACAGTAGATAGAAAGTAGATTAGAAGTACCTTACTTTTTATATCATGTAACCGAAAGCTTGGAATCAAATGGCAAAAGAATGAAGGATTTTGGACCAAAAGTAGCTGCTGGACACCTGATGGGAAAACGCGATTTCCAGGAGATTGGTAAGGTATTTTGGGCTAAATTTTTTTGTGCAGGTTCACAAGACATAGGTCTACAACTTTGTCAACTGGGCCGAAGCATGAGGAGGTCATCTTCTAGGCCGTTTGGGCCTCCAAAGACAGAAAAACTGGGCTGACAGAATCATGTTTTCATGTGCATTTTGGGCCTTTACTTGCCCATGATTATCTTGGGGCAAGTGGGAGCCCTCCGTGTGGTTGTGCTTATGTCCCTAGTTGACTCTTGGTTCTTGTGATGGCTCACGAGACCAAGCATAGGATTTTCATCGGTTGAGGCTTTGCATATTGTGGTTGTGTGTTTGTTTGGTTGTTTTATATATGTTGTGACTATATGTAAAACGGAAAATGTTTTCTTAAAACTTGAAACAAAACACAAACCATTTTTGAACTAAGTCTTATGATTTAGTTTAACTAAGTTTAAATATGATTTGAAACTTAAAATCATTGTTTTCTAAATAACACTTAAACTAGTTAAGGTTGTTTATTTATTTATTATTGTATTGTCCAAACTTAATTATAATCCACTTAGGATTTATATTAGTCTTGAAAATGGACAACTTGACACAAATAAATTAAAACAATGATTAGACTTAAATTAAGAAAAGTTTTTAACTTGTGCTACGAAGAATGAATGCATGCTTCTTTCGTACATGTTTTTGATCCACATCAAAACACTTTACCCGTCAAAATTTAAGTCATGCCGTCCAATTATGAGAACACTTGCAATTACCTTTTGGCTATGGTCAGACCTAGGTCGAATTGTAACCCAAGGTGACTATTCTCTATGCATCAGACCTAGGATTATTCTCACACGTTTTCAAATTGGATGACTTAATCGAGTTCAGCGGTCAGACCCTGACCCGAGGCAAAGATGGGACTAAACATGCCTACATGACACTAGTTGTTTGACACTAGATGCCATGAGTCCCATAAGGATCTAAGAGTTGTACATGTAATACAATTGGTGATCGTCGCCTACCAATTGAATCTACTATTGCTAGCAGATCAACTGATGTGATAGTAGAAGCACAATGTGGATCTTAGCCTTTTCGTAAATTAATTGTTTTAAAATTCTAAACATGGGGTAGTTAATTTATAAAAGGATAATTATCGAAAATACTAAAAATGAACTTTGTAAATTTAATTAATGTATTAATTCAACACAAGCCGTAAACAAGAGTTTGTTCTTTTCTTGTTAAAAGGACGAACTAAGTCGATCTTTCCTTGTAAGAAAGAGACTTATTCCTATCCTTTTTCTTTATGAGGAAAAGCCATAATAGGAATATTTGAATTTTCCTAATTCTAATAAAACTCAAAGAACACCTACTCTAGAAATCGTGATGTCTTGTAAAAGTCAAAACGGTTAAGTATGGTTACACATCTTATTCTTTCAAGATTGTTTTATAACCCTAGTTTCGGTTTTGAAACATTGAAGAAATATAAGATATTTGGATAACTAGAGAACACATTTTCTATAGCTACCAAACTAAAATGAGTTTAAATAATTAGAAGACGGAAATATCAATAAACCGCAAAGAGGTAAAGGCAATTACTAGCAAGATTACCTAGCAATTTGTCTTAACCCAATAAGCCTACTAAGGTCCTACATACCCTTGTGGTAAAGTAGACCAATTATGGAGGAAATGCATGCCTATTTTCAAGTTAAAATAGCAATGATGGCTAGCCCATCATCTATATGTTAGAACTTGATGCACTTTCTTGAATACCTAAGTACATGTTTACTAGTCAAAGTGACTCACATTAGCAATAATGTGTAGATATCCAAAGAAAGATGGAAAGTATCCAATCGCCACTCACTCTCCACTGGTGATGAAACACATGTAATGTTGTCTAACCCAGTGGGAGCTACGTGATTATATTACTGGTGACGAAACACATGTAATGTTGTCTAATCCAGTGGGAGCTGTAAGCTTCATTACCTTGCAAGTTGCCCATCTTATTTCCAGATTGTCTTGAAATAATACACTACTTTCCACATGTTAAGCATCATAGTTTATATAAGAACCATTGCATAAATTTTATAAGATAACTTGTCGCGTTCCTGATGTTGCTTCCTGAAATGTTATCTATAAAATCGTTATGCATGATTCATTATTAAAACGATAAAGTTCTACATATCTATATTTGATTTTGACTAAAAATCATATGTTATCTTAGACATTGTCATATTGCTCTCATGATGTTGTGCCACGCACAAGTGGGAGAAATCTTAATTGTGTGCAAGGTACAACATATAACAATATGACTAATAGTTTTTCTTGACTGAAAGGTAAGAAACTAAAATTCTACTAGGACTTCTACACATAAAATGTAGGTTGCCCTAATTAGAACAAATATCAAGATAACATGAAAAGCTACTTCAACATATTCACTGAATTGTTTAGTAAATATGATTATATTTTCTTGTAAAGCCATAATCATGAAGTATGAAATTAACTTGAATTTACTATTGAGGCCAAGTGTCGGCGCTCGTAATTACTTTAGTTGAATATGTTTAGGTCTCTTGTAAAGACACAAACATCAATTCCGTTAATTGTTGAAAGACAAAAAAACGTAAAGTAAGACGTTGATTTGTTATGTCTTCTTGTTAAGACATGTACACTTACGACGTATAATATTAAATGTTTATGTTTTCTAGTCAAAACATGCACATGAAGTAAAGTATGAAGTAGACTGAGATTATTATTGATGCCATCTGGTTTGACCTGGTTGGCAGATATGTAAGCCAAAAGTATAAGTTCATCTAATGAGTTGTGTGATAGTCTCACAACATCAGTCCTCATGGAATACCACAACTATTATGGTATGTCCATCATGGAAAATCAAACTCTATTAATATTGTTTGATCTTTGATGACTTAAACTGTTTTACCTCCAAAGCTATCAAGGTTAGAAAATTGAATGTGCCATGTGTACACTCAATATGATTCCAACCCAGAAGGAATTTAAGACACCATTGTATTATGGCATGGGATGAATCTCATTATGTCTTGATTGAAGCTCTGAATTTGTTAACTACCTAAGAGTAAGTAATTAACAAACTAGAGTCAAGAACTAACGATGTATTTAGGATGTCCCACTTGGAAACAATTTATTGTTACTCAAGATGCTAAGTATCTAGAGATTAGTCTCTACATACAAAAGCAAGTGGGAGCACCTTTAGACCTTGAAGTTATTCAAGAGCAACCTTCTGAGTACACTTTCTAATGTCATACTAAGGTTGAACATGCATATGTTAAACCATAGATTGATATCTCTCTTTCATAAATCCGCAAGGATTCCTATTGCAACTGAATGATATAGTTTTATATCAATGCTAAGGGATATAAGTTAGAGGATCATAGTGAACCTGCTAACTATAGTGATGCATTATCAGATCTTGAATCTGATGAATAACTCAAACTATGAATGTTAAGATGCAGTCCTTGAAAGACAATCACTCATGGAGTTTGATTGATCTCTTACCAATCAGTTAGATTGTGAGGTTAAGAATGAGTTTCTTGATGAGAAGACTCAAAAGGACAAACTTGTACACACATTTAATGCACACGTAGTAAAAGGAGTTTACTCGTACTCAAGAAATTGACTATGATTAAATCTTCCTATCTACAAACATAAAATGTATAAAGATGATTTATTGTCATACCTGTTTTCATATAAATGAAATATGACAATAGGATATCAAAACACTTTTCCTGTTGATTACCTTTTGCGAGGACGATGAGTAATCAAAAGGGTTTATGAATCCATATAATCTTTATTATGTATACAAGATAAAATAATCCATGTGTGGATTAGATCATGCATCTAGGAGCAAAGATCTTGAGTTAATTATAAAATCATTAATTTGATTTTGATTAATAAGATTACTCCTAAGTACACTAAGAGCAAGTTGGAGCACTGTATTTATTTTCTTAAATCTCATATGTCATTAACATATTAGAAACAATATTCCATCTAAGCTAGACTTTAATCCTTAGCTTGGAATGAAGTTTCTCTTGAGGGATTTATAAAATAAGACATACAACCTTGTTATATATATGTTTATTAGAATAAACATAAGCGGTTATTAAGTCTAAACACAATATGACATATTATTGAGGGGAGTCTCAATGATCAGTCTCACTTGATGAGATTGAACACATGAATTGAAATCTTAAGTTCGACTAAAGGATTCATCATGTAAGTCATATTACGCATTGGGCTATATTTATCATTTGCATGAATGCAAGATGAGTTGATAACAACAAATATCTAAGTGAACGTCATTAGATAATTGTTAAACGAGCATTATAATGGATCTACGAAGGACCAAAGATACGTTCAAACGTTTACGGATATTTGAGGAACTCTGTTTTGTTTGCATACGCTGATGCTTATTTAACTGAGATGATACTCAACCCTAGTCGTGGTAGGATGCCATCATGAATGATGACATTGCTGACTAGATGTGCTCGACTGAGAGCATTAATGCGTTATACATTAAAAGAATAAGAATACTTTACAGTTTGAGAAACTGTTCAAATGACTGTCTAATGTAGGTGTTTTGTTGGCTTCAAACACCCTATGGAATGTATTGTTGCAATACTCGTCTTGTACTTGAATGCACACATACAAAGAACAATCATCATTCAAACCTTTCATGAGTTTTGAAACAAGTATTCTCAAAGTTTACTCGGATGACTACTTGTTGTCTTGTACAACATAATTTGATCATGGTGGGAACATCGGATTTTGACCTATGAGTAGTCTTATGCATATCTGTTTTAGTATTTGGATAATGGAACTGTAAGCAGTCGTATCATATAATGAATTGATATACCTGGTATGATCGTCTTCATTTATACTACTGTGTTCTATATTTGCATGTTTAATCCATGAATAATTTATTTATTCTAAAATTATCCATTGTCGGTTGACGATACGGGAGTATCATCAAATTAAGGCAAATGTGAGCGTGTTGGTGATTTATTTGCCAAACTCACATGTTGTTCATTGTGATGAACATTGGATTGACCCAACCTATGAGTTTCACTACATGGATCGTCGTCAATAGTGAATCTCGCTAGTGGTTATGTCTCTTATCCATCAGGTCTTGCATGTGTGGAATTTCATTCCTTGATATGGTTAAACGCTGTCCTGAATAAGGTAGTTATAAAAGCCATTATCAGGAGTGATATGAAGCATGTGAATGACACGTGTAGTCAAAACGGGATTTGTTCCTCCACATGTTATGGAGTTAGATACTATTGGGCCCCTCGATGAATTGGACAGATGTTTGTATGGCCATACCCAAATGAGATTAAGATGAATCTTAACCCACTTGGTAATCTTGTTCAATATCTATATCGAGAAACATAATAGTTGAACTATTAGAATGACATTTGATCCATGTCTAATGTTCAACACGGTATCTGTAACAAAAGGATAGATGACATATAAACCATCTAAAATGAGACGTTTAAGAAACTAACCTCACATATTTCTAGGGGCATTGGCGTGTTGCTAGACGCTAACCATTGCTTGTATAATTACTTGATTATTATGACGTCGCAAGTGGGAGCTGTTGGAGTATGCTCGTGTCATAATTACTAATTATATGGCTAGACATATGTGAGCCTATGGGGTCACACACATATACACTGAGGTGCCACATTATATATCGTGTTTATTGTATTTACGATATATAAATAACCGTAAGTAACTAGGAACCGCTATTGGGCTTCTAATGACTAAGTAATGGACTTAATCTATTGGACTTGGAAAACAAATGGGAAGCCCATTTGAGCCCATTGGGTGGCCGGCCTTGAGGAGACTTCCAAGGGAAGTTTGGTTTTTGAATTTGGGAATTATATGGAGTAATCTCCTCCTAATAATTAGAACAACTAACAAAAATAAACTCTCCCTCTCTCCTCTAATTTTTGTACGGCACAAAACAAAACCAAACCTAGGGTTTTGGTTTTTTCCATCTCTTCTTTGTATCTTGTTTATTCAAAGGAGATTAGCAAGGTTACGGTGGTGAAGGACTAGCATCCATTAGCATACGGTGAAGTGTAGTGTGGACACATCATAGAGGTGATCTCCTTTGTTCACTTGTGGTTCTTATTCCATTCGAAACATAGGGATTGGTGGTGACTCCCGGATCACGCTACAAAGGTATAACTTGTTTGTTTAATTCATTTGATTGATCATATGGCTATATGGATCCTTGTTGGTGATGTATTCCGCTGCGTTTATATATATTTGATATGTTATTTTATTATTACATCTCCTATAAGATACCCTTAGAAAAACCTGATGACCCTATTCTTTCTTTTTGTTTGCACTCTACTCCAAAAATTGTTACACCCAAATTGCCTTATCCCACCTCTATTGTTATATGTGTTTAAACCCGAGTTGATTATTTAGATGATTTTTTGTTGCCTAAGTCATGTTGCTAGTCAGTTTGGGGACGATTGGGACTCTGGTAGCATTATGCTTATAAAGACATGGGGAAGACAAAATTATTACCCTTATGTAATGAGCGTAGTACTCCATTTGTTTTGATCCCTCCTAATTCGGGTCATCTATGTTATTGCTTTATATGTTTATTTTCAGCAGATCAAGTATGGCAGGGTAAAAGTGTTATGGTCAAAAAATAAGAGATAGAGAGAGATAGAGAGAGATAGAGAGAGAGATATATAAGGATTGTCATCCTGCTTGTGTTAGTAAATCAAGAAAATGTCAGAAAAATACAAAAAAAGTCGGTGTTTAGTTTTCATTTATTATTTAGATTTTGGCGACATTTCATGTAATCGTCTAAGCATCCACCAAATTCCCAAATATCCCTACCCTTTTAATCCTTACCGTAAGACTAACGTTACAACCCTTTAAAACCCGCTTTAATATTGGATTCTAGGTGCTTATGCTAAAGTCGTGGAAGTTTGATCCTTTATCAATCTTATATTGTTTGTATGATTATGACAGGGCTTCTGGCCATTATTATTATTGTTTATCTTTCTTTTACCCTTTATGAGAGTGAGTGAATTATAAAGTTGTTGGTCCGATTGAGCTTGAGCAACTCATGAATTAACAGAATAGTCATAAACAAGTGACGTTTAGGTATTAAAAGAAGAACGAGTTTACGATTCATGATGGCAAAACTACAAGGTTACTCAAGAACCCACTTCGATACACTAATAACACTTGGGTGGCTTTTCAAAGGGATAGATGCAGACGGCTATCCCCGTGGAGTGACAAATTGAAATCAGAAAGATTCAAGCTAAGCTTGAACTCTAAGTGTTGAGGATTCTAACACTAACAATTTTGTATTACTTTGTGTGGAATTCTCACTTTTCACTCTTGGTGAAGGCACACCTTTCTCTTTGGTTGAAACGGCTATTTATACTGGGAAAGTTACTATTGCTTCACGTGGGACTAGTGATTTTTCCAACTGGTTTTAGATAGGCACGTGCCTAGTCTTCAAGCTTTAATGTCCTTTTGGTTTACCGGAGTTGACAGCAGCGAGTACCCGTGAGCCACTTTAGTGCCTTGGGAAGGAGCAATGGTTATCTTCCCAAAGGTTTTCCCGCTTAAATGTCTATGCAAAATCCCACCTAACTTATTTGAGCACAAGAGTTATGCTTTGTTGGTGATGTTCAGAGAGCTTAGTAAGTTCACAGTTTAACTTTGACGATATCTATGACTTGAACTTCTGTTGGAGCTGTTCAGTGATTTTGTCTTCTTTAATCTGCTCAAGTTATCTTAGATACAATGATGTCTCTGGATCTTGAACCTTGATGAAGTTGCTCGCTGATTCTACCAGCAGCGAGACTTCTCTGATCAGTTAGTCTTTGTTTAGCTAGGTGAGGTGTTCATTATTTAAGAAGAAAGGTGGTCAGGTACAATGAAACATTTGTCAGATCTCAGTGTCCCTGATGTTGCGCAGATACTTTCCTCACTGATTCTACATCAGTGATGTAAAGTGCATCTGCAGTTGGTCTTTGACATCTTTGAGGCATGTTGTTTGAGCTTCTCCCTATATCAGGGAGTGACATACTCACTGACTTATCAAAGAGTAAAGATACTCACTGAATTTATTAGTGGGTTACTTGGCTATTTTATGTTCAAATACTTGTCAGAGACATTTGGGTCAAATATTGACCCAACAATCTCCCCCTATTTGAATATAAATATACCTGTGTTTTATCAGAGATAAGTGAGCATAACGGCTTCTTCTTATACTCTGATTTACAACAAAGGTATAGTAAACGACTATTATTTTTGGCTATATTGTTCGATACTATTTGTTGGATTTTATCAGAGATAAGTGAGCATAACGGCTTCTTCTTATACTCTGATTTACAAACAACTTTAAAGTAAACAATTTTCGTTTTAGGCTATATTTTTTATACCACTTGTTGAGGATGAAGTTGTGCCTCATCTTGAGTTGCCATCTTGATCTTGGTTATGATCTTCACTTGTCTGAGCTCTTCCCTCAGGTAGTGATGATTCTTTCTTTGATGATCAGTTTGAAGATGACTTCCTGAGTATTTTTGCTCAGGGTTTTATTTCTATACTTAGAATATTTTAAGTTTCTAGCAAGAGATTGCCCGATAGATAGCCTGAGTGTTTATCAATTTGTAAGTGAGCATTATGGCTTCTTCTTATAGACTGAGTTACAACAAATAGAACGTTTAGTAAAACCAGATTCTTTGTTGATGTGGCTGGAGCTTCTACTTCAGCTTGTTTGTCTTGAACCATTTCACTTTCTTTATGCTCAAGGTCTATGTCCTTGATGTGTGTTCTTTTCAAGCCACTTTTTGATACCAAATGTTGAATGTGAACTCAGTCCCTGATGATTTTTTCAGGTTCACACCTTTCTTCAATTATGGTTGTCTTAGATTCTCATAAATGCTTTGTCCCCCTCAAAAACTGCAACTTTAGTGGAAGTTTTTGGAGTTCTTGCATTTATGGTTATGGTTCAAGGTATAAGGACTAAGTCCTTGCTGTTTGTCTATCACTGATTGACGCTTTGAACTTAGTCTTCTGTAGTGGTACTTAGTCATGATATCAGAAAGGTCAATGGTGTATATGCCTATAGCCCTTCTTCATTGTCCTGATAAGTAACTTGATTTCTCCACCTTTCATTTATTCCTAGTTCAGTTAGAATGATAGACACATGAACTATCAGAGAGTAATTCTCTCTGATAGCTCATCAGAGAGTGACTCACTGATGCTATGAATTAGCTGTTTAGTGGGTGACACTCTCTGATTCACTGAGAATTAGTGAAAAGTTTAGACCTTTTATACATGAATACATATAAGAGAAGATTAGTTCATATTTTGATTCATTAATCTCTCCATGTCTAACTATACAGATAGTCTAAACTCAATCAGTAGTAAATGAGCTTTGGCTTCTTCTTACATACTAATTGTTACATCAAAGAATTACAATGTTTTACATAACTAAATCTATTGATGTCACTGAAAGATAAATAGACGATGAGACTTGATTCCTTTCTCTTCGGTTCTGCAACCTTCTTTGTCTTCAGTCCAGTGTCTTCGTAGTTCAGCAGCTAGTTTTGATACCCGGTTAAGTCTGTCCGGATTTTGATGCTCTGACTTTTTAGCAACCACTCTGGTCAGAGACTTGTAGAATCAGGTAGTACTTGCTTACTACCTGATTTGAAGAATACAGTCCACGAAATGAGCAAGCTGATTCCCCTCTCTGATACTAGATCAGGTAGCGGATCAAGTTTGTTCAAAGAGTTATGAACAGGGACTGTTTCTTTCACTTGGAAAATTTACACCATTGGAGAACTTGGGTGGCTTTTCCCGTCTTCCATGAGTTAGCCAAGTATAACCCAGGCTGTAAGCGCATTTTCTTGCTTACAAGCTGGGCAACAACAAGGAGAGAAGCATCATTGATTTTCATCCTTTCATTAATGACTTCCATCCTTTCGTTGCTAGACGTCTTTAGGTGAAGTTTATTGAGGATTAGGGACTACTTTATAAAATGAATAGCCCCTAATGTACAATTTGTACCTATCCTTAAAGACGTATCCTCTTTCCCACTCTATCTCTCCCTTCAGATACCCCTGAATACCCCCGTTTTCATTCATGTTGGTTGTTATTGAGATCAACCATTAAACATTCCTATATGTAACCACTTTGATGGCCAGTGAGTGCCTAATTGGCAATGAAGCTCTCGCCATCTATATGACCTTTAATGATGAAGGCAATTACACAGGACATCATGGTCCAGGTAAACCTGTTTCTGATCAAAGGTACTTGAAATTCTGTCACTATAACATCTTGTGTTAATTTTGGTGACAATAATTTCATTGAAGGCTGGTGGTGATAGGAGTGACTTGCATGGAAGGTTGAGAGTGGGTAGATGAGACATCTCTTTGCACAAGAACGGCTTAAAGATAGCCATATTGCTCAAAAAGACGCTCGAGGATGTTATGGAAGGGAAATTAGATGATAGGGAGTGGTAGAGGATTGTGGTTGTAGGTTATTAGCCGTCATTTAAGAACGGCTAAATGTTATTAGCAGTCATTTAAGAACGGATCTAGATCATGGAATTGATCCACCCGCTCTGATACCACTTGTTGGTTCGATTGAGCTTGAGCAACTCATGAATTAACAAAATAATCATAAGCAAGTGACGTTTAGGTATTGAAAGAAGAACGAGTTTAAGATTCATGATGGGCAAAATTACAAGGTTACTTAATAACCCACTTCGACACACTAATAACACTTGGGTGGCTTTTCAAGGGGATAGTTGCATACAGCTATCCCCGTAGAGTGACAAATTGAAATCACATAGATTCAAGCTAAGCTTGAACTCTAAGTGTTGAGGATTCTAACATTAACACTCTTGTATTACTTTGTGTGGAATTCTCACTTCTCACTCTTGGTGAAGGCACACCTTTCTCTTCGGTTGAAACGGCTATTTATAGCGGGGAAGTTACTATTGCTTCACGTGGGAATAGTGATTTTGCCAACTGGTCGTAGATAGGCACGTGCCTAGTCTTCTAGCTTTAATGTTCTTTTGGTTTACTGGAGTTGACAGCAACAAGTACCCGTGAGCCACTTTAGTGCCTTGGGAAGGAGCAATGGTTATCTTCCCAAGGGTTTTCCCGCTTAAATGTCTATGTAAAATCCCACCTAACTTATTTGAGCACAAGAGTTATGCTTCGTTGGTCTTGTTCAGAGAGATATGAGATCATCAATGTATTGCTGCCCTTGATGATGCTTTATACCTGAGCTAAAGTTCCTTGTACATACTGGTTGACATGCACTTAGTAAGTTCACATTTTAACTTTGACGATATCTAAGACTTGAACTTCTGTTGGAGTTGTTCAGTGATTTTGTCTTCTTTAATCTGCTCAAGTAATCTTTGATACAATGATCTCTCTGGATCTTGAACCTTGATGAAGTTGCTCACTAATTCTACCAGCAGCGAGACTTCTCTGATCAGTTAGTATTTGTTTAGCTTGGTGAGGTGTTAGAGAAAGGTGGTCAGGGACAATGAAACATTTGTCAGATCTTAGTGTCCCTGATGTTGCTCAGATACTTTCCTCACTGATTCCATATCAATGATGTAAAGTCTTTGACATCTTTTAGGCATATTGTTTGAATTTCTCCCTGTATCAGGGAGTGACATACTCACTGAATTATCAGAGAGTAAAGATACTCTTTGAGTTTATCAGTGAGTGACTTGGCTATTTTATGTTCAAATATTTGTCAGGGACATTAGGGTCAAATATTGACCCAACAAAAGTATCTTGTGAGAAGTCTATTCATGCATGTATTGAAAGCTTGGTAATTGGTCATGATGGAGTTAGGCTAATGCTTCTAAATTGATTAAACTTGGTCTTGTTTTAAGATCCCAAAAATTAGTCCTAGATGTGAAATGCTTAGGATTGCTTGAGGACAAGTAAAGTTCAAGTGTATGGTTATTTAATGACCCTAAAAGGCGCTAATTTTTTAGGCATTTTATAATTGTTTTATAAGGTTTCTCACTTTTTTCCTAGTTTACTTGCCAAAATATTGATAAATGCAGGTTTTTGATGATTTTGGACGAGAAAGTGATGTTATGCTCGAAATCAGCCAAAAGATGGAAAAAATGAGGATTTCAACTTATGGACGTGAAGCCAGATGTCGTCTAGGTTCAACTAGACGGTCTCCTATAACAAGACACCCTCCAGACTTGGTATGGCATAAAGGGACGCCCATTCCAGAGAACTTGTTATTTTGCACAAGAGACTAGACGCCGTCGCAAGAAGTCTAGACGCCGTCGCAAGAAGTCTAGACGCCGTCACAAGAAGTCTAGACGCCCTGGAAAATTATGAGTGTGACATTGTCCAAATAAGATGAAGACACTGTCTGAGAAGACCCCTGACGCCCTCCAACCGCCGGCTTATGAACCGACCTAAAACCCTAATTGACATCTAACGCCGTCTTGGTATCGCCTGATGATATCTGACCCCCAAAAACTATATATACAAGCCTACGGTTTCATTATTTTCATGCAACATTCGGGAGTTAGGGTGTAGAGACGAATTTTCCATCCATTGGAAACGATTTTTCATACTTTTTATTGTATTGTAACCAAGTGAAACATCAAGTGATCATCCTATTACACTTGTTAATCAATGCAATCTTTTCTTTGATAAATTATGTCTTCTATTATCATGTCCACATTGTTTATTTGTGTGATCATGACTAATATGCTTGACTAAACTTGTTAGTAACTACTTAGGATGCATGATGTTTAGATTAGGATGAATTTACAACCTGTGGCATCTTAATTATTGTAAGTAACAATGTTTTGCTGTTTGATTCATATCCATTTTGAATATATGATTTGTTTGCTTCAACATTATAGTCTCAATCTTTGTAATCAATTTAGTATCTGACACCTAGATCTAATCCATATCTAGGGAATTAAATCAGTAGAACACATATAAATTTAATTAACCAAATGTATCCTATTAGTCTAGATCCGTTTTAACTAGGTTTATCTATTGGTCATTTATTAAACATAAGCTAGTGTGACACTTGCGCTAGTAATTGCGTATCTAGGTTAGTTCTCGTGCTAGGATGCCCTCCCTTGAACGCCTGAGATTTGGTTTATTTAAATCGGGAACTCTGTGTAATGCATGAGTAGATTAAGCTAGGTCAACTTATCCATCCCTTGCCTTAAATCGCCCATGATGTCTCTTGATTAACCAAGTCCAGATCATCTCAACTTAAGATTAGTTCCTCGTGCTTGCATTAATTGAGTTGTTGTTAGTTTTGTCTGAACCCTAGGTAGATTGTCCCTAAGTAGTTCCCCCATCCCCTGATTTTCATCACTTTTATTTTATTGCATTTCATTTCATTTATGTTTTCGTTAGTAATCCAATCCAAAACCCCTATACTTTTATTGCTTTCATAAAATTAAAAATACTAAAAATAGCCTCATCCCGTAGATCATTACGAATCCACCTTCATCTCCTCCTAGCTGTTTCCTTAGAGAATGTACTTCCGCTGGGTATTTGCCTATTCTTTGCTACATCGATTAGGTATACTGTTTAGAGGTTGAAAGCTTGTCCTCGCATCACAAACCTATTTAACAGTCTCGTGTATACACTGGGTTAAAATGTATAATCATAAGGCTATGTAAGTAGTTTTTCTTTTAATTTGATATTTGGTTTTGTTGGATATAGTTTAAAATGGATTGAATAGTAACTAAGTTTAACTACAAACTAAGGGCATCATCCTATAGTGGATTTATAAAAAGGTCTAAAAAAGATGAAAATGATTATATTTCATTTCAACCATGGTGGATACTCATTTCATGTCTACGTGACATGAAAAGATCCTAATTCTTGAAAGCTAAAGGGTAAATAATGGTTTAATCCCTTAACTTTAAGTCAACTTATAGTTTAACCACTTAACCTTTTTTGGTAATATTTTTATCCTTAATTTTGCTTGACCAATTGATTTAACCCTTTAACTTTGTTAGACAATGCTTTTATCGTCAACTAATAAATTTTTGTTGGATAAACCCCTTAACATTAAATGTTCGTACTATTAACATATTTAAATTTACATGGCCGTTTAATTAAAACCTTTAGGGTGCGTTGGTTCATGCTTTTGGAGGGAATGAAATGAAAGAAAGATTAAAACCTATGTTTGGTTTTAGGCGGGGCCCACAATTTGGAATGAGGGAATGATAGATTTCATTCCTACCTTACTTGGGTGGTTTCACTGAAACCTGCGGGCCCTATTTTTTTTTTCTTTCCCACATCTTTCAAACCTTTCCCAAATCCGAATCCAATTCCAATCCCACTTACGAACCAAACGCACATGGCCGTTTACTTAAAACCTTTAACTTACAATAAAAACTTTTGACTACTTTTACTAACACACAAAAAAAATAGTTAAAAGGTTGGATGCTAACTCACATGATATGGGTTTAAATAAATAAATAATTTCTTGTAACAAGGGTGTTCAAAAGAATCAGAATAATTGATCTGCTTGATTAGAATGAGAAAAATAAGAATAGAACGAATTGAAACCAAAAAAGTTGGTGTTTCAGGAGACGCATTGATTCGGGTAGCGAGAAAAGTAGATAATTTTCATCACATGGCAAGTATTCTAGTTTACCGATCCGATCCGCTACATTCTTTATTTTCGGTTCAGGTACATGCCTTCGTTACGTCAGGTTTGGTTTGGTAAACATGATATTACCCCTGAACATGGTTATTAATTTTTTTTCCACTATATGAATTTACCCGAGCCTTGAACACCCTTTGATCATAATGATTAAAATAATAAGTCGCCTTAAGTTAGAGCTAAAAACGTTCACGAAATTAGTTAAATGTCTTAAATAAACGTTTATTAAAGTTAAAGGATTTAATCAAATAGTAAAACAAAGTTAAGTGGTTTAAATAAAGGGTCAAACAAAGTTAAGGATAAAAACATTGCCCAAAAAACATGAGTTGACTAAAAGTTAAAAGGATTAAACCATTAACCCTCAATATAAACTTTGTTGTGGAACTTTTCGACGCCTTCTTTTTGTTCATTAAATCAGCCAAGTCAAAAGGCGGTCAACTTTCCGACTAGGCAGAATTTGGTCGATTAGGTCAACGTGGTCAACAAATCGGTCGATTTTTGATGGTTTGATTTTCTTGTTTGTGTGTATATTTAAGCCAAAGTAGGTGTTTCCTTGTGGAACGGTTGCAAAAGAGGAGGGAGAGTGAAGAAAAGGGCGGTATTATTAAATTTAAGTTAGGCTAATAGCTTGTTTGGCCCACTAACTTATCAGAGCTTATCTTAGCATGAACTTATTTTTTAGAAAATAAGCTACCATTGAAAATAAGTCTCGTTTGGCTGACACGGCTTGAAGGAGCTTGTTAAAAAAATAAGCTACTAAATGAAATGCTAGTTGTACTAGCATGTAAAAAAAAGCTCCAGCCACCTGCTCCAGCAACCAGCTCCAGCAACCCGCTCCAGCGATCCGCTCCAGCTCCTACTTGTGCCAAACATACTTAAATTTACCTTAGTCTAATAGCTTGCATTTTTTTTCCCACTAACTAGCTTACACAATTAGGCCAATAAATAACTTATTTGTCTTTAATCAAAATTGACCAAAACTTAATCAAAACCACACATATTGTAAATTTTTACAACATACGTATAAGCTGTAAAACTAAAAATACTAAGAGCGCTAATTAAATTAATAAAAATATGTGTATTATGAAAATTTTATGTAAAATAAATACTAAAAATATTAAAAATAATAATAAAGATATATGAAATTCCAATCGACTATGTCCATTCTTAGCTAAAAGGTGGTCGACCGCTGTCTAGCACTTTTTGCGACCACATTTAAAGCTTCACACTACTTAGAAAGAGGCATTGCTTTACACTTTTAGATATGTCTTAAGATGTCAATAAAACTGTGTTGAAAGTGAATCAATTGATCATTGATCCATTGTGCGACACTGAAATTGTTGACATAATTATAGAGAATATATCTATTGCTAAAACAACGAACATTACAAGAGTGCTACAATCATATATCTAATGTTTCTGAGTCGTAACAACAAAATGATATGAACTCTTCAATGAGGGAGTTAGATATCTATGGTATAAGACTTGATCACAAATCTTATGTAGAAATTATAACATCAAAGACGGTATTCTCAACTGTATACATAAAATAAAAGACAAAAAATCTCAAACATAAACGTTACATTTTAACATTTTGCTGCCCCTATTACTTCTCTTCATGTTCAAAATCACCAAGTATCAGTGGCAGCCATAAAGAACAAGCATTTGTTTAGCAACTATAAAAGTCACCATTATATGCACATTGGTTCCATAAATATAATAAGCCTACACCATTTAGTATCAAGACCCAACAGGAGCAATACCTTTTGACTTGGCGGCAGCAGACGCAGCACTGGCGGCAGCGGCCGCAGCGGCTGCAGCTGCGGCTGCCGGGCTCGGTGTTGAGGGAGGGACCGGTTTAGGTAAAACAAGTTGCTCATGCAGCTTCTGTTGCTGAGGCTGCTCATTTAATCGAGCAAGAAGTTCCTTTATTTGTTTTCCTGATAATGTCTCGTGTTCAAGCAATGCATTAGCAAGTGCATGGTGTTCTTTACTGTATGTGGTGAGAATATTTTTGGCATTATTATAAGCTTTTTCCAAGAAGTCCCGTACTTCTTTCTCAATAAGTAGTCTAGTTTCGGTACTCATGCTTTTGCCATTATCATCGTAATTATGAGCCACAACTCCAACTTCTTTACTCATACCATATTTAGTAACCATTTCTCTTGCAAGACGAGTGGCTTGTTCTAAATCTGATGATGCACCTGAAGTAACTTCATCTTCACCAAATATCAACTCTTCTGCAACCCGACCACCCATACAAACATCGAGGCGAGCCAACATTTCTTTACGTGAAACACTTGTTTCATCTTTTTCTGGCAACTGAGCCACCATTCCAAGAGCCATACCTCTAGGAACAATGGTGGCTTTGTGTACAGGGTGAGCCCCATCAGTGTGTATGGCCACGAGGGCATGACCACCTTCATGGTATGCTGTGAGTTTACGAACCTCGTCTGATATAACAGCTGATTTTCGTTCACTGCCCATCATGATTTTGTCTTTAGCGTATTCTAGATCGGACATGCTTACCGACTTAGCACCGTCCATTGCCGCCTTAAGAGCTGCTACGTTTACTAAATTTGCAAGATCGGCTCCTGAGAATCCAGGGGTTCCTCTGGCAACAACCATCAAATCAACATCGTCGGCCTTTAAGATCTGTAAAAGAACAGTTACAAGAATAAGGCACTTTCCATGTTTAATTAGTGGGTGTCTGGATATGTGTTCTCAAACTGATTGTGAGAGGCCGAATATTATCAGATGATTCAGCAGTAAAATGACCAAAACACATGCTTATATATTGCTAAAATACTTGCATTAAATAATACTCCCTCTGTCCCAAAATAGTAGTCCATTAGACAAAACTCCCAGTTTAAGAATAGTATATCATTACGACTTCTATTTGCCATCTGACCACTTATTAAGTGATTTGTTTAAGTTTAGTGATAGTACTTTGGTATGGGAAACTATACAAATTATACATATTCATTTAGGAGTGGCCAGTTATTTAGGGATATTAAAAGTAGTAAGGTGGACACTTATTTTAGGATGAAGGAAGTAACAACTAATGTCTCGTCAACTATAAATAGTATCAATACTTTATACTTATTACGTTGAACAATGAGAGGTCGGTATAAAGTATCTAGAAATAGAGCAGATTATAAAAATAAGACATTTGGTACCAATTTATGTCTCATCAACTATAAATAGTATCAATTCTTTATACTTATTGTGTTGAACAATGAGAGGTCCGTAAAAGGTATCAAGAAATAGAGCAGATTATAAAAATAAGACATTTGGTACCAATTTATGTCTCATCAACTATAAATAGTATCAATTCTTAATATTTATTGTGTTGAACAATGAGAGGTCTGTAAAACGTATCAAGAAATAGAGCAGATTATAAAAATAAGTCATTCAAATAATCCGTTTTGTTACAGTTCTATGAAACTTATGATACTGATTACTAAATATTTGGAATCATAGTCTATACCACTTTACCAGAACACTAAAGTACGATTATTGCGACTTGAAATTGCACTAATCAAATAATCAATATCAGCGATCCCAGACAACCCCAAACTGAAGTTTGACAATAAAGACAACATACCTTTGACATGTGTGATTCCATTATCTGCCGCCTGCCTTCAACATCTGGATTAGGAACCACCACACGACGGTCAAACCGACCTGGTCTTATGAGTGCCTTGTCTAGTGACTGAGGAAAGTTGGTTGCCGCGATTACAATAATACCCTCGTTTTGCTTAAATCCGTCCAACTCAACAAGTAACTGATTCAAAGTCATCTTCATGTACTGTTGGTCCTTTGGGTTACGGCTTCCACCAATGGCATCAATCTCATCTATGAAAATAATACAAGGTGACCGTTTCTTTGCTGCAGCAAAAAGATCTCTAACCCTTCTTGCCCCAACACCAACAAACATCTCTTCAAATTCACTACCACTGCATGAGAAAAATGGAACACCTGCTTCTCCTGCTATGGCCCGTGCTAACATGGTTTTACCAGTGCCAGGTGGACCCACCAGCAAAACACCTTTTGGTAGCTTCCCACCAAGACGAGTGAAGCGCTATCAAAATTATAAGGAAAATCAGATGATTGGAATTTTGAGAAATAGAACAGAATGTATGGAGATAGTGTTTGGAAATAAGAGGTGCTTTAGTTATTTAAAGCTGTCATCACCAGATAATCAGTTGTTTGACGGTTTGATTATTTACGAAGCTAAAAAATGACTAAAAAGGACAAAATTATGAAAAAAACAAGGTTCATATTTCACGATAGGAGTACAGGTCTAATATATAAAGATCAAAAAGAATAAATAATTAAGTACTTCTGTACAAACCGATGATGTTTACCAGTTTCAGGTTACCCGGGGAGGGCGAGTCTTTTGACTCTGAACCCTCTCCCTGGCCACCCAAGATGTACCTAGCGAGGTTCGAACGTGAGACCTCTTGTGAGGAAATCAGGAAGCCTGACCACTAGGCCACCTTGGTGGTGGTTAATTAAGTACAGTGTTGCCATTTTATTTACCCGTTTTGTAGCAATCGGTTTAAAAGTATGGTTTCTCCACATAAAACTAATGTACCTATCACCTTAATGCCATTTTAATAATTGTACTATTTTACACAAGTTGTTAGAAGGTGGCTTTGTGTACCATTTGGGACATTTTGTAACCGGTAAATTTGACCGTTTTAACTTTTTAGATATTATTAACTTTTTTTCATAGCCAGTTTACCCGTTACAATAAGCCACAGTACACGAAGGAATCTCTTAATGACTCAGATGAATACACGAAGCACGATGATTGAATCGGACGCCTGACCACTAGGCCACCTTGGTGGCGGTTAATTAAGTACTGTGTTGCCATTTTATTTACCCATTTTGTAGCAATCGGTTTGAAAGTAGGGTTTCCCCACATAAAACTAATGTACCTATCACCTTAATGCCGTTTTAATTATTGTACTATTTTACACAAGTTGTTAGAAGGTGGCTTTGTGTACCATTTGGGACATTCTGTAACCGGTAAATTTGACCGTTTTAACTTTTTAGATATTATTAACCTTTTTTTCATTATTACAACTGCATTTATTACCTTAGGGTCTCTCAGGTAGTAAACAATCTCTTCAAGCTCGTTTTTTGCTTCATCAACACCCTTCACATCACTAAACTTTGTGCTGGATTCCATACTTGGCTGCACCTCATCATGTAGACCTAGTCCTGTGTACGACCAATACATATATCACCGTGCTTAATAAAAAAACACATTTTGCATAAAAGAAGTAATACCTTTAGTGATTCCTCTATCTTCAATGAGCGCTCCAACACCAGAAATAAGTAAAAATCCCATGCCTAAAGCACGAACAGTGCGCCATAACTGTTCTTTAAAATGTCCTCCTTCAGTAGCTACCATATGTATCGGGGCAGCTGCAGTTCCTAAAACACCTTCTTTTGTATTTTTCCCTACATTTTTTAGGGCCGAGAAACCACCCATAATCTCTTCATCATACGCTGGTTTCGCAGAGCCCTTAATTCCTGTAATCAACAGTTTGTATAGCAAATTAATATAGAGAAATCTCAGAAACTCACTTTCTTAAATGAACAAACACCATTTTGACCAGTTCTTTTAAATTTTAACCCAACAGGACCTACAATTTTCGACATGTGCCACGAAATTCCATTCCTGTCTCAAAGTTCTCTTTCTGTGGTTGAGTGACTTTACAATGTCGAAAAAGTGATTTTTCACTAGAAAAAAGTGCTTTTTTGTGACACAAATAAGTAACTTCGCAACAATAGATGTATTTCGCGACACATGTCAAGACTGGTCAGTTTAAAGAAATTCAAAAAAATGTCAAAATGGTGTAGGTCACATCTCAAGAGGGTTAGTTTGGTGATTTTCCCATTTAATAATAATTAAATACGAGCAACTCACTTAAATACTTAGAATTAGTTTTATTACTTGCCTCTCTGTAATGTTTTTAGCAACTCGCTTTCATCTAATCTATCAGCTTTGACCAGGGCTTTGACATATTCTTTAAGTGCTGCAGGATCCGAGTGCAAAGAAGGCTGGCTTTCAAATAGTCTTATTACAGCCTCAGGGTCGTTTCGATACTGAAGTTCCCGAATATATGACGCATCATTTGCTCTGTCTGCATCACTGCGTAATCTTCCAAAGTAACTGGATTGAAACCTTCTTTGGACCCTTGGAAGATTGTTAGCTGCAGATAGAAGAGGGAATAAAAAAGTCAATAAGGTGATGCCTATATATGATTCACTAATAAACTACGTAACAAAACTTGAGAGGTGTTTAGATGCGTCTTTTAAAAAGTGATAATCTGATGGTGAACAGTAAGAATCAGATAAAGAGCTGTAACAAAACCAGATGTAGAATTTGTTGTTAAAACTCGTAACTCGCAGATGGCTGAATTATAAAGTTGGTCTCTTTGTATTCATATGGCTATCTTTAGTAAGATCATACAAAGGTTATGTTATAAAGGTTCACATCAAACTAGTACTAGTTGATGCATTTCACTTCCGAAACAAAAATAACCTAAAGTTAAGTTCCTTTGGGCTATACTCTCGATTTCAAAAAAAATAAAATAAAATACAAATAAAAATAAACAGCTGGAGTATGAGTTGTCGATCAGAAAATATATGTGTTCAATTTTAGGCCAATTCTGATTATTTAGCAACTTATCATATAATGTGACATTTAGCAAACTATCGAAATACTAGTGTTACGATTTTAGGTCAATAAAAGGCTATGTAACCATTATTATCTACTCTTAGATGATTAGTTCTGTTGCAACAGATATTAAATTAACTACCTGATCATAGATAATCATAAGCAAAATCTTCTTTATTCAAATAAAAAATAATCAGATGCAAAACAGATAGCAAGTTATACCTGTATCACATCCAACCTTTTGAGAAGTATTGTATGGTCTAGATAGCAAGTTTTTAACAAGCCTTATTTGTGATTGCTGTTTTGGGACCTAAATAAGAAACAAACATAAACGCGGTGTTAAAAAAAGAATATCAAAACTTTCTATGGAAAATGTAACCGAATCTAATCAAGTTATGTATACATATTATATGGAAACCACTGACTTAATTATAGATGCATAGATTTTAAGAAGCTTGAATCAATCATGGGTTGACCAAACAGGTTAGCCATATGACGTTAACCCATGATTATATACAAGTGAACACACTATTATTTCAATGAATACATCGCTTTTTAACCAATGGAGTAATCGATTATGAACAGATGGTCTGTGCGAGCAACAATCTTTTGCAGGCTTAACTTTTTCACATTAGCAGACAAAACTATAATCAATAGAGCACCATGGTGAAGTGTTCAATAAGTTGCAACATCTGTGAAACATTATACTGAATGGGTGCGGAGACACCTAAAATGTTAAATCAGTTATGGCAACAAGTATCACAAGGAACTAAGAAAGTAACACAAGAAGCTATTTTATAAACGATGCTTTGATAGTCTTTTTAAACAAGGAAGAAACAGTAAGACTTGTCCTAAATCATACACTTTGTTGCAAAATTGATTTACTAAAAAGTACGAACACAAACTTTGTCAACGATTCTTCAACTGGCTGGTCGCACTAATGTTACGTATGCTATTAAACAGTGAAACCGTGAAAAAGGTTGTGAAAAAAAATACTCTGAAGTTTGCCATGAAAATTTGAACATATTGTAGTCAAAATTAATGAATCAAAGGACTTGTCCAGCTTATCCTTATGAATTCTTGTAGATCACTGAAAACTCGTGAGTTTATGACACTGTTTAAAATGCTCGTAATTCTGTCCAAATAGAGGTTTGAACCTGTGATGATAAGTGACTCCAGTTCGAAGAAGCAATCATATGTTGGTGAGCACAAAGAAAGAAGGAAAGTAGATCTTCAATGTATAATACTACCAGAGACTAAGCCCAGATCTAATAATTCAAATGATTTCTCTTGATAATATATGATACAACTTTGAATAGGTCAAAAGTGTACGAGAACAAGCACAAGGATGATATTCTTCTCAAAAAGGCATATGTCGCTCAAAATAAAATGTTTCCATTCAATTGTATATAATAGTATCATCAAACAGAGTCATGGTTAAGGAACTTATATCAGCGGGATTTCAGTTTGAAGTACTTATGTACATATACACGAATAATATGGTATTCCGTATGCCCTTTATCAACCTAGATGAGTTAGTTAAAGAATGTGCTCTCAAGAAGCATAGTGCTGAGTCCTAGCAAAAAGGCATGGAGGCTTTACATCCTTAAGAACTGGTCTATCTTGTAGGATGTTAATATGTTGATATGTATTCTCGCAATATGAGGGATAAATTATAATACATAGCTATGTTTAAGCAAGAATGGCATTAGACATTTAGACATCAACAAAATAACGTCATACAAACACAGGCAGAACATTGTCAGAAAAGAAAAAATAGGTATGAACCTGAAGAGGCTTAGAATGCTCAAAAACCATGTGCTTTATGTCATGACCTTGTCAACAACAGTGAAGTTAAAATAATATTTTTAGCATAACTAGTGAGCTACACAAGTACTAGTAAAGTAGTAATCACATCGAGGATATCTTCACCAAAGCACTCAAAATTAGTGTCCTCAAAAAAGATATTTACAAAAACCTAATATGCAGGTACAGGTTAAGGGAAATGTTATCTGTTAAGATAAATTTGCATCTTAAACTGTAGCAAGGATACAAAGAATTTGTACCTTAAACAATCAGGAACATGAAAAACTATTTCACTGTTACCATAGCAGTAAATTATCTCCTTCTCAATTAATATGTTTGCTACAAACATAAGGTCTATCAATCTGTGTCAAGACGTTTTCTAGGACTTACGCTTAAAAACTCTAGGGCAGCATTGAAATTCTTTTTTTGCAAAATTATAAATGAATAAGAATTTACTCACCAGTCACCACACATATACATATATGCACCATGCACTTACAGAGCCGATAGTCAATCATTTCTATCCTGAAAATACTCTGTCAACATATCCAAGCTTATATCCAAAGTATTAAGACATAACTATCTACTAAGCGTGTCCTGGAAATAGCATGCCGCATAACTGTAATAATTACGTATGACTATTATAATGTGGATATCTCATTTTCACTGCCGGTGAACACCCTGTGCAAGTGGGGCACTGGGGCAGCTGCACAGGGCCACCAAATATATGGGGCCTCCCTTTTAGATAATGTTTCTTGTAATCTTTGTATACCCATTCGCAATTTAATAATTATCGGTCCAGTGGAGGCTCATGTAGTCAAATTAAAGGAAACATAAACTTTAGTCTATTAGATAAAAACAAAGAGGAAGTACAAACTCACGAAAATAAGTACTAAATAAATTGTTGGGGGATTTTAAACACAGTAGGGTCGTGTACGACGGGGCCTCCTTTATTGCTGTCGCACAGGGCCACCGACATCCATTTGACGGCCCTGCTCATTTTTATAGCATAATCACTTTTCTCAACCTGCAACTAAAAATCGCCGAATCACGCGATTATTAACAACAAGTATTCACTTCAAATAGCTAATCAAATTCAACTACAATTACACCAATCAAGAAACATCTATAGGAGACCTAAAAGCTAATAAAAAGATCAGGGTATGTTTCTTTTTATCATACAAACACTAACTCATCACAAATTAACAAAAACTATATCATGATTAACATATTCCAATACATAAAAATGTATAAAAGCTGATTCTTGAAATTAGATATGAGGAAAATAAAACCTGGGTAAGAAGGCGTTTGAGACCCATGATTCAAAGATTAGATATTTTTTCTTGATTTTATTTGAAAATTTATGATTTGAGTTTAAGGGTTTTTTCAAGGGGATGAAATATATTGGATTTTATGTTTTTGTGTTTTTTTAATGTATGTGTTTGGGAAATCTCTAAACTAATTGTTGTTGTTTTGTTGAAAAGGGTTGTGTTTTGTTGTGAGGATGCTCTACACGCGTTGGTGTACTTGTTGCCGCAAGTGTTTTTAAGATGTGGTATGGTCGGCAAAAACTAGCCGTAAGCGGTACGTTGTAAGCTGTTAACTGTAAGCTGTAAGCTGTAAGCTGTAAACTGCAAAGCTTTTAACATGAGCTACAAGTTGTATCTTTTTTTCAATAAAAGTGTTTGGTAAGTTAGCTGTTAAATGTAATTATAAGATGTAAAATGACATAAATGACATATTTATAACTGTAAACAAATGTTTGGAGGGTATATCAGTAATTTAAAGTTTTAACAGCTCTAAGATGTTTAAAAAGCTTCATGAATCAGCTTTTCATTTAGGAGCTACTTGTTTGAAATAAAAGCTTGAAGTTAATGTATCCAAACGGAGCTACTTATTTTAGAAGAGATTATTTTTGTAACAAAAAGCTAATAGCTCCCCAAAAAGCTCCTACCAAACAGGCCCTAAAATGTGTTTTTCCTTTCTTTTCCTTTGAGAAATATGTTAGGCCTTGTCTAGTCTCTAGCTAGGGATGGCAACGGGGGTTGGGGCGGGGCGGCCATTTTCATCCCCAAACTCGATTAATAAAGTTCTCTTCAAACTCGCTCCGATTTTCATCGGGGATTTAATCGGGGCGTCTCGTTCGGGCGTGATGGTCCCTCCAAACCCGCTCCGTATTAATCGGTGATTTTATCTGTGTGTCCTCTTTTGGTGTAATTCTCAACCAAAGCCGTACCATTTCACATTTATTGTTATTTTTAAACCGTTAACAATAACGAACCTATTAGTAATTAATTACAAATAAGCTTTATCAAGTTTTCAACGATAGTATTATATATAAATAATGATGAATCATACCGCTAAAAATTAAAACTTAAAAATATGACACTAAACGAGTTTATATAATTACAATTTTGCATTCTTACAAATATAAAAAAAAAAAAAAAACCTAACAATATTAAAGTAATATTTTTTTTATTATGTAAATACTAACAAAATACTATATAGGTATAGATATATTTGTTATGTGTATATATTAATCGGGCGGGGCGTGGGGAATGGCGGGGCGGGGCGAGGATTCCCCGCTCCCCGCCCCAAACCCAATTAAAATTCCCGTTTAATCTTCAAACCCGCCTCATAACCCGATTAGCATGCCCCACCCCGCCCCGCCCCAATTAGTTCGAGTTTCGGGTTTCCCCGTCGGGTTCGGGTTTTTTTGTCATCCCTACTTCTAGCCACCTCTATATTAGGCTGAAAGTAGCGGTTACTCACTCATCGTCAGCGCAGCTCTCTCTCTTCTCACTTTCACTCACTTCCACTCATCTTACATTCGTTTTGGTCACCCTCACTCACTTTTATACAAATATATCTCACTAAATGCCCCATACACACTTACAAACCAAATATTTAATTATAAAATCTCACTTTTTCACATCTCTCAATATGGTGAGTAACTCGCCATATGGACGCATTTTTTGTTCCAACTCACGCGCGACCTCAACTCTCGTTTTAGAACTCACTCTCGTGTTTCAGTCACTCACAGAGCAAAAAGCCTCCACTCCGCTTAGTCTTAACGGCACATCAACTATTCATCACATCAATTTACCATCATTTATGATAACCATCTAATTAAACACATGAAAATATATATCATTTTATACAAACATACCTAACAATATACCTCACATACATTTAAAAAAATAAAATAATAAATAAATAAATAAATAACTTTCATTAGGTGGTCTGCATCACCAAACAAACACAAAATTCTCTCTACTGCGTCCGGTGCCAAACACCCATTATGAGGGACCGTACATGCAAGGTGCCCACCTTGGGTGGTGCAACACCTGGTATAATACCCAACTATAAAAACTAAACGTATGAGTTTTTTTTTTTAAATATACGATAGACCAATAAGATTATGTGTTAAACTTGACTAAATCTCAAATTTGACATTTGAAGTATAATATTATGTATTAAACTATTATCCCTGGAACTCCGAAATAATTTCAGTATCAAAAATATCCTTTTTTTTATCGACGATCTCAATCACAATGATGTGTCGGTTGCAACACACTAAGTTTTACAACTATTTTAGGCAGTGTACCTAATCGTTGTAGTATATTATAGATAAGTACAGAGGGTTGATCGTCCCCTAAAGGAATAATGAGGAAGGCTCGAAGTGTATTTGTGATTAAGTCTACGGGTTGAGGAAATATTATTTTTGGTATTTTTATGTTTTAATCGAAAGAAAGTAAAAAATTCGAGTTTTGAGAGAGGTTTATATTTGAAACTACTAATTAAAGTAAATGCATAAATTAAATAACAAGAAAAGTAAATTTGTGGAAACTTCTTATACAGGAAAAGCGTATTTACCTAGGACACATTACTTTACAGTTGTTTCTCACTTAATCTATTGAATTGTCACGTCCTTTTCTAATGCAATGTGGAGTATTCTTTATTACTTGTTAATAAAAATATAGCGTAAAACATTATTTCTATTTTACGGTCTCTCAACGTTTTGATAATGACAATTATAAAATTATACAACCTAAAAGTTTACGTAACCAAGTTATTAGCTGTAAGTTTCCGTCTCGACGACAATCACTTAAGGAATGAACAATGAGATTATAAAGCTCATCGAATGATCAAAGAACCCAATTGCATACATATTTATCAAACGTGTACTTACACAAGTCTAAACAAGTATTTTCTTAATTAAAACAAGCTTAACACAACTAACCATCGCTTGATCATATAAGACAAAACATATAAGACAAGTGATTAAGCTATTTTTGGAAAGACGTCTAGCTACTTTACACCAAATCTAGTTAGTTTCCTAAATTAATTAAGCTTTAGAAGCTAAATCTTTTGGAAAGATTTGTGGTTAAACACTTGGTAATTCACTAGACAAAATGTTGTCTTTTGTAGTACACTGTAAAATTCTATTGTAATGATGATCGTTAATCAATATTAACCTCAGATTACTGTTTACTGATTCTCATTTTTACGAAAGAATTTGAAATTTTTCTTATTATATTATTCTAACGAAAACACGATATCACAAAATTCACCAAATGACGGGACGAGTTCAACGCGTATTACGAAACTTAATTATTTCACAAAACTTAATTATTCACTAATTAAGCTACACGGACCAAGTTTATAACTCAGCCCAACTCACATGTGCATGTCTACTATTCATTAGCCCAACTAGCCCAACTTTTATTTTTTTTGTGATTTCATGTAAAACCCGATTGGAACCCCTCTCTAAAACGCCTCCATTTCTCTCGAATCTTAAACGCGACCTACAAATATTTTTACACAATCTCACTCACCTCCCACCAGACTATATGAGTGTCGAAATTCAAATTTGGATGTCGAGCTTTGATCAGTTTTTAAGAGCCAAAGTGTTTGCTCAATCTCAACCCAACCCGACATACACAAAAGTTCAAAACGTAACCGTTTTGACTCCAACTCGTTCCTACGCACTCCTAATAATTATTCTAGCATAATTTTGTGTTAATGAAGCAGTTTAAACAGCAACCTATAAGGGTTACACGATTAAAACCATTTTGGCACCATTTTGAAATACTATTCGACACATATAAATTGTAAAATCAAGATATGACTTACCTACTCACTCACATTCCTTCCCAAGATCTTATCATGTCAGAAATATATCTCTAAGACCTTTCAATCACAGACATTATACAGTAGAAGCAAGTTGATAAGGTTTTGAAATCATTGGAGTCAAAACGTGTACATAACTTTCTATAAAACTACCCCTAGCTCATCACCTTCTATCATACACTCCATACTCTCATTTTAACTCTCTCTCACTTACAAAAACATCTCTGGAAGACCAGGAGATCTCTGTGGCTCGTTGAAAACTTTTCGAATAAGAAACGGGTTATATACATATGAACGTATAAGTGGGTTATACGAACGTGGGTTATTCTTTGTGTTCCATTCACTTCCACACGAATCTCTACCACCCTAGAGGTGTAGTAAGTTGTCTCAAACCCTTTTGAATCCACCTCGCACGTTATCTCATCACCATGCATCATATATCGATTTTACTCGAACGTATATAGTTTTACTTATTTATTTACGTACGTGATTTCATGTAGCACACGAATAGTGACTAGCCTCCCTCGTGGAAGGCCTAGGAGTCACGAATCACACCCATCTCAGATTTATATTTACGCTACATGCATGTTTCGAGATCATTTACATCATTACTCAAAACGTAAAAGTGAAACTGAAAACACTTAGAATAATTCTAAGTGTTTTAACCATAACAATGTGTTCCATGTCGCCCTAAAAATGATCCTATAACTTGATATTCGACTTAACAAACATACTATGTTTTTACACGACCCATTAGACCTCATTACTAGCTAAAACTTTCGTATAGATAACTTGTAAAAACAAACATGTTTAGACCCTCAAAATCGGCCAAAGTGAATCGCTAAAACCATTTCTAAAACTGTCAATAAATTGCGATGTGGGCTGTTAAGCCCATTAAGCTGATTTTAAGCAAACGTGATAAGCTAGCTTATCTAGGTCTTTTGTTATGAAAATAGCACGTTAAAAGTGAGCTTGTGGACGAGCCCAACTCGTCTCAAAGCTAACGGTTATAAAATGCTATTGGGCTTAGTAAATGGCTCGTTAAAAGCCCACTAGATGAAAAATAAGCTCTTTTGCCATATAAGCTGTTGAAATAAGCTTTATTTAACTTAAATATACATCATAAAAATTCGCATACTTTTTCCACTAAATTTTTACACATTTGGACTAAAATTGCAAATCGAGTTCACTTAGAAGGACCAAAACTGCCAACCATCTAAAATAGGGACTGAAAATGTAAAAATGGAAAATTTAAGGTAAAAATCGTTATATTATTGAATTCCAAGCTCAGATTGTAATATTGGACAAGTAGTGGACTATAAATGCGACGTATACTTAACGAAGGACTAACGGTGCAACACTAACGCCGTTAGGGTAAAAAGTGTAAAAACAGGAAAAGGACAAGGACCAACAGATTATATTTGACATTCTTATTTTATTTTCCATTTTACGATTTCCATTCACGTCACGTGCATTTTTGTATATTTCATCTACTTATTATTTAAAGTTACGTTATATTTATATAACGAGAATTTTAACGATTTAACTTTACGTATTGTTTTACCACTTTTGAGGAAATGCTATTATTTGATTAAATGACATAAAAACAAGATAATATTATATGTAATATTATTTTTAAACTTTAGGCATTTTAAGCATGTCACACTCTCACTGTAACGATCACATCGTTATTCGTTACTCGTCATCACTTCCACCATTTGTATTGGTCAGATTCTTAGACTTCCCCATTTATTCAGGTTGTATTTTGAATCCATTGCCATAATCTCATCTGAACTTACTTTGCACCATCCTCAGTATCACATAAGGTGAGTCATAGCCTCACTTTTATTTATTTAACAACTTTAAACTCCGTGAGGGGGATAAATGCTATAAACAGATCACAAGTAATTTTTATGTATGCTTACCTGACTTGATATATGCCTAAGTTACCTTATTGCCACAAGACCCTTTATCATGAGCCACTAATCACTAGTAAGTGAACGCGAATATAGTGAATAGATCTATTAGAGGTTGACGACCTATCCCGCTAATACTGGATGGAATACTTTTTGCTAGTCGTATTAGTCGTGATGCATTATATTTGAGAAAAATAGGAATTGGCAAATCACCTATTACTCGAGGGCAATATATCCATCATTAATTTGATGTGACTCCTCCATTTTACGGTACTTTGTTAACGTTTGTGTGTCATGAGACTTAGGGCAATATATATACTGCAATATCAACTTTTCAACTGATTGTATTCCCAATACAATCTTACTTGTGCATCGAACTGATTATTAAATTTCAAACTCTATGATTTCACTCAACATTTTGTTGACTTTTAAGCATGTTTATCCCAGGTAATTAGCGGAGCAGCAAGGGCATGGAGCGGGCTGTGACTTACCTTTATTATGGTGTAAAATAAAACGTGTAATTTAGTTTAAAGACAATATTCCCTTTAAGGATTTCATCACTCTGATATGAAACTTTTGTAACTGAATTAATATTAAGGACCTATATTTGAAAAACGTCTCTTTCGAGCCGTTTTCTATAATTATGATTTTGATCCTCACAGTAATACCCCGATTAGTCTTCCGCTGTTATCTCATAATGTAGGGGGTGTTACAGATTGGTATCAGAGCTATAGTTATAGAGAACCAAATGTTTTCAAACATTGAACTATAACTACACTTTCAAATGAATTAATTTTACAGCATACTATCTTAAGCCCTTCGTGCCTGCTTGCTACCGCGCTCAGTACATTACTTATTAAGGTTATGCTACCCAAATCTTTGTACATTAGAATCTTACTCACTTGATGTTAATGATTATGTAGAAAACTAGAAGGGGGGTTGAATAGTTTTACGTCTTTTTAATTTTATTTTGAAAACTTTGTTTACTTTTAAAAACTTAGATTCGAATTTATGTGAACTCAACTCTTGAAAAATATGAGCAAATATAAGTAAATCTAAATAAACAATGCAAGTAAAGTGATGAAATGAAATGAAAGATAGAGATGGAAAGATCTAACCGCGAGACAAGGATTTATAGTGGTTCGGCTACAAGGACACCTTCCTTGCCCTACTCCACTCCCCGAGCACCTAACTCGAGAGTTTTCTTCACTATGTCAACAAGCTCCCTTATGGCGGAGAAAACCTTACACAACTTTTGCTTACACCGGTTTAACGACACAAAGCTAGATGTCGAGTTCTAATCGTAGCTAGAACCAATCTCACAACTTCTACACAACTTCTTCACAACTTATTCACAACGGCTTCACGACTTCTTCACAACTTCTTCACGACTTCTTCACAACGTCTTCACGACTTCTTCACAACTTCTTCACAACTTCTTCACGACTTCTTCACGACTTCTTCACAACTTCTTCACAACTTCTTCACACCGGCTTCACAACTACTTCACAACCTAGCACTACTTATGTACTCTTCTACTTCTTTACACCTTCACTACTTACACACCTTAACTTCTTCACAACTTCACTACTTACACACTAATCTAGCCTAAGCAATTATGCTCACACCTATCTAACAAATATACACAACTTATACACAAATGAATGAATGATTATACAAACAACTTAGGTAGCAAGATGATACTAAGTTGCAATACTTCTTCTCTAGTTGTTGAAGAAGTATTCTTCTTTTGCACTTGAATGGTAGAAGCTTGGATCACTTGGAAACCAATGCTTAAGAATATATGATCAAAGGATTTAGAAAGGATTTGGAAGGATAAGAAGAGATTTAGAACAGAAGGTTTGAGGTGCAAAAGGTGTGGAAAAAGTCCAGAGAAAGTCCAGTATTTATAGGCAAAACTGGACAGCTGAAGGAGCGGGGCGGTCCCCTTAAAATTAAGGGGGCCGCCTAGTATATTTAAGGGGGCCGCCCATCTGTACCGTTGCCCAGTTTTGTCTTTTTGTGGGGAAGGTTTTTCTGGAACATTTTTGCCATTTTTGGTTGAAAATTTGAATTCATAAATTTATAATGGATTAAACCTTTTTATTTATTACCAAAAATGTTTTTCTAAAAGATATAAAATGTTTGTGACATTTTATAAAAATTCTAGTGATTAAGAAAATGTTCCTTTGATCATGTAATGCATTAAGCATTTGTTTATTCATACCTTAAGTGATTGAGTTGTTGAAATGAATATTTACAACTAAATACTTGTTTGTTTAATAAGTTTATGTTTAATGAGTTTACATTTTGTGATTATCAAAACATAGAGATATCAATAAGTATTAATAATGTTTTTAGGCATTATTTATATCAACAATCTCCCCCTTTTTGATGATTACAAAACTTAAACTCATTAAACCTAGAAATTTATCTTTGGACAAGTATTTAGTGAGTTTATATTCACTTCTCCCCCTTTTTGTAGAATCAAAAAGGTTAAGCCGACCATATTCAATTGGGAATATTGACGGAAACTAGAGCTCCCCCTTGATGTATACTCCCCCTCGTTCGAGGGCACCAAGGAGACGAGCTATGGAAATCTTGGCTGCAAAAACAAGTTAGGAACACAAGACATATATGCATAGCAAAAATATTTAGAACAAACAACTAATTTATTCAAACATTTAAGATGATCATGCATAACACATGAGTCATCATTACATCACATAATTTGCTTAAAGCAAAACAATTACAACATAATAAAAGATGCAAATATTCCTAATATTGCCAAAGAGAGCGATTGGACTTGCTTGCGACACAAAAGGGTGAGGGTTTTTATTTTGGGGCGGAAAGCATGGGAATAGGGCTTAGTTATTTGATGGTGAGGGAAATGGAGCGGATGAAGTGGATCTAACGATGTTGTATCGGTTTAGGGGAGGAATAGGATGAGGACGAGTGAGTAGATATTCGATCCAAGAAATATCTTCACTCAAGTGGAGAATTTGTTTTTGAAGGAAGATGCAACAAGGGCAATAGTGGGTGTGGTTTGTGACTTGATCTAAGTTGAGAGAGTGGGGTAAGCAATTTGAGTAGGGTGAGGATGGAGGTTGGCCCTTGTTGCGTTGTGCAAGGTGCATAGCAAGGAGATCACTAAGATCGTGGATTTGGTTAAGCTCTTCATGAAACTTTTGTCTTTCCGAGGGAATGTGGATTTGATCATTTTGTGGGAATGGATGAAATTGGGGTGTGTGGTTTGAGGTAAAGTTTGATGGTTGACCAAAATGATGAGGATTTTCGAAGGTTTCATGGAAGTTGGTTTGAGGTTTAGAAGTGTAGTTTGGAATGAATGTGGATGTTTGGCCAATATGATAGGGTTTGTAGAATGGTTCAATGGAATGAGCTTGAGATCTTGGAGAGTAGTTGGGAACAAATGAGGATGGAGGAGATGGTTGTCTAGCCACATCATTTGTTGAGATGGACTTGTTATGAGGGTTAGGTTTTCTTTTCCATGTGGGTTTTACGGTCATCCTTGCTAACCTTGAGGTTTTTGGTTTTGGTTTGATGGGAGACGACATGATGAGATGAGTGAAGATGGTGATGAATGGGGTTATTTATAGTGGAGGATTGATGTGGTTTAGGAAGATAAGTTTTGGTGGGTGGTTTAGGACAAAATATGTTTGTGAATTTTGGGAAGTATAGGATGAAATGGGCTATAAAGCAGAAAAAAGATTCTGTAAACCCGACCATCAGATGGCCGGTCCCCTTAATTAGGGGATGGTCCCCTTAATGATTAAGGAGGTCGCCTTATGAATTAAGGGGGTCGCCCATCTGGTGATGTTTAGGGTTCCAGAATTGGGTTTTTCTGCAGGAATAGGGAAGAAAGGCTATGTTTTGATTTTTTGGTTTTGGGCAAGTCCAACTCTTTGAGGCAAGAAAGAATGCAATATATAAATACTTATCCATGCAAGACATATTAATTAAACAAATAATCAAGCAAGAAATTCTATCTAGCAATTAATAATGTTAAAACAAGTAATCATATAGAGCAAGGATCATAGATCAAGGTCACTAGAAACTAACAAGGGATTGGTGATGGAACAAATGTTGAGAGGTGATTAGTAATTTTGTTCTAGTGTGTGCTTATATGCAACAAATGTGGAGATGTGATTGTTTCGACTCCTAAATGCAAAAATTTCCTAAGAAACAATCCAAAGTCTCCTTGATTTGATTTTGCTCAATTTATGAATATCAAAGATATATATTAAATTATATATTTTGATAATTCATGTGAGATTTTATGCATGAAAGAAAAATGTTTTTGGCATGATTCAACAATGCAAGGAAAATGGTTTTCATGTGTTTTCCTAGATGTGAGAATGATTTGAATAAAATAGATTGGTTTTTGTATAAATATGTTTATGCAAAAGATAGTGTTCCCAATCTTTAATTTTGTGCAAAACAGATTCCTAGACACAGATGAGAGGAGGGAAGAAAGGGAAAAAAAATTTACAGACAGATGGCCGGTCCCCTTAATGATACGCCGGTCTCCTTAATAATTAAGGGGGCCGCTTTTATAACATTAAGGGGGCCACCCATCTGGTGATGAAAAATCTGTTAAAAGTGCAGAAAATTCAGTCAATTTGTTCCATCATTCCTAGGCCTAAACGTAAGTGGTTAAAGAGTTCGCGCTTAAGGGGTTTAGTGAATATGTCTGCTATCTTATCTTCCGATGCAATCTTTTCTATAGATATGTTTCCTTTTTGAACGTTATCGCGAAGGAAGTGGTGACATATTTCTATATGTTTAGTCCTAGAGTGTTGTACGGGATTCTTACTTAAGTCTATAGCACCTTTATTATCACACATAATTGGGACATTATCTAACCTAATGCCATAATCTACGAGAGCTTGTTTCATCCATAATGCTTGTTGACATGCCTTTCCAGCGCTTACATATTCGGCTTCTGTAGTAGAAATAGCAAGAGCGGTTTGCTTCTTCGAAAACCAAGATGTTAGACAACATCCCATAAACGTGCAAATACCGCTAGTGCTTTTTCTATCCACGTAGTCTCCCGCATGATCCGAATCTGCATAGACGATGGTTTCTATGCCCGATCCCTTAGGATACCATAATCCTAAGTGTATAGTGCCTTTAATTTATCGGAAGATACGCTTAACCGCTTCTAGGTGAGAGGTTTTGGGATCCTCTTGAAAGCGAGCACAAAGGCAGACACTAAACATGATATCCGGTCTACTTGCCGTTAGATATAATAAACTACCTATCATTCCTCTATACTTGGTGTTTTCTACGGGCTCACCTTCTTCATCTCTTGTGAGTTTTATTTCTGTGGACATCGGTGTTTTCATAGGCTTAGAGTCTTCTAATCCAAATTTCTTAAGCATCTCCTTAATGTACTTAGATTGATTAAAAAATATTTCATCTTCTAATTGTTTTATCTGTAATCCTAGAAAGAAATTTAGTTCACCCATCATACTCATCTCAAACTCATCATGCATGATTTTGGCGAATTCATCACACATATCCTGACAAGTCGATCCAAATATAATGTCGTCAACATATATTTGGACAATGATGAGATTTGGGCTTTTCTTTTTAGTGAAAAGAGTGTTATCAACCATTCCCATGGAATAATCATGTTTAATAAGAAAAGCTTTTAATCGATCATACCAAGCCTTAGGAGCTTGTTTGAGTCTATATAAAGCTTTCTTGAGTTTATAAACATAATTAGGTTTTGCGAAGTCAATGAATCCTGGAGGTTGTGCCACGTATACCTCCTCATTGATAAAACCGTTAAGGAATGCACTTTTCACGTCCATTTGAAATAACTTAAAGTCTAGGGCGCATGCATAGGCAAGTAATATTCTTATAGATTCTAATCTAGTTACGGGGGCATAAGTCTCGTCATAATCAATTCCTTCTTGTTGATTATAACCTTGGGCAACTAACCTAGCTTTGTTCCTAGTAACAATTCCATTTTCATCTAACTTATTTCTATATACCCACTTGGTTCCTATGATGGTCATGTTCATGGGATTTGGGACTAGTTCCCAAACATCATTTGCCTTAAATTGATTTAGTTCCTCTTGCATAGCCATTACCCAACTTTCATCTTTTAAAGCCTCATTTATATTATTTGGTTCTATTGTTGAGAGAAAACAAAAGAAATTATTTTTATCTTGAGCTTGTGATCTAAGTGTTCTTTGATTTAGGTTTCCTATTACATTATCTAATGGGTGAGATTTTGATTCCTTAATATTTACTATTTCGTTTTCTCCTAGCGTTATATTTTCATCATCATCACCTAAGGGTTTAGTTTTACTAACCTCAATAGCTTCTTCTTCAACTAGGTCATCATCTTCTAGAGGCAATGTTTTAGGTGGTGGTGGAGTTTCATTAAATGTTACGTTCAATGATTCTTCTACTTTCATAGTGTGTTTATTAAGTATTATATAAGCTTTACTATTCTGTGAATATCCTAGAAAAAATTCCTTCGTACGACTTAGGGTCAAACTTAGTAAGGTAATCTTTTGTATTGAGAACAAAACATTTGCTCCCGAATACCCTAAAGTAATTTAGATTAGGTTTTTTACCTCTTAATAGCTCATATGGGGTTTTTCCTAATATTCGCCTAATTGAAACTCTATTTATTATATATGTTGATGTATCTACGGCGTGACACCAAAATTTTTGTGGGATAGATTGTTCATTTAGCATTGTTCTACTCATTTCTTGCAAGGAACGATTCTTTCTTTCTACTACCCATTTGATTGTGGAGTGCGAGGAGCGGAGAAATTGTGAGATATTCCATTTAAATCACAATATTTTCCGAACTGCACTTCATTATCAAATTCCCGACCATGGTCCGTCCTAATAGATACTATAGAACATCCTAGTTTGTTTTGAATCATTTTACTAAATATTTCAAACTTATTAAAGGCTTCAGTTTTATCACCTAAAAATCTAGTCCACGTGTATCATGAATAGTCGTCTACAATTACCAAGGTATAACGGTTACCTCCGTAACTCCGCACAGCGGATGGACCAAAAAGGTCCATGTGTAATAATTCTAGGCATCTAGTAGTGGAGACTATGTTCTTAGCTTTATGACTAGCATGTGCTTGTTTTCCTATTTTACAGGCATCACAAAAATGTTGATCATATCTTAGGTTTAGCAAATTTCTAACTAATTCCTTAGAGGCTAGGGATTGTATTTGTTGCATATTAGCGTGACCTAATCTCCTATGCCACAATGTAGAGTTATCATCTAAGGTTGCTAGACATATTTTATCTTCCAGTTTATTTCCTAGTTTCATGACATATACGCCACCTTTCCTAATTCCTCTACCTATGACCTTTCCGTCCTTAACTATTTCGCTATCTCTATCGGTAAAGGTAACTCTACACTTATTATCACATATTTGTCCTATACTAAGCAAGTTGTATGTTAAATTATCTACATGCTCAACATTTTCAATAGTTAGAGAGTCTTGAGAAATCGTACATTTGCCAATGATTTTACCACGAAAGTCACTACCGAAAATAACGTTACCTCCGTTGTAAGGCTTGTAAGATGAGAATAGCTTGCGATTCCCCGTCATGTGCTTCTAGCATCCACTATCCTTAATCCATTCGTCAGGCTCCAAATTTATTCCTAGGCATATTTCATCGGTAGCTTGAGCTACAAGACATTTTTCGTCGTTTGCTTTGTCCGCTTCGTCTTTGTCGCTATCACTCCATGCTCCACTAACAAAGGCGCTTTGGTAATCATAACTCGGTGGCTTCGGACATTTGCCAATGAGATGGTTTGGACTTCCACATCTAAAGCACTTTCTTTTCCCGTATTTATCATTCCTACTTCTTTGAAGCGATCTTCTTTCATCTCGTGGTTGTCTTGTGAATCTTCCTCGTCTCTTAAAGAATTTCTTGAACTCTCTTACGGCCATTGCATATTCTTCGTCTTCACTATCGTCACTTGAATCGTCATCATCACTAATTTCCTTTTTGACTTTTAGCGCAAGTGATTTTATTTGATCTTTCTTGCTCTTGACCGTTTCCGAGTCTCTCTTTATAATTTCTTCATGGACTTTCAAGTTGCCGATAAGTTCATCAAGCGATAACGTCATCAAGTTCTTCGATTCTTCAATAGCCGTGACCTTCGCGCGCCATTTTGGATGTAATGCCCTAAGAAATTTCCTTACACAATTTTTACTAGAAAAAGTCTCATCAAGTGCTTTTAAACTTGTGATAATAGTGTTAAATTTAGCAAATGAATTATTAATAGATTCCTCTTCAGGAATTGTAAATTATTCATATTGTTGAACAAGAAGATCTATTTTGTTATCTTTGACTTGACTATTACCTTGGTGAGTGATTAATAGAGAATCCCAAATTTCTTTTGCGGTTTGACACATAAAAATTCGTTCATATTCCTTACGTGGTAATGCATTATAAATAACCATTTTAGCCTCATTATTTTTTGCTAGTTTCTTTTTCAAATCATCATTTTGTTTCTCAAAAGGTACAATTTCATCTCTTTTAATTATAGGATTATTTTGAATAGGGGGAAAATCACCATGGGTAATAACATGCCAAAGATCAAGATCTTTTGATTTCACATAAGTTTCGAATCTATTTTTCCAATAAAGAAAACCATCACTTTCAAATAGTGGTGGTCTTTGCATAGATTGCCCTTCTAAATATTTTTCGGATTCCATAGATCGTTTCAAGTTTTAAAATACAATTTATTTTAAAAATCTTGTTTGACGTGGCTCTTGATACCAATTGTGGAAAACTAGAAGGGGGGGGGGGGTTGAATAGTTTTACGTCTTTTTAATTTTATTTTGAAAACTTTGTTTATTTTTAAAAACTTAGATTCTAATTTATGTGAACTCAACTCTTGAACAATATGAGCAAATATAAGTAAATCTAAATAAACAATGCAAGTAAAGTGATGAAATGAAATGAAAGATAGAGATGGAAAGATCTAACCGCGAGACAAGGATTTATAGTGGTTAGGCTACAAGGACACCTTCCTTGCCCTACTCCACTCCCCGAGCACCTAACTCGAGAGTTTTATTCACTATGTCAACAAGCTCCCTTATGGCGGAGAAAACCTTACACAACTTTTGCTTACACCGGTTTAACGACACAAAGCTAGATGTCGAGTTCTAATCGTAGCTAGAACCAATCTCACAACTTCTACACAACTTCTTCACAACTTATTCACAACGGCTTCACGACTTCTTCACAACTTCTTCACGACTTCTTCACAACTGCTTCACGACTTCTTCACGACTTCTTCACGACTTCTTCACAACTTCTTCACAACTTCTTCACGACTTCTTCACAACTTCTTCACACCGGCTTCACAACTACTTCACAACCTAGCACTACTTATGTACTCTTCTACTTCTTTACACCTTCACTTCTTACACACCTTAACTTCTTCACAACTTCACTACTTACACACTAATCTAGCCTAAGCAATTATGCTCACACCTATCTAACAAATATACACAACTTATACAAAAATGAATGAATGATTATACAAACAACTTAGGTAGCAAGATGATACTAAGTTGCAATACTTCTTCTCTAGTTGTTGAAGGAGTATTCTTCTTTTGCACTTGAATGGTAGAAGCTTGGATCACTTGGAAACCAATGCTTAAGAATATATAATCAAAGGATTTAGAAAGGATTTGGAAGGATAAGAAGAGATTTAGAACAGAAGGTTTGGGGTGCAAAAGGTGTGGAAAAAGTCCAGAGAAAGTCCAGTATTTATAGGCAAAACTGGACAGCTGGAGGAGCGGGGCGGTCCCCTTAAAATTAAGGGGGCCGCCCATCTGTACCGTTGCCCAGTTTTGTCTTTTTGTGGAGAATGTTTTTCTGGAACATTTTTACCATTTTTGGTTGAAAATTTGAATTCATAAATTTATAATGGATTAAACCTTTTTATTTATTACCAAAAATGTTTTTCTAAAAGTTATAAAATGTTTGTGACATTTTATAAAAAATCAAGTGATTAAGAAAATGTTCCTTTGATCATGTAATGCATTAAGCATTTGTTTATTCATACCTTAAGTGATTGAGTTGTTGAAATGAATATTTACAACTAAATACTTGTTTGTTTAATAAGTTTATGTTTAATGAGTTTACATTTTGTGATTATCAAAACATAGAGATATCAATAAGTATTAATAATGTTTTTAGGCATTATTTATATCAACAGATTACTTACTTTTGCTATTTACGGGTTATTACAGTACCATGTCATTCGTCACGCATTTTAGTATATCATCGGATTCAGATTTCGAGGGATCATTAGCATCAGTTACATCACTTGTATCTCCTTGTGCCTTAGCACCAGATGCCTTATCCGACGGGATGGAGCCCTTCGAGGAAGGTGAAGCCGCCGCCACACCTTTATTTGAGGACCCCTATGTGCTAGCTTTACCAACACCTATACCCCCACCACACATTATGTTTTCGATTCATACGCTCCATTTTACATTCCACCTATTGATGATGCGTATATGGAGAGTCAGCAATGGCTCCCTGCAGAGGATACGCCACCAGAGCCCCATCATGTCTCACTACCTTTACCACCTGATCACCTATTTGACCTATGTACCCAGACATATCCATACCCACCCCATCAGCGGGACCCGATTCCTGCGGAGGACATACCTTCATCGATTCGACCTCATATTTTAGACCCCATACACCCATCCTCACCATCATTACCTTATCCTCCTGGCTTTACTCCCCCAGCTCAGATCCCTGAGACTAGAGAGGACTTCAGGGCGGTAGTTACCCACACCCTTACACCATCTACCATAGTGACGCGTCTAGAGAGCTAAGGGGAGCAGATCAATTCACTCTTTCGTATGATCGACCCCTCATCATTGGACTATCTAGGGACGATCAGCGACACTCTACATGGTCTCATATCCAATAGAGTAGACTTACAGCAGTGCCTAACTCAGATGCAGTCAGACATATCAGAGACACTCTCCTTTGCGATATCCTTGCGAAGAGAGGGACAAACCCTGGCTTGGGAAGCCCAGCTTGCACATCGCAGAGCCGATACCTTGGAGAACCTCGTAGGGGACATGCAGGTCCAGCATCAGGCAGAGATACAGAGACTCCAAGACCAGATCTCAGAGCTTACGGGACTTATGGGCGGACCCGGCCATTAGACGTAGTTAGCATTTGTATAGTTTTGAGGCATCTTAGCCTGCCGCATGTGGCAATTAATAAAGATTCTTGTATCATTTTGTTATGTAACTCAACTGATCAAGTTATTAATGTTATGTTGTGGGTTATGACATACTATATATTGATGTTGATTTATGTTTTTATGGTTGTTCGTATGTATTGTAATTGTATCCGAACATGTCGTGATGTTACTTGTTATTATTATGGTTCTTTAAACGTTATAGCTATGATAAATTCCAAACACATAATGCATAGAAACTGATGCGCGTGATGTGTCGTTGCGGTTTAGCAGTTTTAATGCCTACTCAAGTTTTAAATTTATATTTAGCCGACTTATCAATAACACACACACTTAACGAGCAGTGTACCCGGTCAGTATGAATATAATGGTAAGTAGAGTGTCGATCACGAAGAGTGGAACGTATTATCTAGTTATTCTAATCAGTATTTTAATATATTAAGTTAGCTATACAACCTAATCTAACGCAAGGGGGTTCAGCCTGAGAGACTGGCACGATTTTGTTGCAATTAAATAATAAACTAAACCAATAGGCACGAATCAGCAAGTAGCACACACGTACACAGATAAATACTCGAGACAATAAGAGGGCTGTCCTTATGATAAGTAGTTTGTCACTTGTTTTATTGCTAGTGTTATATGAAGTGTATAGTTCGATGCAACGCACCGAGATTAAGTCCTTTCTCGTTGGTTCTAATCTTATCGGCGAGTAAACCCTTAATGATTACTTATGACTATCCCGTTTATCTTTCTCCTACTTTTCTACAGACCATAGAATACATAGGCATCTAATAAACAGGCGAGGGCAGAGGCATGGCGACCCGATCAACGCTCAGCTAGCCACAGAGGTTATCAATGCACTAATAAAAGTCACCAATGACACAAACATATAAACTTTAATTGATGAGAAAGCAGTTTTAAGGGAGTGCAACCTTTCCGTTGTCACGTTACACAAGCCACCAATCTTGATGAATTAAAGTTTACTAACACAATAAAACAAAACTACTTAATGAATTAAACATATGCAGCACCTTCTTACAGCTCTTGTATCTTTGATTTGGGTGTGTCTTGTGCTTGCTATCCGACTGAATTCGTCCTTGGTTTCTGGCCTTCGGTCTTCGGTTCTAAATTATGGCACACGAATTTCGTATGGTCTTGGGGTATTTATAGTTTCTGTCTGAGGGTGAGATGCGGCGCATCTTGTAAGTAGATGCGGCGCATGTACTTAACTTCGCGTGGGGTCCAATATTATAATATTCAGGAATATTCGTACACCGCCAGAAGATGCGGCGTATCTTCATCTTTAGATGCGGCGCATGTCCTCTTGTATCTTGGATCGTATCTGGTGAGATCTTGATAGTGATGCGGCGCATGTAATGAGTGAGATGCGGCGCATCTGGAGCAGATTTGACTTGATCTTGTCCATTTCAGTAGACTCTTCACTTTATGCATGTTTTGCTCCATAATTAGTCCAAAATCGCCAAGTTTCACCAAATGCTTGTTTTCAACTGAGAATTACAAAAGTAAACGATTAAGTATCAATCCTCATAAATAATATAGTAAAACAAGTCAAATTAATAGGATAAATGATGGTAATAAAATGTACTTATTTGAGTTCATCAAATATCCCCCCACTTGAACTTTACTTGTCCCCAAGTAAACCTTAGATTAAAACTTATGAAAATGTATCCTAAAAGACATTAGGATGTATTTTTATATTTAAGCATGTATTCGTTTTATCATAATCACACAACTAAACACTTAAGGAATTAGAAGTAAAATAAAATAATCTGATAAAAGCAAATCTAATCGTTTAACTGTCCAGTCGCGACGAATATTCTATCATAAGCTTGGCAAGTATACACATCTCCACCACTAAAGCTAAGGAATAACAAGTCTAAAGCGGTAAAAAGGGTTTTTAGGCTTAAGGGTTAATTATTCTTAATCTCCATCGATCTCAAATTCCAGAAAAGGCGACAAAATCACAAATACATGATCGAATCCACGAACACGATACTTGCAATTGCTCAAATCCTTAACTCGAATAGGCCAAAGATGGGTCCAAACTTCACCAATAATAATATATCAAAAAGGGCGACAAAATCATAAATACATAGCCGAATCCACGACTACGATACTTAAGATTGCTCAAATCCCTAATCTCAATAAATCAAAGGTTTGGTTGGATAAAGAATAATACAGGGCATGGATAAATTTTGGGATATAAATTGGTGTAAAATGAAAAATAAACAAAACAAATAGATTAAAATCCTAAGTGTGGTTAATCACTATCCCAACCATTCCATGAATAAGACTCATATCATTGAATAACTCACGCTTTAACACTTGAAACACACGCTTTAGGTAGACACGAATTATACTCAACAAGATCTTAATCAAAGAATAAACCTTAGTTGACGTTCCCATAACTGCCAACTCCCATTTCAATCCATAAATATATGACAACAAGTGGTGATATCGACCACTTACATAACTTTACATCGTTGGTTAAATCAAACATCCAACTTTTTCTTTTTTTCTTTTTCTTTTCTCATTTTTTCGATTTTTTTTTTTTTTTTTTTTTTTTTTTTTTTTTTTTTTTTTTTTAACTTGAAATATAAACATAGATGTGTAAAATTTCACCACATCACTATAATGATAATTCTGGATAATTTTTCCATATTTTTCATAACTTCAGAAATAACGGTAATAGTGAAAGTAGTAAACACACGAAAAATAAACTCAAAGATATACAATATTTACTTTCACTCCAATTGCATTGTGCAATTTCCCGACCTAACCATAGATAATGAATTACGCACACGAACACAGGTAACGTAAGGAAACACACTTTGCCTATAGCAATTAACCAACCACGGATTCTAATCTACAGGGTAGGCTAAGGTTTAAGGTGTAACGAAACATTTTAAACATTGGTGTAAGAAACGAAAGGAATGGCTCTGAGTGTTTTTCTAGGGGTATCTTACTCTAAAAATGAGAGTAACAAAAGGGTTTATACGGGGGTTAACTAACCAGTGTAGTTAGCTAATAACACATAACATATAAAGGCTATTTGGGTGTAATCCTAGAAATTTACCAATTTAGACATGTCATTCCAATTATATAAATAATACTCATTATGGTGGTCTCGAATAGTATACAAGCCAAGTTCTAAAGTTTACAAGTCACCGGCACACTCATAGATTTGTGAATTTTGAAAAATCACAATTTTTGAAAATAACGTCATGTGTGCAGCTATGCAACTTAGATCTTAAACAAAAACATGCTAAAAAATTTTAAATTTTTATATATTAAGCACATTTTAAGCATATTTTGAAAAGTTTAAGGACAAGTAAGTGTTAAGTTGTTCTAATTCTCCAATCCCCCCACTTAAGTTAAACAACGTCCTCGTTGTTTGTATTAAAGGTTAAAAACTGGAAAATAAAAGAATTAGAACAGAAAAACTCCCCTGAGATTTGCTCGGTATGATCCTCCATTAGTATTAGAGCAAAAATCATCTTCCTTGTGGATTAGAACGTTTAAGCTTCATATTAGATGTATCCACAGGAAATGCAGGAATCTATAATACCACCAAGGCTTCAAAACACACCTAAGGTAAGAAAGGTTCAACTTGCATAACACATTAGTAGTTAGGTAAAAATAAAACATAAAAATTAAAAATGAAAATCATCAGGTCAGTCGATGCGCCGTATCTTATGGAAGAAGATACGCCGTATCGAGCCTGGAATAATTACGGATCAGAATAAAAGATGCGCCGCATCCTTAACCAGGGATGCGCCGCATTGAAAATAAACTGATAAAAAGTTTTAAATTCGAAAAATATAAAATGCAGAAAAATAAAATAAAATAAAATAAGATATGACCATTTGCAGGAGATGCGTCGCATCTCAGGATTGAGATGCGCCGTATCCTCGGCGGCCTGACTGACTCGACACATAAACAGAATAATAAAAAGATAAATCCGGGTTGTCTCCCGGTAAGCACTTGTCTTTATTCCAGAGTCTTCAAGTTAGACTCACGTTCAGCTCTTCATTTAGTCCTTGTCACGGTCCATCCTTCTTCCTTCATCCGAAAGATGTTCCCGTATAGCATTGCGACGTTTTCTTCCGTTCGGCTTAATCTTCTATAATTCTTGGTCTTCGTCGCAACATACTCTTTATCAGGACCCAAAGAATATTTGATGATTTTAAATTTTTCGGAAACAATCATGGGCGGCTCATTATAAGGAATCCCAAGTAGTTGACACTTTCTTTTGGTGAACTCTTCCTCGTCTTTATCAACAAACTTAAAATAAGGATCCTTAATCAAATAATCATCTAGTTCTTCAATTAATGACTTATTGTCTTGAATCGCCTCCCACTCTCTTTCCAAATCATATTGTAACCGTCGACTAAGCTTCGTGAAATCATCAAATTGTTTATGCACCCATTCCCAGAAAGTAGTATCCGATGTTCCCTTAAGTCCTTTCAAGCGTTCAATTCTACCCTTTTCTTGCAAAGCCTCCGCTTTTTGTGGGCAGTCTTCAACATTATCGTACCACTCATAATCTTCAAAGGTTACATCGTTTCCAACCCGTTTCATCCCAATTATACTTCCCCCATTACAGGTTCCGTCACTTTTATAATCACAGGTCGGCCAAACACTACTCCCGTCCTTAAAAACGAAGGGTGTACAGGTATGATTAATGTGCTCAACATCCCATGGTTTATCCCAAACCCATGGTACTTGGTCATTCCATTCGTAGCACCAGGTGTTTTTGAAATCATCATAAGTCTTAAATCCTGGTAGATCTCCAGTTAGCACATCATCGTCGACTTGAAGAAGGTAGTTAAACTCCTTGAACTGCTTGCACAAGGGTGTCTCATAATCGAACACATCAATGTCTATTCTGAATAACTCTTCAATGCCTTCATTGATTGTTGAATCATGAAGTGACGACCCATAATCGCTTTCTACTTCTTCGTCTTCTCCTCTCATCCAATATACCCATAATGCATCCTTAGTAGCTCGATCCATACTCTTATGGTTATTAAACTTACTAGCCAACCACTTTGAAAAATCAACATCGTTAGGATCGTGGTTAACGTCAAAGCAAACCTTTCCAATCATATTCCTTCTTATCTCCATGAACTCGTTAAATTGCTTCTTAAAACTCCGCGTCAACCATGAAGTCATAATCTGCTTGACTTCATTTGCAGGGGCGAATTCCGGACTACCATATTTGAGTTCTAGCCAATCATTGAGGGAGAGATCAATCAATCGTACCAACCTGCCATGAAATAGTAACTCCGCCACAGCATAAATTCCATCATTGTCCAGATAGTTCTCATTTAATCCCCAGTACTGTTCGGAATAAGGCATGTAAGAGATTTGGGTATTGCCTCCACCACAGCTGTTGTTGCTTGAGTCCATGTATGCAAGATAGAATTTCCCATCATCTTCTTCGATAGTAGTCCAGTTCAATCCATTGGCTTCAATGATAGGCCATAAGAGCGACAATTCTTCTCCAGTGTACCTCACAAATACATCATAAGAGAATACCCCTGGGTCAATGTTGCATAAACGCATGAATTCCTTAAAAGCAGCTTCAAGAGGGGTCTCCCAAGAGAATAAATCTGCATCGATCATGAGCACATTGAATGAATCTGAAAGCAAGCATTCCTTAGCAAGATATCCGTTAACTGATATGTCTTCCATAGCAAAATCTGTCATCCAAGGTAAAATCATCAGTAGGATTTGTTCGCTAGAAGAGAAATTAATGAATATAGAAACGGATATAAGAATACAAATAGCTGATATCTGTAGATGATGCGCCGTATCCAAAAAGTTGGATACGCCGTATCTTATAATTGTTAAAATTAGATCAGACTTTATTCAGAAAATAGATACGCCGCTTTGAAATTAGAATGCGCCGTATCTGTTTTAATTATCAAAAATCGATATACTTATAAAAATTAAATGCGTCGTATTAACAAAAGCTAATGCGCCGTATTTTCGTTACGTTTCAAAATATAAGATTTTTGATTCAGAAGATGCGCCGTATCGATAAAAATCGATACGCCGTATCTGTTTAATAATTCGCAAACTGTTTTTAATTAAAATAATAGATACGCCGTATCTGCTAAAGCAGATGCGTCGTATCGCGTTAACGTTTAGAATTTTTTTTTTATTAAAAACAGATACGCCGTATCTTGGGGAAAAGATGCGTCGTATCACTTTATCGCTTAGAAAAATTTTCTATTAAAAACAGATACGCCGTATCTTGGGGAAAAGATGCGTCGTATCGAATTAATTAAACGCGTTGTATTTTATAAAAAATTGAACGCAATACGCCGTATCTGAAAAATCAGATGCGCCGTATCGTTCGATTTAGCTCAGTACAACGATAGCAGAACACAAAAAAGTACGAAAAATAAAACAAATAAAAAACACACAAAAATAAACACAAATAAAAGCAAACAAATAACACACAAAAACAGAAATTATGCAAAATAGTACAATGAATGCAAATTAATCTAATACACAACAAAATTAGCGGTTAAAAAAAATTAAAAACCTAACTAAAATACTAATCAAATTAACAGATAATAACAATTCACTCCCCAGCAGCGGCGCCAAAAACTTGATGCGCGTGATGTGTCGTTGCGGTTTAGCAGTTTTAATGCCTACTCAAGTTTTAAATTTATATTTAGCCGACTTATCAATAACACACACACTTAACGAGCAGTGTACCCGGTCAGTATGAATATAATGGTAAGTAGAGTGTCGATCACTAAGAGTGGAACGTATTATCTAGTTATTCTAATCAGTATTTTAATATATTAAGTTAGCTATACAACCTAATCTAACGCAAGGGGGTTCAGCCTGAGAGACTGGCACGATTTTGTTGCAATTAAATAATAAACTAAACCAATAGGCACGAATCAGCAAGTAGCACACACGTACACAGATAAATACTCGAGACAATAAGAGGGCTGTCCTTATGATAAGTAGTTTGTCACTTGTTTTATTGCTAGTGTTATATGAAGTGTATAGTTCGATGCAACGCACCGAGATTAAGTCCTTTCTCGTTGGTTCTAATCTTATCGGCGAGTAAACCCTTAATGATTACTTATGACTATCCCGTTTATCTTTCTCCTACTTTTCTACAGACCATAGAATACATAGGCATCTAATAAACAGGCGAGGGCAGAGGCATGGCGACCCGATCAACGCTCAGCTAGCCACAGAGGTTATCAATGCACTAATAAAAGTCACCAATGACACAAACATATAAACTTTAATTGATGAGAAAGCAGTTTTAAGGGAGTGCAACCTTTCCGTTGTCACGTTACACAAGCCACCAATCTTGATGAATTAAAGTTTACTAACACAATAAAACAAAACTACTTAATGAATTAAACATATGCAGCACCTTCTTACAGCTCTTGTATCTTTGATTTGGGTGTGTCTTGTGCTTGCTATCCGACTGAATTCGTCCTTGGTTTCTGGCCTTCGGTCTTCGGTTCTAAATTATGGCACACGAATTTCGTCTGGTCTTGGGGTATTTATAGTTTCTGTCTGAGGGTGAGATGCGGCGCATCTTGTAAGTAGATGCGGCGCATGTACTTAACTTCGCGTGGGGTCCAAGATTATAATATTCAGGAATATTCGTACACCGCCAGAAGATGCGGCGTATCTTCATCTTTGGATGCGGCGCATGTCCTCTTGTATCTTGGATCGTATCTGGTGAGATCTTGATAGTGATGCGGCGCATGTAATGAGTGAGATGCGGCGCATCTGGAGCAGATTTGACTTGATCTTGTCCATTTCAGTAGACTCTTCACTTTATGCATGTTTTGCTCCATAATTAGTCCAAAATCGCCAAGTTTCACCAAATGCTTGTTTTCAACTGAGAATTACAAAAGTAAACGATTAAGTATCAATCCTCATAAATAATATAGTAAAACAAGTCAAATTAATAGGATAAATGATGGTAATAAAATGTACTTATTTGAGTTCATCAGAAACTCAAAATAAACTTGATGAATGTAGAGAAAGTTGCTGAACTTCAGCTTTTGCAGATGAATCAGTTTGTTCCTTAACAATCCCATACCAAAAATTGATCATTTACTTACGATAGTACCTAAACATGTCGTAACTTTTGCGATTTTCAATTTAATCGTAACTTCATGTTATAACTACATTGTTAGAATTCATATACTCATTCCTCCATTAATCAACCGTTCTATGCGAATTCTAAATTTGTGTTTCTTGTGGCATTAATAGAAATATGGTTCGTACCAGAAACGAAACTACCAACCATACCGCAGCACTGACGCCTGCGGATGTTCAGAGAATGATTGCCGAGGGCATCGCTGCAGCTCGCGAAGCTGATGCTGCAACCCGCTCAAGTAACAACATAGGGGCAACAACTGAAGGAGAGGCATCTACACCTCGCAAATGTACTTATAAAGACTTCATAAGTTGTCAGCCGACCACCTTCAAGGGTATAGAAGGGGTGACAGAGTTAGCTCAGTGGTTTGAATGTATCGAAACGGTATTTATGAGAAGCAACTGCGCAGAGAACAAAAAAGTCACTTTCGCTACTGGAACCTTAAGAGGAGATGCACTATCTTGGTGGAATGCTACTGTCCAGACCATGGGTGCTGATGTAGCATTTCAAATCTCCTGGACTGAACTGAAGAAAAAGATGTTAAAGAAGTACTGTCCCCGGACAGAGATTAGGAAACTAGAAGATGAATTTCACCAGCTAGTAGTGAAAAATAACGACCTGAGGATGTACAACCGGAAATTCCAAGAATTATCTATTCTATGCCCGACCATGGTGCTAGACATGGAAAAGACGTTGGAACGTTATGTGGAGGGACTGCCCCAAAGCATCGAGGGGGACGTCACCTCATCTAACCCAAAGACACTTGAAGAAGCGATCGCGCTTTCACAGCGATTGTTGGATCGAGTGATCAAAAGGAGTTCTACCTCCACAGTCAACGAGCACAAAAGGAGTTTTGATAACCGTGGGAACAACAACAACAACAACAGCATCAGGAACAACAACAGCAACTACAACAACAACCGGAACTACACCAGCAACAACCAGAACAACAACTACAACAGAGACCACCAGCAGAACCGCAACGACCGCCACCATCAATAAAATCGCCGTCAGGAAGCCGCTAGGGCTTATGTGTTTGTGCCCACTAAAAGAAAAGTTTATGCCGGGACACAACCCCAGTGTAACAAGTGTAAGTTGCATCACATCGGACCTTGTACCGCAATCTGCGGCAACTGCCAAAGAGTGGGACATGTGACCAAGGACTGCCGAGCCACAGGGGCAAATGCACAACCAGTAACAGTGAAGTGCCATGGTTGTGGTGAAACGGGGCATTACAAGAGTCACTGCCCAAAGAGCCCCAACAACGTTGCCCGTGGGAGAGCATACGTACTCGGAGATGGAAACGCACCTCAGAACCCCGACGTCGCTACGGGTACATTCTTATTAAATCAACGTAGTGCTAAGATATTATTTCATTCTGGGGCTGATAAGAGCTTTGTGTCTACTTCATTTTCCTTACTGCTTAATATTGCTCGCATAGAATTAGATACCACATATGAAATTGAAATAGCTAACGGCCATCTCCTAAGCACCAATACCCTGATCAAAAATTGTACCCTAACACTTCAAAATAAATCCTTCCCCATTGACCTCATGCCCATCCAACTTGGAAGTTTCGACGTCATCATTGGCATGGATTGGTTATCCGAGCACCGTGCCAGAATCATTTGTGACGAGAAAGTCGTCCAAATTCCTCTAGACGGTGAAACACTTAGCTTTCATTGTGATCACCATAGAACCCAACTCAATATCATCTCATATATCAAGACGGTGAAATACATAAACAAAGGATGTCATGCGTTTTTTATTCAAGTGACGGAAGGTGAATCAAAAGAGAAGGAGAAACAACTTGAAGAGGTACCAATCGTAAATGAATTTTTTGAAGTATTCCCTGAAGACTTGCCAGGTATTCCACCAATTCGGCAAGTAGAATTTCGAATCGATTTAGTGCCTGGAGCAGCACCTGTTGCAAAAGCACCTTATCGGTTAGCACCCTCCGAAATGAAAGAGTTATCTGAGCAGTTGAAAGAACTGTCAGATAAGGGATTCATTCAACCAAGCTTATCACCTTGGGGAGCACCAGTCCTATTTGTCAAAAAGAAAGACGGAACATTCCGAATGTGTATTGATTATAGAGAGTTGAATAAACTCACGGTGAAAAATCGATACCCATTACGAAGGATTGACGATCTATTTGACCAACTGCAAGGATCGAGTGTTTACTCAAAAATTGATCTGAGATCGGGATATCATCAATTAAGAGTCAGGGAAGAAAACATTCCCAAGACAGCCTTTCGAACACGGTACAGGCATTATGAATTCCGAGTAATGCCATTTGGTCTTACCAACGCACCAGTAGTGTTCATGGATCTAATGAACCGGGTATGCAAGCCATACTTGGACAAGTTCGTGATTGTATTCATTGATGACATTTTAATCTACTCACGTAACAAACAAGAGCATGCGGAGCACTTGAGAACCATTCTAGGATTACTCAAGAAAGAAAAACTGTATGCAAAATTTTCCAAATGTGATTTTTAGATTTCCACCATTCAATTTCTAGGCCACATCATCAATAGCCGAAGTATCCACGTTGACCCTACCAAGATCGAAGCAGTTAAAGGTTGGGCATCACCCACCACTCCAACTGAAATTCGTTAATTTCTAGGTCTCGCTGGCTACTATCGAAGGTTTATAGAAAACTTTTCCAAGATCGCAAAACCCTTGACAGAACTCACTCAGAAAAACAAGAAGTACATCTGGGAAGAGAAACAAGAGTCGGCATTCCAACTCTTGAAGCAGAAACTCTGTGAGGCACTGATTCTCGCACTACCGGAAGGAAGCGATGACTCTGTAGTGTATTGTGACGCATCTCATCATGGTTTAGGTGCAGTACTAATGCAGAGAAACAAGGTTATAGCCTACGCCTCACGACAGCTCAAGAAGAATGAGGAAAACTATACCACTCATGATCTAGAATTAGGAGCAGTGGTATTCGCTCTTAAAATGTGGAGACATTACTTGTACGGTACAAAGTGTATGGTTTTCACCGATCACAAAAGTCTTCAACACATACTGGATCAGAAGGAGCTGAACATGAGACAGCGCTGATGGATGGAACTACTCAACGACTATGACTGTGAAATTCGCTATCACCCCGGGAAAGCGAATGTCGTGGCCGATGCATTGAGCAGAAAGGAAAGAATCAAGCCCCTTAGAGTCCGATCCCTAGGAATGACAATTTGTTCACCACTTCCATCCTAAATTCTCATAGCTCAATCAGGAGCTCTTCAAGAAGAAAACCGACCTCACGAAAAGATTTATGGCATGCCGGAAAGTGAAAACGGATTCGTGAGAAGATCTGATGGAATGTTATGTTTCAAAGAAAGATATTGGATTCCTCGCTACGGAGGTATTCGAGATCTTATCATGCATGAGTCCCACAAGTCCAAATATTCCATCCACCCAGGTTCTGATAAAATGTACCAAGACCTCAAACAGATCTACTGGTGGCCGAACATGAAAGCCGACTTCACGGAGTATGTTGGAAAATGTTTGACTTGTTCTAGAGTTAAGGTGGAAAGTCAGAAACCGTCAGGATTACTCGTACAACCAGAATTACCAGTCTGGAAATGGGAACGAATCACCATGGATTTTATTACCAAATTACCAAGGACGTCGACCGGATTAGACACTATCTGGGTCATCATTGATCGTTTAACCAAATCCGCACATTTTCTGCCCATCAAGGAAACTGACGAGATGGAGACACTCGCTCAGTTATATCTCAAGGAAATTGTGATTCGACATGGAGTCCCATTCTTCATCATTTCGGATAGAGACAACCGATTCACCTCGAGATTTTGGCAATCTCTACAGAAGGCTCTCGATACTCGTTTAGACATGAGCACCGCTTATCACCCACAGACCGATGGGAAAAGTGAAAGAACGATCCAAACCTTGGAAGACATGCTTCGAGCATGTGTTATTGACTTCGGAAGAGGTTGGGATAAACACTAACCGTTGGTTGAATTCTCTTACAATAACAGTTACCACGCCAGCATAAAAGCCGCGCCCTTTGAAGCACTTTATGGAAGAAAGTGCAGATCGCCTGTCTGTTGGACGGAAGTTGGAGACATACAACTTACCGGACCAGAACTGATACATGACAAGACCAAAAAGATATTCAAGATCAGACAACACCTATAAGCTGCTCGTGACAGACAAAAGAGTTATGCTGATATAAGAAGAAAACCCATGGAATTTCAAGTTGGCGACATAGTCATGTTAAAAGTTTCTCCCTGGAAGGGGATGATACGCTTCGGAAAGCGTGGAAAGTTAAACCCGAGGTACATTGGACCCTTCAAGATCCTCGAAAGGATTGGTCCAATTGCTTATAAATTAGAACTCCCAGAAGAACTCAGTAGGGTACACCCTACATTTCACGTGTCACAACTCAAGAAATGTTTGTCGGATGAAACTCTTGTCATCCCAGAAAGAAATCAGACTTGAAGACAAACTTGTGTTCATAGAAGAACCTGTAGAAATAATGGATAGAGAAGTGAAACAACTCAAACAGAACCGTATTCCCATTGTCAAAGTTAGATGGAACTCCAAGAGAGGACCAACGTACACGTGGGAACGCGAAGATCAAATTCGTGAAAAATATCCACATCTATTTTCATAGACCACCCTCATGACCATCTTAGACTTGAATTTCGTGACAAAATTCAAAATGATGGGTGAGTACTGTAGTATACTATAAAATTCCATTGTAATGATGATCGTTAATCAATATTAACCTCATATTACTGTTTACTGATTCCCATTTTTATGGAGGAATTTGAAATTTTTCTTATTATATTATTCTAACGAAAACACGATATCACAAAATTCACCAAATGACGGGACGAGTTCAACGCGTATTATGAAACTTAATTATTTCACAAAACTTAATTATACACTAATTAAGCTACACGGGCCAAGTTTATAACTCAGCCCAACTCACATGTGCACGTCTACTATTCATCAGCCCAACTAGCCCAACTTTATTTTTTTTGTGATTTCATGTAAAACCCAATTGGAACCCCTCTCCAAAACGCCTCCATTTCTTTCGAATCTTAAATGCGACCTACGAATATTTTTACACAATCTCACTCACCTCCCACCAGACTATATGAGTGTCGAAATTCAAATTTGGATGTCGAGCTTTGATCAGTTTTTAAGAGCCAAAGTGTTTGCTTAATCTCAACCCAACCCGACATACACAAAAGTTCAAAACATAACCGTTTTGACTCCAACTCGTTCCTACGCACTCCTAATAATTATTCTAGTATAATGTTGTGTTAATGAAGGAGTTTAAACAGCAACCTATAAGGGTTACACGATTAAAACCATTTTGGCACCATTTTGAAATACTATTCGACACATATAAATTGTAAAATCAAGATATGACTTACCTAATCACTCACATTCCTTCCCAAGATCTTATCATGTCAGAAATATATCTCTAGGACCTTTCAATCACTGACATTATACAGTAGAAGCAAGTTGATAAGGTTTTGAAATCATTGGAGTCAAAACGTGTACATAACTTTCTATAAAACTACCCCTAGCTCATCACCTTCTATCATACACTCCATACTCTCATTTTAACTCTCTCTCACTCAAAAAAACATCTCTGGAAGACCAAGAGATCTCTGTGGCTCGTTGGAAACTTTTCGAATAAGAAACGGGTTATATACATATGAACGTATAAGTGGGTTATACGAACGTGGGTTATTCTTTGTGTTCCATTCACTTCCACACGAATCTCTACCACCCTAGAGGTGTAGTAAGTTGTCTCAAACCCTTTTAAATTCACCTCGTACGTTATCTCATCACCATGCATCATATATCGATTTTACTCGAACGTATATAGTTTTACTTATTTATTTACGTACGTGATTTCATGTAGCACACGAATAGTGACTAGCCTCCCTCGTGGAAGGCCTAGGAGTCACGAATCACACCCATCTCACATTTATATTTACGCTACATGCATGTTTCGAGATCATTTGCATCATTACTCAAAACGTAAAAGTGAAACTGAAAACACTTAGAATAATTCTAAGTGTTTTAACCATAACAATGTGTTCCATGTCGCCCTAAAAATGATCCTATAACTTGATATTCGACTTGACAAACATACTATGTTTTTAAACGACCCATTAGACCCCATTACTAGCTAAAACTTTCGTATAGATAACTTGTAAAAACAAACATGTTTAGACCCTCAAAATCGGCCAAAGTGAATCGCTAAAACCATTTCTAAAACTGTCAATAAATTGCGATGTGGGCTGTTAAGCCCATTAAGCTTATTTTAAGCAAACGTGATAAGCTATCTTATCTAGGTCTTTTGATATGAAAATAGCACGTTAAAAGTGAGCTTGTGGATGAGCCCAACTCATCTCAAAGCTTACGGTTTTAAAACGCAGGCTTAGTAAATGGCTCGTTAAAAGCCCACTAAATGAAAAATAAGATCTTTTTCCATATAAGCTGTTGAAATAAGCTTTATTTAACTTAAATATACCTCATAAAAATTCGCATACTTTTTCCACTAAATTTTTACACATTTGGACTAAAATTGCAAATCGAGTTCACTTAGAAGGACCAAAACTACCAACCGTCTAAAATAGGGACTGAAAATGTAAAAACAGAAACTTTAAGGTAAAAATCGTTATATTATTGAATTCCAAGCTCAAATTGTAATATTGGACAAGTAGTGGACTATAAATGCGATGTATACTTAACGAAGGACTAACGGTGCAATGGTAACGCCGTTAGGGTAAAAAGTGTAAAAACAGGAAAAGGACAAGGACCAACAAATTATATTTGACATTCTTATTTTATTTTCCATTTTACGATTTCCATTCACGTCACATGCATTTTTGTATATTTCATCTACTTATTATTTAAAGTTACGTTATATTTATATAACGAGAATTTTAACGATTTAACTTTACGTATTGTTTTACCACTTTTGAGGAAATGTTATTATTTGATTAAATGACATAAAAACAAGATAATATTATTTGTAATATTATTTTTAAACTTTAGGCATTTTAAGCATGTCACACTCTCACTGTAACGATCACATCGTTATTCGTTACTCGTCATCACTTCCACCATTTGTATTGGTCAGATTCTTAGACTTCCCTATTTATTCAGGTTGTATTTTGAAGCCGTTACCATAATCTCATCTGAACTTACTTTGCACCATCCTCAGTATCACATAAGGTGAGTCATAGCCTCACTTTTACTTATTTAACAACTTTAAACTCCGTGAGGGGGATACATGCTATAAACAGATCACAAGTAATTTTTATGTATGCTTACCTGACTTGATATATGCCTAAGTTACCTTATTGCCACAAGACCCTTTATCATGAGCCATTAATCACTAGTAAGTGAACGCGAATATAGTGAATAGATCTATTAGAGGTTGACGACCTATCCCACTAATATTGGACGGAATGCTTTTTGCTATTCGTATTAGTCGTGATGCATTATATTTGAGAAAAATAGGAATTGGAAAATCACCTATTACTCGAGGGCAATATATCCATCATTAATTTGATGTGACTCCTCCGTTTTACGGTAGTTTGTTAACGTTTGCATGTCATGAGACTTAGGGCAATATATATACTGCAATATCAACTTTTCAACTGATTGTATTCCCAATACAATCTTACTTGTGCATCGAACTCATTATTAAATTTCAAACTCTATGATTTCACTCAACATTTTGTTGACTTTTAAGCATGTTTATTCCAGGTAATTAGCGGAGCTGCAAGGGCATGGAGCGGGCTGTGACTTACCTTTATTATGGTGTAAAATAAAACGTGTAATTTAGTTTAAAGACAATATTCCCTTTAAGGATTTCATTACTCTAATATGAAACTTTTGTAACCGAATTAATATTAAGGACCTATATTTTAAAAACGTCTCTTTCGATCCATTTTCTATAATTATGATTTTGATCCTCACAGTAATACCCCGATTCTCATAATTTAGGGGGTGTTACATCTTTATACACTCGGCGGATCCTCAAATTACACGGGACTATGGATCTGTGGATCCGCCGAAAGCTGAAAAACAGGCAGAAAACTTTGCCTATAAATAGAGCCCATATTTCATATTTTGGCTTATCCTTTTCCATTCTTATTTAACATCTTCTTACATATTAACTTCTAAACATTCATTACATACTCTTTGATCATTCCACTTATTATATAACTCGTTACAAGTGATCCACCAATTACCACTTTGTGTACAAGTGAAGAACACAAGAAGATCTCCAAGCTTCTAATTGTTATAGTTGTTAGTGTGTATTTGTATACATAGTTGCTTAACTTTTTATATTGTTGTTGTGTCATTATACTCTACTATCATACACCAAAGTTGTTGGTCATCATCCTACACCAACATAGAAGGATCGGTTAGTATTTTAGGCCTTAAAATACATAGAGAGGAAAAGGTTGGTCTTGCCTTGGGAAAGACTCGATATCTAGCTTAGTATCGGTAAAGAAGTTAAGCAACGTTGTAAGGTTTTCTCCGTCAAAAGGGATCTTGTTGATATAGTGTGTACTAACTCTCGAGTTGGGTGCTCAGGGAGTGGAGTAGGGCTAGGAAGGAAGCTTCGTGCCGAACCACTATAAATCATCGTGTATTTGGTTTGCTTTTTCTATTTCTATCTTGCATTTACTTATTACTATTGCATATATTTACTTGTGTGTCGTGTTGACTTCAAATCAAGAAATCGAATCTAAGATTTCTTAAAATGGACTTTTAAACGGTAAAAACTATTCAAACCCCTTTCTAGTTTTTCGCAATTTGTATCAGAGCTACGTTGACTAAAATATTTAAAATTTATTGGATTTTAAAACTTGAACCGATTTATGGATTTTAAAAACTACAAGGAATGTCAATCTATGCAAAGACCACCACTTTTCGAAAGCGATGGTTTTATGTATTGGAAAAAATCGATTCGAAACTTATGTAAAATCGAAAGATCTTGATCTTTGGCATGTTATTATTGTTTACGTATGTTACATATTGGAGGGTTGAGGTAGCCATCCGATTTGGTTTCCCTCGGTCGGTAAGGACCCCAAGGTGTCACCGGAGTCTCGAGTTGGGGTAACGCTTATCGGAGTAGTCGGAGTGGATTGTGAAAATCCACTCTGTGTGTGAGTGTAATGAAGCTAAGTTGGCTCATTTATGGAAATGAGCCTTCTATTTATAGGGATGGCCCTAGGGTTTCTTACCCTGTCCATCCGTTTTTCCTGAATAGTCCACGTGGTGGACATCCAATAGTGGAGACGAGGGACGATACGTGGGGTGCCTCCTTTGGCCTCACTAGATTCATGGAAAGATCCGTGCATGGTTATTGCACTACCTTGTAGCGGATGAAGTAGTGACAAGTGTCTGATGGTTGCAACGGTCCTGGGAGACATTCCTAGGACTGTCATTGCCTTAGAGGGTTTTTGTCAGGCATGTGAGCCTTACCTGGGAGTGTATTTCCCAAGCGTTGTATGATAGGTTGTAGCCATTGTTGGGCTTGTTTTGAGAGTGTTAACCTTAGCTTATTGGGCTTAAGGCCCTATACGCTATCAAGTCCCCCAGTCCATTAGTGTTTTTGACTATCTTAGGGAAACGTAATGAATGACTTTTGTAATCCGTTATGATTTTTCCAGGATATGATGTGTCCGTATCTATAGCCTGTTTGCCTTGGTTCGCGGTTTTCAGCCTATGATTTGTCTTAGGATCTTAGTCTGTTTCCTTTGTGCAGTCTTTTCCTGTAGAGGTGATGTCCAGGTGTTAGACTTTATTGCATATTTGGACTTTGGCGCTTTGTTTTACGGCCGTAAATCTTGCCTCTTCTCTTTTTATTTTCGAGGTAATTATTTCGAATTTTTGTCGCGAGTTTACTTCTTTGTTTATATCAACGCGCGACTGTCTAACTGCTTTGTCACTTTTCATGGGTTTGTTGAGCTCCACGCGCTTGTGGTTTAAATGGTCTGGCGTACTTAGTGGGCCTAAAAAATTTTGGGTATAAAAAAAATATAGAGAAAAGGTAACACAGAAACTTAGTAGGCCCAAAAACACGGATACTAAGATTAAAAAGAATACGCCATTTGCAAATAGATGAATACGCCATATAGAGAAAAAGTAACATTTTTTTTAATTTAGATAAAAATTAAAAATTGAAAATTAAAATTACGAAAAAGAAATAAATTTAAAGTAATCTGAGCCTCGGCAGATGAATACTCCGTATGTAAAAGTTAGCATACGTCGTCTCCTGGTATATCGAGCAATAGGCCGTATCCAATGGAAGTGAATACGCCATATGTGCAATCTGATAGAAAAACACAGTTAACAGATAAATAATAGATAGAAAATAAAATAAACTAAAAACACAAATAATACAAAAATCTACTAAACTAACTTAAGCTAAATCTACTCCCCGACAGCGGCGCCAAAAATTTGATGTGTCATATTACGCCTAGTTTTATATTTATATTTTTCTGACTTTCCTATTAGGCTAACACTAACGGGTAGTGTACCCGGTCAATCCTAGATAGTTTGGTAAGTATTGGTCGTTCGCAAAGAGAAGTTAAACTTAAATGTTAACCTAGTGAATTTCTACAGTTTTAAAGGGGGTTTTGATTTTAGATTAATTAAAATACAAAAACGATAAAATAAAGTAAACTAATTAAACTACAGTTGTGATCAAGTTAAGAAAAAAGTGCTACCCATATTAATCCTATTACATTTTCATTTGTGCGTTTATAAGTGCAATGACCTAATAACTTATGTTGATGGAATCAGGAACTGCAGATAACATTTCCTATCTATTGTAAACTAAACTGAGGGCTAGTCACGCCTAGTTCTATGAATGCAATCTATATCCTTGAAGCAAATTATCGGTCTACTCATTCACATTCACACAATAAGTGTTTTCCAACTAACCTATACGATTCATCTACGATAACCTATGGCTAGTAGCGAAACCTACTCTTCTCACAAGCTAGCTATTTTGAGAGCACTTATGCTAACTTATTTGTTTTAGTCATTTTCTGTCTAACCTCGGAGGGCCTAATCCACGACTTCTAAGGAAGGGCACACGTGATCCCGTGCCACGGGTACCGACCATAGTGATATGGATTACCTACATAGCTAAAGAGCTACACTATGATAATCTATACAATAGACATAGAATGATAAGCAAACAAACGAACATATTATTTGAATGATAAACATATAAATTATCCAACAAAAATGCATTAAGTCTTTAATAAACGAAATAAAATCAATGTAATATTCATAACATGGCTAACACCTTAGAGTGTTAGCCAATAATCTCAGTAGCAAACACGAAAATAAATGCAAATGATTTGCAAACAAATGACATAATGAAACCGATAAGCAAAGCGAATGAATATACTTCGTGTAGTGATATGGGACCTTCCTCTCCTGATTACTTTACTTTGGAGCTGACTTTTGAGTGTTACAATGCTTCTTTTCATGTCTGGTGGTGGTGGAATGGTATGAAAATACAAAGCTAGGGTTCGGTATTTATAGTTACTCGTATGACGTCCTGATTCGGCGTATTGAGGTCTAATACGCCATATCCCAGATCTCTTGAGTGGGGAATGGGAATGAATATTCCAACATATTCGTACATCATCTTTAAATACGGCGTATTGTTGAAATGTGATACGCCGTATACCTTTTAAATCTTGATACGCTGGACTGGGGATAAGATCTTCAATACGGCGTATGTCCAGAGTTTCATACGCCGTATTCCTTTTTCATTTGACATGGGCTTTGACTGCAAAAGTGTCACACCTCAAAAATGGCGCAACGGGAGGGCATTTACGGGGTATGACTTATTAGTCAAGAACACAAGGTGTCACAATAGAGAAATACTAAATGCATAACATAAGACAGATAATAGTCGCAAACTCCCACAACCAGGATAAGTACAAGGATCCATAATAAACATAAGTCTCAAAGTTAAACATCACTAGGAAATATCAAAATGCAACTCCACGAGATATAACCCGGGGGGGGGGGTCTTGTCTTAAGTCTTGCTAAGCCAGGTCAATACTCAACCTTCTAGTGCAACTTCAGTCTTAGTACCGGAAAATGGATACTCGAAAATGTCAACATAAAGTTGGTGAGCTCGTAGGTTTAGAAATTAAACCACAAAGCTGTGAATAATGAAGTGTAGGACAACAGTGAGCAAGATATACAAATGTGAACCATAGTAAAGATCGCAGACTATCTCAGACTGCAAACACGCATAATTGTTCCACTCATAGTCTGGGTGCCACTTCCCAAATGATGTACTGGGTGCCACTTCCCAAAATGATATACTGGGTGCCACTTCCCAAAATTATACTAACAATGCATCACTAAACAGTTGCGCACGTTCAAGCCAAGTCACACAATTTGAATTCACACAGTAAGGCACATATTGCAATCAAAACACACACATTGTCCAAAATAATGAAAACAATATATCACAGCATGAAAACATTCCAAAGCATTGAGTACCATTTCCACCCCAATATAAAACACGTTAAAAAAGTGGGGCTACGAGAACTCACCTCAATCAAACAAAGCACAAAACACAAATCAACAGTAGTAAGGCACGACAGCAGCTGACACGTTATGGCACTACGGACTCAGCACGACCTAATAATATAAACTTGTCTTAACGTATATCCAAAAGTATAACGGTTTCCAAAAGTTAACTATCCCCAAGTATATTCCATTTCGATTCCAAAATCTCCTTGTTATATCCATTTAATAGCATTTGATATCATCGTGTGTGCAGTGAAGACGCAACATGACTCAAGTGAACTCACACCAAACAATTGACCAAAACATAAACGAATCACAAAACAAGGTCTCCACATAAATATTAATATTCCCATCAATGGTATTTCTCGATTCGCGTGCCCTCGAAACATTTAATATCTCTCATTTATTTAAAAATTCTATTTATAACCTCTCGTTTTAAAATTATAAACTTTCGTTAAATATTAAGCAACAAAATAAGTTTTCGTTAATTAATATTTCACGTACTTAGCCGTTATTATTAATATTCCATTTCTAGTTATATTTATTTCCAAATAAATATTTCTCTAGTTAATATCTGTTTCGAGTCACGAATCCGAGTTTCATTATCTCTCGGGTCAAATAGTCAACCACAATATCCAAATGTCCAAATAAAGTCTAATAAGCATTGTTTCGGCTTGTCGAGGCCACGCCGAGACTAAAAAGTCTCGATGACACTCGACTTGGCTCATAACATCATAATTAGTATTTCAACCTCGCAATATCAATTAAATGTCCAATATATCAACAATAGTTAACGGCCCTAAACCTACAGCTCGTTAATGAATATCTCAAATCAAAATCCAAGTCTCAAGTCTCAACAACATAATAACAACAATATTAGTATCATCACTATGCCGAGACGATTACGGTCTCGGCTTCGAGCTGTGAACAACACAAACAAACCATTCGGACCCGTAGGTCTCTCGGCCACAAATCCAAACGGACCATAAACACTTCCAAAAATTAAATCAATAAAAAAATTAACAAGTATACTCGGCCTAGATCTAAACTCGACCATAGGACTACCAAGGGCATTCAACCCATTCGAATCACAACAAGAACAAACAAATAAAAAGCTAATAATCTAAACCAAACACAGCATAAGCTCGACCTAAGCTTGATACCACAACCACACGACTCGGACTCGAACCCTAACACAAAACCGAGACTAGTACTATGATACCAAACAATTATTAATTTAGTTTTTAGCTTTCTAAAAAGATAACCCTTTGTTTCAACCCAAAACCCACTCGAACTAATTCTTACAACTCGTTATACACGAGTTTACACCCACACCATATCACACGAGTGTGAAAACGGTGTGACCTACCATTTTCTCTCACGGATCTATACAAATCTTCAACAAAAGGAAATGGTGGTGGCGCGTAAATAGAGGTGGTGGATTTCTAGGGCGCGTGTGGTGGTTAAACAAACTAAGGAGGTCACAAGGGTGTGTTTAGTGGTGGTGGTGTGGTGTGACAGTGGGTGGTGGTGGCCGACGGTAGGAGAAGTGGTGGTAGCGGCTAGAGAGAATAAGGGAGAAGGGTATAACCCTAAATGAGTTATAACATCCCTTTTATAACCCAAATGTGCTCTTTTTGCCAACCCTACTAACCACAAGGACCAAACGTGTAACTTAGGTGAGGGGCCTAATTGCCAACTAGCTAAACTTTTTGTTATTATTCCCGGGGCTCGTTTAAGCGCTATAAAATATTCCCGAGGCATTTTTAACTTATGCCGTTAATTTTAAAATCATTTTCCACGAAAAATGACTATAAATACGTATACCTTTGTTACAACGTTAAAATTAACTTATAAAACGTATTATTAAGTTACTATTCATGTCGAATCGCATTGTGTGGTCTAATTCACAAACACACTGTAGGGTCCGTCAGTACCTAAGGATCCTTAAAACAGGATTTGAATACAAATTACACTAAGTGTTAATCAACCGAAAACATAATTAAGTCAATGAGTCACTCAATGAGTTACCTTCAAGATGCTCAGGACGAGTCTAAGAAGAAAGACTCACCACTCAGGGAGGCGAATCTCCCTGATTGTTACTTGAGACAAAGAAGAAGGTAATGGGTTCAGTGAGTGTTGGACAAGAACTCACTGAACCCCAGTCTCCTCAACAACAATATGATTAAAGACCGTAGAACCTGAAGCATGAAAGAAAGGCGGGATTGAGCCGAAAGATTTTTTAGAGATAAGGACAAGTCTTATCGGGCCAGAAACAAACCATCCCTAAAGTGGCTAAAAGTCAAGAAGTGTCAGAACTGACACTCGAAGACTTTTTGGAGCATTCCTATTGGTTCTTGGAAATGACAAATACTGTTGTAGTTGTCAGACATGCCTTCTTATTCTTTATGTATTTTAATCTTCAGGACTCTTAGATGTTTGCCTATAAATAGCAAACAGATGGAGAAAAGTGGGTTAGGTTTTTTTGTGCATTAAAAGCTTAGACTTTCACAAAACCCCTTTTCTCCTACAAAGAGTAACCAATCCCTGAGATAGCTCAGTGGGTCGATATTGTTACCACTTAAGCATAGCTTGAGTTTAGATAGGAGACAAACCATACCTTGTCTATTCAATCCCAAGTGTTTGTTCCGCAAAACACTTGGGTAATAGATTCTTTGATTGATTTCTAATAAGAATTTAAACGTTGAAAAACTTTGTGTTTTTATATTTACGTTTTACTTATCAGTTGTAATTAATCAAATACATTGTATCAGTCATAAACACAATTAGATTAACTTCTTAGTTACTTCTAAGCATGTTAAGGGAACAACAAGTGGTATCAGAGCCTCTGGTTTATAAAATCTTTCAAAAACTAAGAGTGCTCAAGGTTTTTAAAACCAAGATCCTACTATGGCTGATATTAATGTGCCCCAGCTAGTCGATAAAAAGGGTGGAAGCTTTTCAGCTGTTGCCCCCAGACTTGAAGCTGGTAAATTTTGCAAGTGGAAAAAGCGAATGCTTTGCTACTTGACTGGTATGGAACCATACTACATCACTTGTGTCAAAGAAGGTCCTTATGTCCCAAAGACTGCTGAGGGGCTAAACAAGCCTGAAGCTCAGTGGACCATTGATGAGAGAAGGGTGGTCAATCAAGACCAACGCCTGAAAAGCATCATTATATCTTGTCTTCCTGACGATATAATGGAATCAGTCATTAACTGTTCAACAGCCAAGCAAACTTGGGATGACTTGATCAATAGCTTTGAAGGTCCCTCAGATACCAAGGAAAATAGGATCATGGACCTGAAACTTGAGTATAACACTTTCAGAGAAAAGGACTCTGAAAGTCTCTCTCAGACATATACCAGATACAAGACCCTGATAAACGAACTATCAAATGATGGTGTAGTTTTGTCTAAGCATGAGATAAATGTTGGCTTTGTCAACAGTCTCCCTGAGAAGTGGCTAAACTTCTCACAAGGCCTCAGGAATGCTAATCACATTCAGACCCTTGAGCTCCCTGAGATCTATGGGAAGTTTGTCTATGAAGACAACTTAATCTCTAGGAGATACCCAGACTCAAAAGCTCTTGAGACCAAAAAGGCCTTGACCTCCTCACCCATATCAACTGCCTTTTATTCTAATGGTGTTGTGCAGGATTTTCAAGAGGATTATGAAGATGAGATTGATGAAAGAACTGGTGATGAGTACCTAAATGATTTAAACTTGGAATTCCAAGAAAGGGCACTCCTTGCTAATTCAAAACGTTTCATCAAAAGAAATCAGTCCAACTTTTCAAAAGCCAAAGCAAATGAAACCACTGAATGTTTTAATTGTGGTAAAAAGGGTCATTTTGCTAGAGACTGTTATTCAAAAACCATCTCAGAACCCTCTTATAAATTTTCTGGAAACAGTTCCTCAGGAACTCGCAAGTTCCAACCAAGAATGCTTCAGTCGACCCAACATTTTCAAAACAGTAATGTTCAAAAGGGTCAAAAAGACTTTGAAGCTAAGTATAGGAAAGCTAAGGCTAAACTTGCACTTCTTGAAACTAATCCCTCAATGTATCAGGCTGCTAAAACATCCAAACCTGTTCAGACAAAGAACAAGGTTCTTGTAGCAGAAGCTTATGACTGGGACGAAGAAGAGGTCTCCTCAGAAGATGAGGAAATTAGCGTGAGTACACTGATGGCACTTTCTGAAGGTGATCAGGTGGCTGTTGGAAAAAGCCATGCAAGGAATGGAGAGTGGGTGAACATAACCATGAAGAAGGTAAACACTTTACTTTCTATAGATGATAATTATGACTGGCAGTCCTATATGAATTATATTTTTGTAGATCTTAAGTTTGTTGAAGAACAAAGGCTTAACTTGCTTTCAAAATATAACAATCTTGTGTTAGAATTGAATAAGTGTAGAGATAAATTGCTTGTACTAAAACAAGCCAAGTTAGAAAATATTACACTAGAAATTCAAAACACTGAGATTTTGAAGCAAAATCAAGCTCTTCAAAATGAACTTAACAAAGAAAAGGCTGTCATTGAAGGCTGGACTAAAAAGAACCCCAAGGTTTTTGATACTGTGGGTTTAATTCCTAAGAAAACTATAGGAATTGACCAACTCACTGAAACCCCCAGTGAGAGTCACAGTGAAATGGCCTTTTTTCCAGCTGGCATATCTTTTGAGCAAGAAATGAAACCCAAGTCAAATGACTGGATTGTCAGGGACAACCCAGTCAGTAAGTTTCCAAACTTTGAGACTGGAAAAATCTTGCTTCCTGAATGTCAGGCTCTGAAAAATATGCTTGGACTCACTGATCAACCCAGTAGTACTGAGTCAGTCAATGAGTCTGAATCAGAATCATTCACACCACTCCCACCACTGAATATCCTTCAGGGTGTTGCACCATGCTCAGACCTCCCACCATTGGTATACTCTCAGTATTCTCCAAAGGAGAATCCAGGAATGGGAAAAACCATCCTGAAAAGGCAAACCCATGAAGTCTCAGTACATACTGATGACACATCAACTTCAGTCCCTTCAGAAGTAAATACTGAAAGCCTTACTAAAAAATTGATCAGTTGGCTGAGCTTGTCAGGAAGCTGAGTGAGAAGATTGAATCTTCTGAGAAACCTTCTCAATCCAAGAAGAAGGAACCAAAATCAGCTTCCTCAAGCACCAAACCAAAACCCTGAAAAGATGTGAACTGTGTCTGTAATACCTAAAATTTCAAAACATTCAAAATGACCAAAATACCCTTGAACTTAAAATTTCAATTAATAATTAAATAAAACGCCAAATAAATCTCAAACTCTTGGAAATGAGCAACATATGAAGTAAGATAATTTTGCTACTACATTTTAACATTTTACAATATACAAAATTTAATGGTCACCTACAAAAAAATAATATGTATACCGAAAATTGTATTTAATGATTTAATTGTATTTATAGATCATTTAAAAGAGATAAACATCAATATTGTAAGGAAATAAATTGCAAAACTAGCAAATTGATTTGTTCCTATCATTATGGGCCGAGATTATTGCCCTCTCCTCCATATCACACGGTATTTTATTTATTTCCCAATTTATTCCATACGAAAACCCTAAATCACACACACAAAACTCTCTCTTCATCTCACGATTTTTCTGGAGGCTGTGGTTATTTTTCCTGGGTTCAAACACGTCCAAGGAAGGAGGGAAAAATAGTGCTAAGGTGCTGGGTCACTAGTTTTGATCGTAGGAGTTTTTGTGTGTCGAATTGTTTTAGCCGAGAAGAACAAAAACTCCCATGACTTGTCCACTCGTTCTAAACTTCATCTGGTATTTTTCTTGTGCTCTTTACATCATATAAGACTCATATAAAATGGCTGAATCAAACCATGCACGTTAAATTGATCATAGTAATCATAGATGTTAAAAACACGAATAAAATCCAAATCGGTTCATACGAATTTTCTGGGATTCAAATCTATTTTATCTGAGTTCTATAATTATCATATAGCTCTGGAAAAATGTTTATTTCATTTGTTGAAGCCTAAATAATCTGTGATTGAATTTATTTTGTAATCGGGTTTTAAGAAAAATAAGGAGAAAATAGAAAACCTAATCGAATCGAATTAGGGTTTGTGTCTTATGATTAAATCTGATTAATTAATGTGTTATTATGATGTTTTAATGATTTGCTAATGATTGGATAAACTAGGGTTAGGGTTTTGCAATTAAAAAGTTATACCGATTGGAATATAAAAACTATAAGGGTGTGTTTTGTAATTATTGAAACATGAGGGATATTTTTGTAAGTCATTTTGGATCTGGGGTGAAACGTAAAAAATATAATATAAGGGTGCTATGTGTAAAAATTGCAAGTAAAAGGTTTATTTAGTAATTATATCATTCGAATTGTAATTATTTAAAATAGAGGGACTAAAAGTGTAAATTCTGGAAACTTGAAGGTGATTCGTATAAATGATGATATAAAGGGTGTAATGTGTAATTTTGGAGATTTAAAGGCTTAATGTGTAATTATTAATAATTTGGGATTCGAATTGTATTTTATGAAATTAAGGGACTTGTTTTGTAAATTATGAAACTTGAAGGGTAATTCGTACCATTTGTTAAATTGAGGAGTAATTGTGTAAATTGGTAAAATTAAAGGCTTGATGTGTAAATATAAATATGGTAAAGGTTAAATTGTGATTTATGTAATTATAGGGTTTCTTTTGTAATTTAATTAATAAAAGGGACTAACTTGTAAAATTGTTAACATTAAAGGATTGGAATTGTAATTGTAATAAACTTTTGCATTTTGGACCTTAACTTTGGCATATTTGCATTTAAAACCCTAAAATATGGAGAGTTGTCATATTTATCCCTAAACTATTGTAAATTGCTAAAATGAACCCTATTTCCATAATAATGCTTATTTAATGACTTAACTTAAATTATAATAGTTAAAACTTACTAATTTTGGAAACCTGCTAATTATGGAAAGTTACTAAAAATGGAAAGCCGACCTAAAAGAGAAATCTGATTTGAATAATGTATTGATAATAAGACAATCATGAATGCGTGTAGATTCGCTGGAGATGGAGTTTGCTTCCGGTCTTTATATTCTAGTTGTATTTTCACTTGCGGTATAAGGTACAGATATTCTACCCTTTCTCAGTAAGGGTGTCTCTCTCATGACTTTGATCTTTGATTCTGATTCGTTATAGGATTCCCTAAGCCATTGCTATGTTCCCCTTTGATTTGCGAACCTTGCTTTGTTTCTCTCTCTGGAATTGTGAACCTTTGATATGATCCATTTGATTTGAACCTAGCTATGAACCCTTTGCTATGATCCCTTCGTTTTGACCCTTTGCCATGAACCATTGATCTGACCCTACTGATATTGACCTTTCTGATATTGAACCTTCTGATATTTGACCTTCTGATATTGAACCTACTGATATTGACCTTTCTAATATTGGACCTTCTGATATTGAACCCTCTGATATGAACTTCTGATATGGACTTTCTGATATAACTGAAATGGAATTGGACCTGAACTACTTAATATGAAACCGAACTGGATACTGGATATTTGATACTTGACCATTGACCCACAGTTTGAGACTACGAGCCATAACTAGGCATGAGGGTTTCATGTCCATGTCATTGATGCACCGATGGCATGACTCTAGGGCAGGAGAGTGATGACCTGTCCCGTCCCTGATTTGTTACTGATTTATTACGTAGAGGCAGACTTTGGCCACCTGGGGCGTATGGATGCATCCTAGATTTGTACTGTATACTGTTACTGTTACTGTTATATACTGTATTACTGGTGACTGATGGTGTGTGCGATACACGTCTTTCACATACTGGGAGCTGATCACTCCATTTACTGATTGAGGACTCCCCTCATGATTACTGGTTACTGAGAGGTCTCCCCTCTATATGATTATATGGTTTCATGATTATACTAATACTGTTTTTGTTACTGGGCTCGTAGTGGATTTCTGTTTTCCTGCACCTTATGACCTTTACCTTTCACTACTGTTACCATTTACTTATGCCTTAACTCTGACTGATTCATATTTCATTTACTGTTCTTTATTCTGTACTACTGCTTTGTTATCGTTATATCTGTTCACTGAGCTCTCGTAGCTCAGCCGCATTTCTTTTCCTGCGGCAGGTTTAGTTTGGAAGCTGGGTATGAGTGGAGAGTACCTTGGACTTAGAAGACCTTATTAGCTATTTTTGAATCAGATGACTAGAAGAGCTTGTTTTCAGACTTAGAAGTTATTGTATTTCTCTTTGTAACCTTGTAGTTTCAGATCTTCCATTGTAACCATTGAAATTCTATTGTATTATTTATGTCATATGCTTGTGTTTGTTCTGATATGAAACCATTATTGTGACATCTTTACCCTTGTCGGGTTGGGGTGTTACAATTTATGGTATCAGAGCACAGGCTGCGACTTGTAATACATTTACCCTTGACCTGTGAATTTTGGACCATTAGGCTTCCCCTGTAAGAACATAGGAGAACACCTTGAGAACTTGCTTTAGGAATTCTTGATACGAACTTAAGTTTTGACCAGTGAGGAATGGGTAGACTATAAGGTATTTGTTTAAGTATCATTGCTTCCGCATCACTATGATTCGTGCCTTGCTTTTGGTTAGAGCCTGTTGAGTAGTTTTGTTTTCCCTCTTGACTATGACATTTGATCTTGTTGACCCCTGAGACTATAGAAGTACTAGGTAGATTAAGATAGGTTGTTTTGCTTACGACTCAAGATAAAGTATGATCATCATGAAGGCATATTTATGTGGTGCTAGTATTATGACGCCTGGCCAACGTGATAATACTTACACCATATAACGTGCCCTCATTGTGGCCATAGGATGTCTTGGGGAGTACCTAAGAAGTTTAGAATTTGATCTCCGTTTGTTTATCCGTGATTAGTGAGACTTTAGGTTCATTCTACCTATGCGTGTACTCTACCTTCGTTCATTAGATATCTGGATGAGTTTGGACTCTCGTTTTGCATTCTGTTGACCTCAGTTATAAATCTTGAACTCTTGTAGAGCTCTCTACTGTTGATACAGTTAAATTGATCTGAAATCTTGTTCGTATTTCCATATGAGCTTTTCTTTTTGGAAGAACCTCTCCGAGCGTGAGAATGTTGGCGACGATCTCTTGCGATTTGCTACGACTTCGTCTAACTTTGTGACTTCAAATTTCGAGGACGAAAATTTTCTTTTAGAGGGGAAGAAGTTGTAATACCTAAAATTTCAAAACATGCAAAATGACCAAAATACCCTTGAACTTAAAATTTCAATTAATAATTAAATAAAACGCCAAATAAATCTCAAACTCTTGGAAATGAGCAACATATGAAGTAAGATAATTTTGCTACTACATTTTAACATTTTACAATGTACAAAATTTAATGGTCACCTACAAAAAAATAATATGTATACCGAAAATTGTATTTAATGATTTAATTGTATTTATAGATCATTTAAAAGAGATAAACATCAATATTATAAGGAAATAAATTGCAAAACCATCAAATTGATTTGTTCCTATCATTATGGGCCGAGATTATTGCCCTCTCCTCCATATCACATGGTATTTTATTTATTTCCCCATTTACTCCATACGAAAACCCTAAATCACACACACAAAACTCTCTCTTCATCTCACGATTTTTCTGGAGGCTGTGGTTATTTTTCCTGGGTTCATACACGTCCAAGGAAGGAGGGAAAAATAGTGCTAAGGTGATGGGTCGCTAGTTTTGATCGTAGGAGTTTTTGTGTGTCGAATTGTTTTAGCCGAGAAGAACAAAAACTCCCATGACTTGTCCACTCGTTCTAAACTTCATATGGTATTTTTCTTGTGCTCTTTACATCATATAAGACTCATATAAAATGGCTGAATCAAACCATGCACGTTAAATTGATCATAGTAATTATAGATGTTAAAAACACGAATAAAATCCAAATCGGTTCATACGAATTTTCTGGGATTCGAATCTATTTTATCTGAGTTCTATAATTATCATATAGCTCTGGAAAAATGTTTATTTCATTTGTTGAAGCCTAAATAATCTGTGATTGAATTTATATTGTAATCGGGATTTAAGAAAAATAAGGAGAAAATAGAAAACCTAATCGAATCGAATTAGGGTTTGTGTCTTATGATTAAATCTGATTAATAAATGTGTTATTATGATGTTTTAATGATTTGCTAATGATTGGATAAACTAGGGTTAGGGTTTTGCAATTAAAAAGTTATACCGATTAGAATATAAAAACTATAAGGGTGTGTTTTGTAATTATTGAAACATGAGGGATATTTTTGTAAGTCATTTTGGATCTGGGGTGAAACGTGAAAAATATAATATAAGGGTGCTATGTGTAAAAATTGCAAGTAAAAGGTTTATTTAGTAATTATATCATTCGAATTGTAATTATTTAAAATAGAGGAACTAAAAGTGTAAATTCTGGAAACTTGAAGGTGATTCGTATAAATGATGATGTAAAGGGTGTAATGTGTAATTTTGGAGATTTAAAGGCTTAATGTGTAATTATTAATAATTTGGGATTCGAATTGTATTTTATGAAATTAAGGGACTTGTTTTGTAAATTATGAAACTTGAAGGGTAATTCGTACCATTTGTTAAATTGAGGAGTAATTGTGTAAATTGGTAAAATTAAAGGCTTGATGTGTAAATATAAATATGGTAAAGGTTAAATTGTGATTTATGTAATTATAGGGTTTCTTTTGTAATTTAATTAATAAAAGGGACTAACTTGTAAAATTGTTAACATTAAAGGATTGGAATTGTAATTGTGATAAACTTATGGATTAAAATGAATAACTTGTAATATTTGCATTTTGGACCTTAACTTTGGCATATTTGCATTTAAAACCCTAAAATATGGAGAGTTGTCATATTTATCCCTAAACTATTGTAAATTGCTAAAATGAACCCTATTTCCATAATAATGCTTATTTAATGACTTAACTTAAATTATAATAGTTAAATCTTTCTAATTATGGAAACCTGCTAATTTTGGAAACCTGCTATAAATGGAAAGTTACTAAAAATGGAAAGCCGACCTAAAAGAGAAATCTGATTTGAATAAGGTATTGATAATAAGACAATCATGAATGCGTGTAGATTCGCTGGAGATGGAGTTTGCTTCCGGTCTTTATATTCTAGTTGTATTTTCACTTGCGGTATAAGGTACAGATATTCTACCCTTTCTCAGTAAGGGTGTCTCTCTCATGACTTTGATCTTTGATTCTGATTCGTTATAGGATTCCCTAAGCCATTGCTATGTTCCCCTTTGATTTGCGAACCTTGCTTTGTTTCTCTCTCTGGAATTGTGAACCTTTGATATGATCCATTTGATTTGAACCTAGCTATGAACCCTTTGCTATGATCCCTTCGTTTTGACCCTTTGCCATGAACCATTGATCTGACCCTACTGATATTGACCTTTCTGATATTGAACCTTCTGATATTTGACCTTCTGATATTAAACCTACTGATATTGACCTTTCTAATATTGGACCTTCTGATATTGAACCCTCTGATATGAACTTCTGATATGGACTTTCTGATATAACTGAAATGGAATTGGACCTGAACTACTTAATATGAAACCGAACTGGATACTGGATATTTGATACTTGACCATTGACCCACAGTTTGAGACTACGAGCCATAACTAGGCATGAGGGTTTCATGTCCATGTCATTGATGCACCGATGGCATGACTCTAGGGCAGGAGAGTGATGACCTGTCCCGTCCCTGATTTGTTACTGATTTATTACGTAGAGGCAGACTTTGGCCACCTGGGGCGTATGGATGCATCCTAGATTTGTACTGTATACTGTTACTGTTACTGTTATATACTGTATTACTGGTGACTGATGGTGTGTGCGATACACGTCTTTCACATACTGGGAGCTGATCACTCCATTTACTGATTGAGGACTCCCCTCATGATTACTGGTTACTGAGAGGTCACCCCTCTATATGATTATATGGTTTCATGATTATACTGATACTGTTTTTGTTACTGGGCTCGTAGTGGATTTCTGTTTTCCTGCACCTTATGACCTTTACCTTTCATTACTGTTACCATTTACTTATGCCTTAACTCTGACTGATTCATATTTCATTTACTGTTCTTTATTCTGTACTACTGCTTTGTTATCGTTATATCTGTTCACTGAGCTCTCGTAGCTCAGCTGCATTTCTTTTCCTGCGGCAGGTTTAGTTTGGAAGCTGGGTATGAGTGGAGAGTACCTTGGACTTAGAAGACCTTATTAGCTATTTTGAATCAGATGACTAGAAGAGCTTGTTTTCAGACTTAGAAGTTATTGTATTTCTCTTTGTAACCTTGTAGTTTCAGATCTTCCATTGTAACCATTGAAATTCTATTGTATTGTTTATGTCATATGCTTGTGTTTGTTCTAATATGAAACCATTATTGTGACATCTTTACCCTTGTCGGGTTGGGGTGTTACAGTGTCACTTTACCAATCATTTCACTGATGATTGTTATAGAATCTTTTACTGCATGATTTGCAAAAAGGAAGATCACATGACCTCTGATCACAAATCGTATACAGCCACATCAAAGATGGCAGGCTTTAAAATACCCTTCTGATTCTAAACAGAAGCAAAAGGCCAAGCCTTTTGCACCTTACCCTCACTGTGGGTTCAATGACCACCTTCCTAAGGATTGTCTAATGGACAATAGTTGTGAAATTTGTGGAGATCCCACTCATGACACCTCAGGACATGATAAGGTCATTCAGACCAGAAGAGATATGACCTAGTCATCCTCTCAGTCTACTGAGTCTACCTCTGCAATCAAATGCAAAACCTATGGTAGCTCAGTCCACTCAACCACTGACCATGAATCAATTGTCACTTTTAGAAAGACCACCAAAGTCAAGCCCTCCAAGATGTGGAGTCCTAGAAAGAACTAAATCAGTTTACCACTTGTGTAGAGGCATGCCACGGAGCCTGTTTGGCATCTAGATAGTGGATGTTCAAGGAGCATGACTGGTGTGAAAGAGTATCTGCACAAATATGTGGATGAATCAGGACCCAAAGTGATATTTGTTGATAATTCATCATGTCTCACTGAAGGTTATGGTTCAGTAAACTGCAATGGTATAATCTTTACTAGGAAAGCTTATGTTAATGGTCTTAAATATAACTTTATCAGTGTCAGTCAACTATGTGATGCAAAATACATAGTTCAGTTTGATGATAAGCAAGGAACCATCTTCAATGCTAATAAGAAAGTTGTCCTTATTGCACCAAGAAGACAAGATGTTTATGTGTTAGACATGTCCAGTCTAACTCAGAATGGAACTTGTCTCTTTCTTAAGGCAACTGAAACCCTCAACTGGCTTTGGCATAAGAGACTTTCCCACCTGAACTTCAAAAACATAAACAATCTTGTGAAACAAAACAAGGTCCTTGGCTTAACATCACTTGTGTTTTCAAAGGATAAACCATGCTTTGCCTGTGAAAAAGGTAAACATCATAGAGCATCCTTTAAAACCAAAATAAACTTTTCCATCAGGAATTGCCTTCATCTTCTCCATTTGGATCTCTTTGGGCCCATCAGTGCTAGATCCATTAGCCATGAGAAGTATACTCTGGTCATTGTGGATGAATACTCAAGATACACTTGGGTATACTTCCTGATCAAAAAGAGTCAGGCAGCTGAAACAATCATGTCCTTTGTCAGGAATATTGAAAATTAAAATGACATTAAAGTCAAACAGATTAGGACTGACAATGGAACAAAGTTCAAAAACTATGAACTTGAATGTTTCTGTGATGAGAAAGGAATTTCCCAAAATTTTTCTTCTCCTTACACACCTGAACAAAATGGTGTTGCTGAAAGGAAGAATAGAACACTCATTGAAGCTGCCAGGACAATGCTAAATGGATCAGTCCTTTCCAAACACTTTTGGACTGAAGCAGTCAAAACTGCCTGTTATACACAAAACAGATCCATCATTGTCAAGAGACATAGCAAAACCCCTTATGAGTTATTCAAGGGAAGGATCCCTGACATCAGCTACCTTCATGTCTTTGGGTGTCCTGTGTTTGTTCATAATAACAAGGATCACTTAGGGAAATTTGATGCCAAAGCTGATGATGGATACTTCCTAGGATACTCACTTGTCTCAAAGGCCTTCAGGGTGTTCAACACAAGGAGACAACAAACTGAGGAAACATTCCATGTTACCTTTGATGAGAGCACTGATGCAATCAGTGTCTCTAACACCTCAGTGGAAGAGATAGGCATTGATGATTCATCAAAATATCCTCCTGATGAACATCATCCTGACAATGGCCCTTCCACTAAGTACCAAGAAAATGCTGACATCTCCTTTTACATCATCCCTCACAACCTTCCTTACCCCACCATCACTGAGTTTGTTGAAGCACAAAAAAGTACTGATACAATCATTCAGTCTGAACACAGTGCTCAGGAACCAAACAATCACAGTAATGAGTCAACCCACTCAGACTCTCATAATGCTGAAGATCATCACGTGTCTGATCCTGACCCTACCCATCAGGCCTCCTCGAGTTCTAATCAGTTCCCAAGACCTCAGGACAGTTGGACTAGGTCTTAGGATATAGAACTTGTGAATATAATTGGAGAGCCTACTGAAGGCATGCTCACTAGAAGCATGGCTACTAGTCTTAGAGCAACCTCTGCCAATGAATGCCTATTTGTGGACTTCATCTCCACAATTGAACCCAAAAGTGTCAAAGAAGCATTTACACACCCAAGTTGGGTTCAGGCCATGCATGATGAACTGGAACAATTTGACAGAAACAAGGTAATGACCTTGGTCAAATGTCCTGAAGATGTTTCAGTAATTGGCATAAAATGGGTGTTCAAAAAAAATTTGATGAAAATGGCATAGTCATTAAAAACAAAGCCAGACTTGTAGCCAAAGGCTATAATCAACAAGAAGGCATTGACTATGAAGAAACATTTGCACCAGTGGCAAGGATGGAAGCCATCAGGATCTTCCTTGCATTTGCTACCAACATGAACTTCAAAGTGTACCAAATATATGTTAAAAGTGCATTCTTAAATGGCTCACTGAAAGAAGAAGTTTATGTTCAACAACCCCCGGGATTTGAAAGTAGTGAGTTTCCTGACTATGTCTGCAAGCTTAACAAAGCCCTTTACGGACCGAAACAAGCACCCAGGGCATGGTATGAAACCCTCTCAGCCTTCCTGATCCAAAACAAATTTGTTAGAGGCAAGATAGAAAACACATTGTTTATCTACAGGACAAATAATGATGTCATACTTGTACAAGTGTATGTTGATGATATCATCTTTGGCTCAACAAGTTATAAACTTTGCAAACAGTTTGAAAAATTGATGGCAAAGAAATTTGAAATGAGCATGATGGGAGAACTGACTTACTTCCTTGGTCTGCAAATCAAGCAGACTGATAAAGGAACCTCTATCAGTCAAGAGAAGTATGTCAGGAGCCTACTGAAGAAGTATGAGCTCAGTGACTGTGCCTCAGTTAAAACTTACATGGTCCCCCCAAACAACCTTGGTCCTGACCTTACTGGAAAACCAGTGAATCAAACTCTTTTTAGAGGAATGATTGGGTCACTGTTGTACCTACTTGCATCAAGGCCTAATATCCAATTCTCAGTGTGCTTATGTACCAGATATCAATCTGACCCAAGAGAATCTCATCTCACAGCTGTGAAAAGGATACTCAGGTACCTGAAAGGTACTCCAAACCTTGGATTATACTATCCAAAATGTTCAGGCTTTGATCTCAAAGGATACTCAGACTCTGACTATGCTGGATGCAACATGGACAGAAAATGCACCTCAGGCTCCTGCCAAATCCTTGGTGGGAAAGTAGTCTGTTGTAGTGCTAAGAAGCAACAATCAGTTGCCATGTCCTCAGCTGAAGCTGAATATGTTGCAGCAGCCAGTTGTTGTGCAAATGTACTCTGGATGAAAAGTCAACTCAGTGACTATGGAATTCAGTACAAGATGGTTCCCATCTTTTGTGATAACACAAGTGCAATTGCCATCTCTAACAACCCTGTTCTTCATCAGAGAACAAAACACATTGATATTAGATATCACTTCATCAGGGACCATGTCATAAATGGTGACATTGAATTACACTTCATTCCTACTGAATATCAGCTAGCTGATATATTCACCAAACCATTGGATGAACCAACTTTCACAAGACTGAAAGCTGAATTAGGAATGTTGGATATTGAGATTCAGTCCACTGATTGAATCCATCCAACTAAGTGTAAATTCTGAAAACCCCAGGTCCCTGACTCAATGTGTTCCTCAGTGAATAAGATTACTGAATCACCTACCTTGAACCCTTGAACCTCAGGAACTAAACCCAAGTCCTGAACAAGCAGGTTCACTGAATGAAGAATCATTCAGGGCCCTCAGAAGACATTCAATGCTAACTTAAATGCTCTAAGTATCTAGTTAGTAAATGTCCAAGGTTGCTAACTGAACTCTTATTTAATATAAGAATATTTGTTCTTTTACCTTTCTGACATACACCGCATGGGCCCCCACTTTCCCACTTAGCATTTAATGCCTCTCTAATCACATAACAGATATGTGATGACTCAACCCTGTAAATCACACTTTTTGCAGACGGCACAACTGTTCACCTCGACAGTTGCGCAAAACAGGTTAAGGGGAGTGGTTGAGCATTAAATGCGGTTCTCAAACATTTTTATACAAAACAGTTTTCAAAAATCTCTTTTGAGAAATTAAAAACCACTTAATGCCCAAAACACCCTCCACTCCATTTCCCTATAAATACCCCAAACCAAATAACACACATACGCTTTTTGAAAATCTTAAGCAAACTCTTGTCCTTTTTTTTCTTTCACAAAAAAAACAATCGTGTGTGTGTTCTTAGCCTTTAGAAACCTAGACCATCCTTGTAACCCAGACTTACCAAACAAAAATGGCTACTTCTAAAGCTATCACATACGCCCCAAATGTGGAATTCCTCATGGAGGGCGTAAACATGACCAAGAACAACGTGGTAGGAAACTTTGCCTACCCCTAAAAGTTTTGGGCGTACAAGAGTGTAGTTAAATACCTTCAAAACTGCTTTCTTGCTACGGTGTTCACAAAGACCCCCTCAGTCATATACAATGACTATTTGAGGGAATTTTGGTGTACAACAGTGGCAACTAGCCTTGAAGACACCAAAGACTCAATTATCACGTTCTCAGTGATGAATGGGAGAAGGACCCTCTCCCTAGATTACCCAACCTTCATCAAGGCCACAGGTCTTGATTTCACTGAGAACTATGAGCCCAACCCCACTGACCAAGAAGTAAAGGCCGAATTGCTTTTACTAGGGCCACATGACCCAAAACAGCCTGATGTGGCCTCAGGATCCCTTTTGGCCAAAGCGCCTATCGTCAAAACCTGGTTCCATCCTGTCTGGAGGATCTTGATGACTTTTGTCATTCAGGTCCTTGGGGGAAATAAATCCTCCACGGAGAAATTGAACTCATCACAACAATTGATGGTGTTCAGTCACTTGGAGGGTAGAAAAATTGACATCGGAGGAATAATCTTCCGTGACCTCATGGCCAAGCTCTCAGGAAAATCTAGGCAAAAACACTTGTCTTACCCTAGGTTCATTTCCTGTGTGCTTCAGGATTTACTTGGCTTTGATTATATTTGGCCTGACGTTCAAGGATCTAAACCTGACGTCCTACACAAGGCCAATTATACGAGTGGCATTACTGAGGTACAACCAGTCGCCTTGACCAACTACATGTTGGTAATCATTCAGGGTGCAAACGCTATCTCACCCTGATAATCGTGTTAAATACGTCACAAAAGTCAAACCTCTCACGAAGAAAAGTCAACTCGAGACGATTTAACGCAACAATCAATTGTAATAAACCGGATAAGTGTATACCCGGGTCGTAGTCCCAACGAGGTGTGAAATTGAGGATATCGTTTTAGGTTCAGAATTAAAATGCTTGAAAAGACGAGGGTCACTTGGGTTACTAATATCTACTAAAACGAAAATCAAATAACGTAAACCGGAAACTAATAACGAGTAAAAACGTAACAATCTATGAAAATTAACCCTACGGATACCAAATTAATTTTCCTACGTCCTAAATGACAAAAGATTTTAAAAAAAAAAAAAAAGAATTTTTTTTTTTTTTTTTTTAAAGAATTATATTTTTTTGACTTTTTAATAATTAAATACGAATTAAAAACTAATTAAAAGAAAATAAATGATTAAAAATACTAAACGAAAAGAGAAAATTCTGAAATTTTTTGTAAAAATACTTTATGTTAAACTGAAGCTAGGAAAAATGTAAAAGAGGTCCTGTAACACCCCAACCCGACAAGGGTAAAGATATCACAACAATGGTGGCATATCAGAAGTCACAGAACATTCAATAAATAAAACATCATAAGTCTTAACATTAAATCCAAAATAAGCCAACATGACTTAAATCAAAATGCAAGACAAAATGACTCAAGTACAAAATCCAATATTCAAATGCCTAAACAATGGCATATCAAAATAAATAGAAGTTCAAATGGTAGAGCTAAACAACTAAGGTCAACTCCAAAATAGATCGCTCTCATCCCAAAGCTAAACCCAGCTCCTAGCTTAAGTACCTGCCGCAGGAAAAGAAATGCGGCTGAGCTTCAAAAGCCCAGTGAACAGATATATAGATAACGGGAACAAATAGCAGGTAGCGAATATATAAGCAAATCAGGAAATACAAAAGCATACCGACACGAAGTCAAATGAAAGGAATGAGGAATGAATCATGAATAAAAGAAAAGAACAAAGTGAGTAAGATTTAAGGAAAACAAAACACAGCAATTCATCACGAGCCCAGACTACGTACAATACCATAGCATACTAATATAATAAAACATACCTGTGTAGAGTGATCAGCTCTCAGACAAAGTGAAAGACGTGTATCGCACACACAATCAGTCACCAGATATAATAATCATAATCATATAAAATATACAGATAACAGGTCAAATCTAGAGTGCACCCATACGCCCCACAGACAAATCAATAATCATAATTATAATGGCCATAGCAAGTAATAAATAAGGGACGGAACATGTCTCACTCTCCTGCCCTAGAGTCATGTCAGAGGTGCGTCAATGACATGGACATGAAACCCTCATCCCTAGTGATTGGCTCGTAATATCAAACTGTAGGTCAAAGGTCGGGCGTACTATCAAATAATCAAAATTATATCTTAAGGGTACATGGCAAAAGATTCAAATCAAGACCACATCGAAAGTTCACAAACAAAAGGGAACATAGCAGTGGTATAGGGAATCCTAATAAGGAAATGAATTCTGAAAGAAAAGGGAATGAAAAGCCCTTACTGAAAGGACGGAATATCTGTACCTTATTAGCAAAGCAAAAGACAAGAAAGCAAACACGAAGCAGAAATCAGGGCTTCTCCTTCTTCACACCTAAAGAAGTAGAAGACGGAATTATGAATTATTCATACTTAGATTATTACTTTTAGTTTACTTATCCATTTTGTAACTTTCCAGTTTTAGTAAGATGTTAATATTCCAGATTAGATTAAGTCCTTATTTCAAGATCATTGTGGAATTAAGGTACCTTTTATCAAGTTACAGAAGTTTAGGGTTTTAATTGTAAATTCATTAGACTCAAAGGTTTAAAATGAAAATACTTTAAGTTACTGATTTAATCCCTATGATACCTATATTTACCAAACAAGTACTTTATTTCACAAGTTTACAGAACATCACCTCAGAATTATATGAAGTACGAATTAGACCCTCAAAAGTTAATAATTACACAATTGGTCCCTTAACTTTACAAAACTTACAATTTAAATCATAATTTATTTATAATTACATATCAATCCCATAAATACTCAAATTTACCCATTACACCCTTAATGACATTATTTACTCAGATTAACTTCAAGTTTCCCAAATTTACACTTTTAGTCCTTCTACTTTAATTAATTTCAAATCGACACTTATAAATATAGTTAATTCATTTTCTTGCAACATTTACACTTAGGACCCTCAAGTTATATTTTTCTCACATTCCTACTGACTTATATCACATTACAAAAATATCCCAGAAGTTTCAAAGTTGGCAAAACAAGCCCTTATACTTTTAATTACAAATCGTATAGACTTTTATTATACCAAAACAAACCCTAGTTTTATCCAATCACTATGTTATCATTATACAATCATTAATTACATTAATTACATCAGATCTATTCATATAAACCCTAACCCTAATCAATTCTAGGGTTTATTCTTATTTTTCTTTGTTTTTCGAATAATCCAATTATAAACAATAATTCGCATCAATTATTTTGAGTTTCTATAAATCACATGGTTATTTTTCTAAGCTTATATTATCAGTATAGGACATGTAAAAATTATAGTTACACCTCAGAAAAATCGAATGACATTATTTGGAAATTATGTGTGTTTTAACTCTTATAATTTCGTACGCTTTGTTTAGCTTGCATGATCCATGTTTAACATTTTTACAGAGTTATATACAACATATAGATCATTAGAAAAATGCTAGATCAATTATAGAATGTAAGGATTAGGCGTAGGATTTTATACCTATCGAGCGAAGTAAATCGAACAAAATAAAACACCACGATCGAACTAAGGCTTCCACAACTCGACTCCTATTTTTCTTGGCTTCCTTACACCTCAATGGACTCCAGAAAATTGCTTGCTCAGTTCCAAAAAGTCGAATGGAGGCTTGGTCGAATTATGTGTGTCGATCTAGGGTTTTCGGAATTAGGGTTTGTGAAAAATAAAATGGTTTGTGTTTTGTGCTTTATGAAACCGACTAGGAGGGGGGATATACTCCAGATTTTCGGCCCAATAAGTTGGCTCAAGATCACACTTTGATTTGGTGTATAATTCCTATATTTATTTTGTAATTATCTTAAACAAAATGATTTTATAAAATATATATTAAGTTCATTTAATTAATTTTCGGATCATATATAAATGTATATGTGATTTTGTAATTTTTGTATATTCAAAGTAATGTAATGTTGTCCTAGAAATTGAATTACTTGATATGTAGTTCGTTTTCAGAAGTTTGGAATTGTTTCAGAATTTTATAAGTTATTTATTTAGGTTTTATAGTTTCAGGGGTAATTTGGTCTTTTTACAGGTTATCTGAATTTCAGGTATTACAACTTCTTCCCCACTAACAAAAAAAATTTCGTCCTCGAAATTTGCAGGAAGTAGAAAGAAAAGAAAAGAAAAGCAAGCGGAAAACAAACGAAGGAGAACGGAAAACAAAACAAGGACATACCGGATTAAAACGAGAATTGCGGATAACTAGCTCGTATTGACTCTTCAGTTTCCCAGGTAGCCTCACGCTCCGGGTGATTCTTCCAAAGAATCTTTACGAACGGGATAACTTTGTTTCTCATGACTCGTTCCTGACGGTCCAGAACCGCTTCCGGTTCTTCAGACAAGGACATATCAGGCCGGATCTGATCAAGTGGATAAGATACAACATGCAGTGGATGATAATTGTATCCTCTCAGGAGAGATACATGGAAAACATTATGCACATGAGATAGCTGAGGAGGTAAGGCCAAACGATAAGAGACCTCCCCAATACGCTCCAGGATTTCGAACGGTCCAATAAATCGAGGACTCAACTTGCCCTTGATTCCAAAACGCCTGACACCACGGAAAGGAGATACTTTCAGGAATACCCGATCACCTACATTAAATTCTAGATCCTGACGGTGCTTATCAGCATAACTTTTCTGGCGAGCACGCGACTCTTTCAGTTTCTCTCTAGCAACAGCTACCTTTTCATTTGTGATCTCAATCATCTCAGTTCCGTCAATCAGACGTTCACCTACTTCATTCCAACAAACAGGAGCCCTACATTTCCTACCATACAACATCTCGAAGGGAGCCATTCGAATACTCGCATGCCAACTGTTATTATACGCAAACTCTACCAAACACAAGTACTCATCCCAACTACCTGTCCATTCCAACGCACAAGCTCTTAACATGTCTTCCAAAGTCTGAATGGTCCTCTCAGACTGACCATCAGTTTGGGGATGAAATGCAGTACTGATCTTAAGGCGAGCGCCCCAAGCTTTATGAAGTCCCTTCCAAAAACGCGAAGTGAAACGAGGATCACGATCTGAAACAATAGACGAAGGCATACCATGCAATCGAACGATCTCTTGCTGGAAAACTTCCGCCAACTTACTGACGCTATAGGTCATACGGATAGGTAAGAAATGAGCAGATTTAGTTAGCCGATCAACGACCACCCAAATCGCATCATGTCTTTTACGAGTAACAGGCAGACCACAAACGAAGTCCATGGAAATCTCATCCCATTTCCATGTAGGAATTTCCAAAGGTTGCAACAGTCCACTAGCTCGCTGATGCTCAATCTTAACTTGCTGGCAGGTCATGCATCTAGCGACAAATAACGCCACGTCTTGCTTCATACCATTCCACCATAAATGTTGCTTAAGATCCCGATACATCTTGGTAGAACCATGATGGATAGCGAAAGGAGAACTGTGAGCCTCAGTCAACACAGCCTCACGCAAGTCGGAATCATTAGGCACGCATAAATGATCCTCATACCAGACAACTCCATCGTCATCAACTCTAAACTCAGTTTGCTTACCCTCTTCCACATTCTGAACTATAGCCCAGAGCTCACCATCATCCTTCTGAGCCTCTTTAATACGCAACATCAGATTTGACTCAATCTTTAAACTAGCCCAGTAACCAACATCCCGCCGAAAACATAACTCAACATCCAAACGCTCCAAATCCTTGAGGACATGCGGATCAATCTCTAAACTAGCAATCACTCCAGATTTCCGACTAAGTGCATCTGCAACCACATTAGCCTTACCTGGATGATACTGGATGTTCGTGTCATAATCTTTCAGAAGCTCCAGCCATCGCCTCTGCCTCATATTAAGCTCCTTCTGAGTAAAGATGTATTTGAGGCTCTTGTGATCAGTGAAGATATCACATGATTCACCATACAAGTAATGCCTCCAGATCTTCAATGCAAAAACTACAGCTGCCAATTCCAAATCATGAGTTGGATAGTTTTCCTCATAGGGTTTCAGTTGCCTCGAAGCATAGGCAATCACCTTGCCGTTTTGCATAAGCACACAGCCTAAACCCTTCTTAGAAGCATCACTATAGATTTGGAAACCTCCGGAACCCGATGGTAACGTTAGAATAGGTGCAGACACCAAACGCCGTTTCAACTCTTCAAAACTCTGCTCACGCTCATCAGTCCATACGAACTTTTCACCCTTCCGCATCAATTGAGTCAATGGTAAAGCCAACTTAGAAAATCCTTCTACAAAACGCCTATAGTAGCCAGCTAATCCTAGAAAACTCCTGACTTCAGTCACAGTGGTAGGTCTCGGCCACTTGGTGATAGCCTCAACCTTAGATGGATCCATGGTGATACCATCTGCAGACACAATGTGACCTAGGAAAGCTACTTGGTTCAGCCAGAACTCACACTTAGAAAATTTCGCGAATAACTTCTGCTGCCTCAGGATACCTAAAACGATACGCAAATGTTGCTCGTGCTCCTCGGACGATTTAGAATACACTAGAATATCGTCAATGAAAACGATGACGAATTTATCAAGAAATTCATGGAAAACCCGATTCATTAAATCCATAAACACAGCAGGAGCATTTGTTAAGCCAAAAGGCATAACCAGGAACTCATAGTGTCCATAACGGGTGCGAAAAGCAGTCTTAGATACATCCTGCTCTTTAACTCGCAATTGGTGATAACCAGATCGCAAGTCGATTTTGGAGAAAACTTTAGCTCCTTGCAATTGATCAAACAAGTCATCAATACGAGGAAGCGGATAACGGTTCTGAATGGTAATGCGATTAAGCTCACGATAATCAATACACAGACGCATAGACCCATCCTTCTTCTTCACGAAAAGCACAGGAGCACCCCATGGCGAAACACTAGGTCGAATAAATCCGCAGTCCAGCAAGTTGCTCCTTCAACTCTTCCAGTTGCTCCTTCAACTCTTTTAGTTCAACAGGTGCCATCCGGTACGGAGCCTTAGAGATAGGTTCGGCACCGGGAATTAGATCAATAGAAAATTCCACTTCTCTAGCCGGAGGAAGACCAGGAAGTACTTCAGGAAAAACGTCAGCAAAATCTCGAACAATGGGAACACTAGAAATATCCGGACTCTCAACAGACGAATCCTTAACTGAGGCTAGATAACCTTGGCAACCATGAGACATCAAGGTTCGAGCTTTCAAGGCGGAAATGATTTTAACAGTTTTAAGAGGGCGAGATTCATGGTAAACAAATTCAGGATTATTCAGATCACCGAAAATCACATTTCTGGCGTGGCAGTCAATGGTTGCTCGATGGAAAGCCAACCAATCCATACCCAGAATGACATCAAAGTCAATCATGTCTAGAGGAAGTAAATTTGCCGGACGAATCCGATCATCGAAGCGTAACGGACAGTTCAAATATTCATGGTTGATAAGAATGTGGTTTTTCATGGGGGTTGATATAGCAATTGGGTTATTTAGTGGTGTTGCAGGTATGTTCAGTTTCTTAGCCAATTTCATAGATATGATAAAATGCGTTGCTCCAGTGTTAGGAATATGAATATTCAGCAGAAGACTCAGTCACCCCGAGTACTTATTAGATCATCATAGCTCATTAGATTATCAGTAATATTATTAGTAGCTTAGTTATTAATTACTATTGTGGAGTGGGTCGGGTCTTTACCCTCTGTCAGCTCGCTCCACAGTCCACTAGGGACATAATATGTAGTAGTATATATATCCCTTCCCACACATGGGAAGGGTTGGACCTTTTCAATCTAATATTACACAAGTTACTTTCTCTCACTAAAAGGCTCCCATTTCTCTCTCTAAAACATCTTCTATTCGATCCAAACTAGCCTCAAGATAGTGATTCTTGCATTGTGAATACCCTACAATTGGTATCAAGAGCCATGGTTAGGTCCATGAGAGTTGGTATTCACGAATTTGTGTAGTTCTTGAGGTTTTCTTGTTGGATTCGACTTGTAGTTTTAAGTTTTTTTTATTTTGTTTGTTTAGTAGCATAAATCTCATTTTGTACTTTGTTTAGTGATTAGAAGTTGTTTTTCTTTGTACTTTCTTGATTAAGATTAGTATTAGAGTGGTATTTAGTGTTTGGATTCACAGATTTAAGGCTCGTGTGGTGTTTGTGGGTGATTCGAGGGTTTTTCTTTCAAGAGTTCTTGGATGCGGTTTGTGTTGTTTGGACGATTCTTGAATGCGGTTTGTGTAGCATCGAGTACTCGGTTTGTCTTTATACTAGTTTAGGCAAAAGGACAAACGGCATTGATAGTGACAGGTTTGGAAGTTTGTGCCAACGCGGTTTGTCTCTACGGTGCGTACGCGGTTTGTGTCTACGCGGTTTGTGTATCTAGTGTGAACTCGGTTTGTATCTCCATTGTGAACTCGGTTTGTCTCTTGGCACATACGCGGTTTGTATATCCGGTGTGAACTCGGTTTGTCTATTTGGCGTATACGCGGTTTGTGTCTTTGGTGTGAACTCGGTTTGTCTCTTTGGCGCACACGCGGTTTGTGTCTCCTGTGTGAACTCGGTTTGTCTCTTAGGCACATACGCGGTTTGTGTCTACGCTGTTTGTCTAGGCGGTTTGTGTCTTGGTGATTTTAGAAATTCCCGCGAAAGATTCGATTTCTCGGTTAAATCACAAGATCAGTATAATCTTGTATTCACTATGACAACTAACTCAGACTCCATCATATCGGAGGTTCTCAAACTGTACGATGATACTAAGGATCATGGGAACTATGATTACACATCTCTAACAGAAACAAATGATACTGATTCTGCTGGAACTGATGTGTCACACTCGCAGTCACACATGAATGAATGCCTTGAGGATATGCAGTTGGCTAATGCAAAGGAAAGTAAAGTAGCATGCTTCCGTTCACTTCTATCACACATTAAGGCTTTGTTCGGTAACTCTGAATATGTGATGGGGTACAGACGGGCATTTGCTTCACTCTTTGGTCAGGAAATTAGCGATTTCACAGTCATGATGACATTATATCTGGATCAACTAGAACAGGAGCTGGTCAAGGAAGAATATTCTGAAGGTAAATCCAAAGACGCTCTCAATGTGATCAACAATCAATTCCAAATGTTCATCAACTCTCAATACACTGGGGACTATTATTGTGACTGTCAAGTGACTAAAGAGTGTTTCGCTAAATATACTGGGTCTGAAATAGAAACGTACAAAACGACACTGCTACTGCGGATAAGGGATGTCTATGGGTTCATTGAGGAAAAAGGTCAGCAGGGTAGGAATGGAACAAAATCAGACAAGAAGGATGATAGTGTTAGCACAGGAAGTGACCTCTCAAGATGTGAGAAGAAATCTCAAGAATCTGAAAATCATCAAGCACGGTCTACTGTGGTACATCTGTCTTATCTAGATAATATTGTTTCTAATGAACCTGTACATGTTAATTCGTCGAGTTCTCTGCCTACGACTGATTCTTTCAAATCACATTTTTTTGAAAAATATGATATGATTGAAAAAGAGGTTTACAATGAACTTTTAAAAGGATTTTCAAAACTGGAAAAACATTGTGTTGATCTTGAAATTTCAATGCAACAATTAAAAGAAAAGTTCCAAATTAACCTTCCATCAAAAAATCCAGAATTACTTGACATTCGGGAATTTTTCATGATAAATGAGTTGAAAGATCAGCTGGTGGCCAAGAACGCGACTATTAACATGTTAAGGACCAAACTAAGTGATTTGCAAGAAAAGGTCAATGAAGATAAAACCTCACATGACTCAAACACTGTTGAGTTACAGGCTGAACAAAATCTTAGGAAAAGTTTGTCATTAGCTTCTCGTAAGAATGACTTTAAGAAGTCGGCCAAGTACAGGGTGAATCTTAAGTCTGTCAAACAATCAGCCTTGGGAACACCTTCTCCAAGGTGTGCCCCCCAAGTTGGTGAGACTAAGAGTTTGCCAAAATCAGTCACGTCACAACCTAGACATAAGGGAACATTAGCGAAGAGTCACTTTCAGGATAAGTCTCACATGACAATAACAAAGGAAGTTAATGTTCATATCATTGCATCCTCTACTTCGACAAACAATCACCATAGGCCTCTAAAATCAATGAAGCACCCTAGGAAGCCTAATAGATCTAGTGCTGAAAAACAAGAAACTTTCTCTCGTAAAAACACTAAGGTGCCTCAGAAACAGAGCATATTTAGAACATGCCTAAGATGGTTGCCAACTGGTAGAATCTTTAAGCAAGTCGGTCGTCAGTGGGTACCTACTGACACGAATAATGCTTCTAAGAATGGTTGCAAGAAATCACAGAGACAGGACCCCATAGTCACTAACCAATATCCATGCGTACAAAATCCTTATGATAGTGCAGGGAGACGGTTTCCGCGTGCAGCTACTCTCACAGAATGCATCATGAAAAAACTCAAGGTGTGGCTACCAAAGGGGACATCAACTCCCACAGAGGAGGTTTGGAAAACCCACCGGTAATGTACGGGGACAATGACTTTTGAACAATTCAGTTCAAAACTCGTACAGATGTTACAAAGAAAATCTCAAGTATCCTTTTTCTTGGTGTATATAGTTTCTCCTATTTGATAGATACATGTTTCTTGTATATATATAGTATTATGTGTTCTTGGACAGCGAGAGGCATGTCTTCTGGATATCGATAACATTTACGACCCTAGAAATGTCATTCAATAATGACACGGGGTTTTAAATGAAGCTCGAACAGAAGTAGATCCCAATAAGTAAATCATGTCTCTGTGGTTTGCTATTACTTTAGATAGCAACCCGCGCTTCATTTTGGGGAAAGCACGTCGCCAAAAGGACGGCTGTCCCTCCAACAAGGTGATGTTCACCTGAGCATGGATTACTTCATATTCATGTTCATTCATACTGATGATTTCTGTTGGCCTAAAGACATTCACCGTTGATCTCATCCAGTGATAAATTGCTGTTCAATCAATGTCTAAATCTCTCTACTAAAGCTCAGTCATTGATTGAGGGGGAGAACAATAGCAATTTAAACTTGTCTATGAGTATTCATTGTGTAACTGACTGGGCTACTATTAAGTCCTTAGGGATTTAGTGTGTCGTAACTGGTTTGGAAGCCAATGAGTGTTAGAAAGTATGTTGATTGGAAAGCCAGGGACCACAGGAGTCACTTTGTACAAAGAGGAGATTTAGGAATAGGGTGCTAGAATGGTAACCTATGCGGTTTGTCTAATCTACAACGACAGGGACCAAAAGTTAACCTATGCGGTTTGTCTAATCTACAACGACAGGGACCAAAAGTGTCATTAAGGTAAACTTCAAAATTAGGTGAGGATAGTTAATTATCTTATCACACGCGGTTTGTCCCTCAAACACTCTCTCTCTCCTCCACTATCAAACCGATCTCTCCTCTCTATCTCTAAACAAACCCACGATCGCCAATTTTATTCATCCATCGAGACTTTCCTAGGTAATGATCGACCCTCATCCTTATCAGTAGGTAGTTAACTGTGCTATTCCTAGAATCTTAATGTTGGACTTGTTTTTTTTAGGATTGATCCATTCGGCTCATCACTCGATCATAGGTGAGTTTGTTATTACTTGTTTTGATTGATGGGATTCTTAGTCATGAATGTGTTGATAAGTGTTACATGTTCATATTACTAAATCTTTCAAACTGTATGTTGGATTGGGGTGATTCGTCGAGCGATGTTTGACTCTAAAAGTCAAAATCGCTCATGGGTCTAGGATTTGTTCAATCAGTGTGCGATTAATTAGTATCTAGGATAGAATGGGTGTCCTTTCCCACTAATCAGATGAGAAATCTGAATTGATTAATTGATATGTCGATTGTTTGTTCTTTCAAGGTTTGATAAGATTAAGTCGATTGACAGATGGTATTTGGACTAAGATAGGGTTGTTTGTTTTAAGATCTCGTTGTGTTGTTGTCGTACGTACATACACTTGCATAGTTATGAATGCTTTGATGATTAAGTGGTGTGATATTCTTCAATTCGGTTTGCCTAGCATATGTTGATAAGTTTGCAATGTGTGGAGATTTTACTCTGTGTGGAATTATGTGATTCTATTGTTAAGTGATTGGCATGTCATGAGATGGTTGCATAATGTGAAGTCTGTAATTAGTACTCTCTACATGATCTAGGGTGTTGGTTGCTTTATGATTGGTTCATCGTTGCTTTTTGAGTGATCATTCTTGAATGCTATTTGTCTATTCATCACAGACGCGGTTTGTCTGTTGTGTCTCAGACGCGGTTTGTTTGATTAGTCTCAGACGCGGTTTGTATGTTTAGTCACAGACGCGGTTTGTATGTTTAGTCACAGACGCGGTTTGTATGTTTGATCACAAACGCGGTTTGTCTGTTTAGTCTCAGACGCGGTTTGTTTGTTTAGTCACAGACGCGGTTTGTATGTTTAGTCACAGACGCGGTTTGTATGTTTAGTCACAGACGCGGTTTGTATGTTTGATCACAAACGCGGTTTGTCTGTTTCATCACGAACGCGGTTTGTCTAAATAATAACGAACGCGGTTTATCTAAATTATCACTTACGCGGTTTGTATAAACAATAACGAACGCGGTTTGTCTTAATTATCTCAAACGCGGTTTGTCTAATTTGTCATGAATGCGGTTTGTCTGATTGATCATGAATGCAGTTTGTCTATGATTATGGATGCTGTTGTCTACTTGGTCATGGATGCAACTTGTCTGTATTGTCATGTTATATCTATATGTTTGTCTACATGCTTACAAATGCAGCTGTGAAGTCAATGCTTTATAATGGGAATGATGGTTGCTACATTTTAGGTCTCTCACGATTGGGTGTTACTTGATCTACTGTAGTCTTGTGTTCTGTACACATAGTCTCTGTGCTAACCTCATGGATTGATTCACATCTAACTTGCATAGACATACTTTCGTTCTGTGAATGTGTGTGTAGATACAATGACAGATACAGGGATCACTACTTCCTCAGAACCAAACCCTGCAGTTTCAACACCTGTTCGTACAGATGAACAAATACTTCCTAAGGACAAATGGATCCCTATTGGAAGGAGCAACTGCTATGTCGATGTGGCAAGACCTCAACCCAATCCTATTTACAAGATATCTATTGATATCTTAAAGGATACCAACTTCTTCAGAGCATTCACTGCATGTGCAACCGTTCCGTCCATATATATTCAACAGTTCTGGAATACTATTGAGCTCAACAAAGACACTGGTAATTACCATTGTCAGTTAGATGAACAATGGTACGAGCTGACATCAGACACCATCAGAGAAGCTCTTCAAATCTCACCTGTTGTCATTGATAAGCCCTTTACTCAACCTCCTACATCTGAGGCTCTCGTTCACTTTGTCAATGATCTGGGTTATCCATCAACCGTCCTCAAGGTGTCAGCGGTAGTCACCAGTGAAATGTATCAACCATGGAGAACACTCGCCACCATCCTCAATCTATGTCTTACTGGGAAGACTTCTGCTTATGAAAGACCTAGGGCTCCAGTGCTTCAAATTCTGTGGGGAATTATAAAACGTTCCAACATAGACTTCGCTGAAAGGATCTGGGAAGAATTCATTCACTCCATTCACACATTCCAAGAAGACAAAGCAAAACTGGAATCTAATCTGGCCAGCAGGAAGACAGTGAGGAAGATGTTAATTCCTAGCATCAGATTCACTAAAATGATAATCAATCACCTCTACTCTCTTCACAAGTTCCATCCTAGAACTGATTCTCCTCTCCATTTGTCCTCTGAAGAATTTGTTCTGGGAAATCTCAAATGGGCTGCTAAAGGGGTCAAACAAGAAGTCTTTGGAAAGCTTATTCCTGAGCCTCTTATTTCAGATAACATTCGTCAAGCTTCCTATTATAAGGAATATCTGAGCAAAGTAGAGGGATATCTTAAGTCTCTCTCTAAGAAGGTAAGAAGTGAAGCCGAAACCTCTGAACCAGAAACCCAGAAATCCATCAAACAAACCCAATCTAAGTCAAAATCAAAGAAAAGAAAGGATGCACCCACAGAAGTTGAGGGATCTAAGAAAAATAAGAAGATCAAAAGGAAGGCTTCAAGCAAGAAGGTGAAATCTAAGAAAATCAAGACTAAAGGTCGAGATGATGATGAAGAGATGGTGATTCCTGAACTAGGTCTAAGAGATGAAGAAGATTCGGATCTACGACAAGCCTTGGAGCTGAGTGCTAAAGAACACGCTGAATCAACGAAGAGTGCTACGAAAGGAGTTGTCCTTAGAGAACCTGTTGCTGAGAGCAGTAAACCATTACCTGAAGTAGAGGGCAAAGGTAAAGGTAGCTACAGTGGAACAAGCTGCTAAGACTCTTCTTACCATATCATCTCCAGCATCCAAGACAACAACACGATTTGTGCTCAGGAAACGTGAGCAGGATTCATCCAGAGCACTTGATCTTTCTGAAGAACATCAAGAAGAATCACCAAGCTTAGAAGTTGCTCAAGATTCCAGTGATACAGAAAGCGATGAACAGTTGTACAAGGAAAAGAAGGTGGAGATGAAGATCACACATACAGAAGTAAAGGACCCACAAGATCAAGGTGAGAGTCAAGATGAGAAAGTTCAGAAAGAAGCTGAGTCTGATAACATCATCAAGGAAGCTCATGATCAGATAACAACAACCATTACAGAACCTCCACAAGAGATACAACATGAAGAATTCGTGGCTTCTACATACCCGAGGGTTCATGAGAATCTGAAAATGAAGGAGGATGAGCAATCTCACCTGAATGAACCAACAGGGTCTACTGGCACTCTATCTTCTCTGAAGAACCTTGATACCGACTTCAACTATGGTGATCAATTCATCCTGGATAAAGCCAACGACAACACCACAGAGACTGACATTCCACATGATGATAAGGAAGTGGAGTCAATGGTGTCCGTACCAATCAAACAAGACATGACTGGTATTAGACCTTTAACAATTCCAGTGTCCACAATAGCAACCATCATAGTAGATCCCTCACCAGAAGCAACACCAGCAACACCCATCCCACCAGAAGTACCATCTAATTTAGCATCAAAACTAACTGCTGCTACAAAGCTCATTGATGACATGTCACTAAAGATGAAGAATTATGAGCAGAGACTACTTAATGTGGAAAAGCTTAATATAGAACAAAAAGTGGCTCAAGCTGTGAATGATCAGGTGGAAGAAGCAGTCAGATGGGCAATGGAAGCTCCTATGAAGACACGATTCAGAGATCTTCCTACTGCTGATATGAAATCAATCCTATATGACCGAATGTTTGAATGTGGTCAGTATCAAGGTCACGAAGATCATCAACGGCTTTATGAAGCATTGGAAAAATCGATGCATCGTGATAATCAGGATTTCCTTATGGCTGAGCTTGAAGAACAACGGAAGAAGAAGAAAAGGAGACAAGATAAACCCGGAACACCCCCTGGCTCTCCACCACATCCTCCTCCACCCCCTCCACCTAGTGGTGGATCTGGAGCAGCAAAGATGTCAGGAGCTTCAGAATCCACCCAAGCTCAAGCTCATCATCGTCCAACTGAATCTTCTGGTGGTAAAGATCAAACCACTACCTCTTCTGGCCCAAGCACATCTAAGGGTGTTTCAAAGGCAGGATCGCTTGCATGGACCACAGTTGATGACAGATACAAGCCCTCGTTCTCGCCAGTTCCTGAAGATTTTGTCATGAATGAGGAATCGGTTGCAGACGATCTGTCTACTCAAACTGATGAAGAAGATGTCTCAGCTAACACCAATATCCCAACTGTTGATCCTAATCAGAAATGGTGGTTGGAATTCTTGCGCACAGACAAACCGGATGACTCAGAATCCTCGAGAAAGCGACCCACCAGGGAAGATAGGGAATCCTGGATAAAACCTTTATCTGATGAAGATCGAGAACCAATTCCTGAACCTAATTGGTCTATACCATCATCATCATCAGACAAAAGCATTCCTGTAAACAATTGGGCAGCTACTATTGCTTCGCAACATAAATCTCCTTCAGAGAACTCATTGCTGGCAAAGTCTAATGACATGGGGGCATTTATTAGTTGGTTCTGTAAAAAGAAAGGCATTACAAATCTCACTCCCCAAGACTTGGAAGGTCCTGCATATGAAATCGTCAAAGTGTTTCATCCTGACGTGTATCATCTTCAATATCAAATGGAAGAATGTCATCGACTATTTACTGATCAAGTTGATGACCGGATTCTTTCCTACGACGTCAACCGACCTCTTCCCTTTGATGGTCCACCAGGTCAAAAGAACATTCAAGCAGATCTCTTCTTTAACAACGATCTGAGATATCTCCGGTTCGGGAATAATGGTGATCGTCAGGCATTATCTATCTCCAAGATGAAAGCAGCTTACTACCCAGACGTTGGGCTGGAACAAATGGTGCCTGATCACGTATGGTCAGATGAAGAATACAAATTTGAACTTGCTGCATCTTATGGGGTCACACATTGGTGGTTCCACAAGAAGAGATTTTACATTGAACGGCACGCAGGAGAGGGTAGTCGTCAGGGTATACGCTCACATCTAAGAATCTTAAGTGTTATCAAAGTTGATATTCACCCAATGTATGGATATGAGTATCTTAAAAGGATAGTGCTTCGTCGTGCTGATCAAAAGGATTATATCATTTCTGAAAGCGACTTCAAATATCTATCTCCGAGTGACTTCGAGGATCTCTTCCTTTTGAATCTTCAAGGGCACCTGAATCATCTTCCACCTCGCGACAAGAAGGCGCTTGCTGCTGCTGTTAACTTATGGATCCGGGGTCTTGTCATCAGGCAAAGGGTGAGTGATTTTCAACTAGGGATGGAGAGCTATCAGACCAAACTCAATCTCACGAGGCCATATTGGGAACGTAAGGGTCTCGAGTACCTTCACGACTTCAAAGTTATCGAGTCTCCAAGAGCAGTCAAGTTCACTGACCAACATGGGACTCCAATGATGATGCAATTCAGTGAGATTCATAAATTCAGCGATGGTACCCTGAGGATGATCGATGAAGCACTGGATTTCAGGATTAAAGACTTCAAACTAAATCCCCACAACCCATAATTGAAGACTCAGTTCTGGACTGATCTGGATGTACAGAGGAGCAAAGAGTTTATGAAAGCCATAGAGCGTAGACTGAAAACAAGAAGGATCTTTCGCAGCTTGGAAAGCTTCGTTGGGGGAAGAGTTCGTGAAGGAGATTACAGATTGATGGAAAGAACGACATGAGCTGATCCGCTCCACAAGTGGTCTCTGTAGTAATAGTAGTCTTTTGTTGGGCTCTTGTAATGCTACAATGTAATTTCCTATAATCATGTAATACTCTATGTGTGATCTGTGTATATTGACAAGTAATCCTCTGTCGTTAATTTATGAGGGAGCATAGTATGCTCCTACATCAGAATACATGTTAACCTGACCACATTTTCTCCCAAATTTTTCCAAACATATTTAAATCAATTGAGATCACAAATCTCAAATGGTTTGAAATTTTTGATCGGGGGAGAGAATGTGATTTAAATAGGAAATTCTGATAAAATGTGATGATTTGGAAGTTAATGTATGCTCTCCCGTATGTGCTAAACCATTTCGTAAATCATGGCACATATTGAGGGGGAGCAAAATGTTTTGGTCATAAACGCAAGCTCTTCCATATGTGCTAAAATCTTTCTTATATCAAGGCACATATTGAGGGGGAGCAAATGATTTTATCAAAACAAAGGATTTGGCATCTCGTGTGGCTGTGACTCAGAATTGACGAAACTTGAACTGTCATCAATCGAAAGGATTCGTCTTGGCCGGGTAATAATTTCAAGCTGGTCTAACCAGTGATGTAAGCGTGTCTCGAAAAAGATGAATCTAAGTAGAGTGTACCGTTTCGAGAAACTTTCTATGGACTTGACCAGGACGGGTAATAATTTCAAGCTGGTCTAACCAGTGATGTAAGCGTGTCTCGAATCGGTCATGTTCACTGAAAGTGGATCAATTCAAAAAAGTGCAGGCTCTACCTAACATGTGCAAATTTATAAAACAATCAACCGAGCACATGTTGAGGGGGAGCATTTGAAAAATATAAAACTCTCAAGTGTTTACAAAATGTGTTTCAGAATCATGAACACTTTGAGAGATTTTTCAAAGATTTGATTTATGGCAATCGTGGAAGTACACCAAAGACCGACCATTTTAATTAATGCATGGAGTTATAAGGATGGTTAGGTTAGGCTCAAGTTCCCACGATCCAGCCAGAGCCGGAGGGATCTACCCAGGGACAATCCACTAGTTAGTGTAGAGGTCCTTAGGTATGATTAAAAAAAGGAGATATGTGCATAAGGGAATAGTGCCGACTGAGATGGAGCTAACACTGGAACAAACCCAACAAGGTGTTAGTTATGAAGTCTCGGTAAGCACTGAAGGGGTTGAAGAATGAAAAAGAATTGTAAAGAGAAAGGGTGAAAAGAAATAGCCCTCCTTACAACTTAGGCAGAAACCGGGTCAATACATATGCTGTCAGAATCACTTAGTTGATTGCTGGCATTGAAGACAAAGTATCATGGACCCAGTGATACGCTGCACAACCCTCCCTAGCCACTCAAGGTCCCTCAAAGGATTCTTGTTTCAATTGTCACGGAGTTCAATACATTCCTATCGTCTCTCTCACTCCGAGTTAGATGATATTGAAAAGGTGGCAGTTCTCTCCAGCCTCCGCTCACTAAATCAAAATGCACAATAGAGTCTAGAGCCACGAGATGCATAACAAGATCTCATAGGGACACAAATTATTTCTACACTGGGTGTTCAACATTAAGGACACCAGTTGTAATCTTAAAGGTCCTACGCAGATCTTAGCAATTTGCCAGAACATTTATGAGGGAATTTACAAATGTAATTCTCAATGATTGAATGGAAATTCCTGCCAGGGTCAACATCAAGCAGCCCTGAAAGCAGGTCACTTCGGTAATTCCTCGTGGATTACGCTTAGTGGTCGCGGCGGTTTCAACCGGTCTACAGTCGTGGAGTGATCTCCAGCGACTCACCTAATCGCTGATTTACTACGGTAAAATCTTAAAAAACTCTCTGTGAGTTTTCGATTAGGAATGGTCTTGGTAAGGATTAGAGATAGTTTTCACAATATGCTGTTGACTATCTCGAAGTCCAAACTTGTAAGTACCGGTCGAATTATTGCTAACTGTCGTATGCAGGAAGTTCTGGCGATTGTAGCTGTGGAATGCTGTAGCTGGTTGCTGTTGTAGCTGGTTGCAGTAAAGATGCCAATCCATCACCACATGTTCACACCACATCATCATCAAAGAAGTCATGATCACCCTAAAAGGCCTTCAACACAGCTTCTGCTAACTCTGATGCTGAAGATCATGACCCCATATCGTGTGAGCATGTCGGCTTTAAGTATATTTCATCGCATGGAGTATTACTACAGAAAGATGACTTGGAGACTCAAGTGGGATGATACGTTCAGAGATTATTCAAAATTCATCCAAGACTAAAGAGAAGTCATCTTCAGATCACTGATGTTTGCACAGCAATCTATGACATTGAAGATTCAATGAGTACGAGCTATGATGTCAAGATCCAAGGAAGAAGTGCTGAATTTCAGAACATTACTTCTGGGGTGACCTCCCTTAGGGGGAGATTGTTAGGAATATGAATATTCAGCAGAAGACTCGGTCACCCCGAGTACTTATTAGATCATCATAGCTCATTAGATTATCAGTAATATTATTAGTAGCTTAGTTATTAATTACTATTGTGGAGTGGGTCGGGTCTTTACCCTCTGTCAGCTCGCTCCACAGTCCACTAGGGACATAATATGTAGTAGTATATATACCCCTTCCCACACTTGGGAAGGGTTGGACCTTTTCAATCTAATATCACACAAGTTACTTTCTCTCACTAAAAGGCTCCCATTTCTCTCTCTAAAACATCTTCTATTCGATCCAAACTAGCCTCAAGATAGTGATTCTTGCATTGTGAATACCCTACAGATATGATAGAATGCGTTGCTGCAGTGTCAAATAACGCGAAAACAGTAAAATCACCAATATACAAAAAGCCGGTAATGGTACCTGTAGCCTTAGCCGCCTGATCCCGCGTAGTAGAAAACACACGCCCAGTATTCGGAGGTGGAGGAGGCGGAGGAAGAAGATAGTTCTTGGCAGATGCAGGATTCTGCTTTGGGCAGTCCTTCACCCGATGCTCAGCAGACCCACATCTGAAACACGCACCAGATGCTCTACGACACTCTCCTGGATGACTTTTCCCACAAGTTGTACAGATAGGAGGTGCAGGTAAGTTCCCAGATGAACCCTTCTGAGAACTCGATCCAGAACCACGAGACTGCTGCTGAAAACCCTTAGAAGGCTGATCCTTCCACTGCTTCTGACCATTATCACCCTGCTTAGAAATTGAACCAGCATCCTGACCCCTAGAATCTGGTCTCTGCTGATCATAGCTCCTACCTGACTGACCCTGATAATCACGACCACGATCTGACTGACCCCGCTGTTCAAAGCCCTTACCAGAAAACCCCTTGTTGTCCCGATTCTGACTCTGCGGCTGAATCCTGTCGCCATCACGGTTTCGCTTGTAACCCACCTTCTCATGAAATATCTCAATGTTGCGAGCTGCATCGCAACATGCTGACGGATCAGCGAACTCCTGATTAAGAAGACGATCTAAAACCCAACTCTTCAGTACCCACTTATAATGCTTAGCTTGATGCTCAGCATCCCCAGCAACCGGGCCCACAAAGCTAACCAATCTCTGGAATCGCTCCAGAAATTCCCCTGCATTCTCAGACTCAAGCTGAGAGATAGTGTTGTACTCTCGAATAAATCTCTGCTGTTCGGACACAGGGAAGTACCGATTATAGAACGTAGCACGAAAGTTAGCCCAAGTACAACCAAGAACATAAGCATCACCTCCCTTAGCTTCCTTGTGTGCCTTCCACCAGTTAAGCGCATCTCCCTCAAGCTTAAACACAGCCAGACGAGTCTTAAACCCGTCTTCACAACCCAGTACCTCAAACAGCTTCTCCATGTGTGTTATCCAGTCCTCTGCAGCATGAGGAGTAGCAGCAGAACTGAACGACAATGGCTTAAGCTTATTGAAACTCTCAAGCCAACCATTAATGGTAGTGGGTCGGCCCCCACCACCAGTACCACCAGAACCACCAGCACCACTAGAGGGACCAGCACCACCCGAGCCACCAGAGGGACCAGCTCCATTACGAAAATCATTGATCATCCGAGTGATCACCTCGTTAGCATTAAGCCCAGGTAGTAGATTGGCTATAGCATTAGCCACCAACTCCTCCAAATTAGGGATCTCCTCCTCCCCTTCAGAATAGTCACCACGACGAGTAACAACCATCTACAGGATTTTCAAACGATTAGAAAGATCAAACAGGAAATGATAGAGTAAAAGAAGAACATGGCAGAGCAGGACAGGAAAAGAGTGCGCGAAAGGAAACCTAATGTCTACCCAAATCCTCACAGGTCGATAGCCTAAGCTCTAAGGTTTCATGAAAACCTGTCTCTGATATCATAAATTGTAACACCCCAACCCAACAAGGGTAAAGATATCACAACAATGGTGGCATATCAGAAGTCACAGAACATTCAATAAATAAAACATCATAAGTCTTAACATTAAATCCAAAATAAGCCAACATGACTTAAATCAAAATGTAAGACAAAATGACTCAAGTACAAAATCCAATATTCAAATGCCTAAACAATGTCATATCAAAATAAATAGAAGTTCAAATGGTAGAGCTAAACAACTAAGGTCAACTCCAAAATAGATCGCTCTCATCCCAAAGCTAAACCCAGCTCCTAGCTTAAGTACCTGCCGCAGGAAAAGAAATGCGGCTGAGCTTCAAAAGCCCAGTGAATAGATATATAGATAACGGGAACAAATAGCAGGTAGCGAATATATAAGCAAATCAGGAAATACAAAAGCATACCGACATGAAGTCAAATGAAAGGAATAAGGAATGAATCATGAATAAAAGAAAAGAACAAAGTGAGTAAGATTTAAGGAAAACAAAACACAGCAATTCATCACGAGCCCAGACTACGTACAATACCATAGCATACTAATATAATAAAACATACCTGTGTAGAGTGATCAGCTCTCAGACAAAGTGAAAGACGTGTATCGCACACACCATCAGTCACCAGATATAATAATCATAATCATATAAAATATACAGATAACAGGTCAAATCTAGAGTGCACCCATACGCCCCACAGACAAATCAATAATCATAATTATAATGGCCATAGCAAGTAATAAATAAGGGACGGAACAGGTCATCACTCTCCTGCCCTAGATTCATGTCAGAGGTGCGTCAATGACATGGACATGAAACCCTCATGCCTAGTGATTGGCTCGTAATATCAAACTGTAGGTCAAAGGTCGGGCGTACTATCAAATAATCAAAATTATATCTTAAGGGTACATGGCAAAAGATTCAAATCAAGACCACATCGAAAGTTCACAAACAAAAGGGAATATAGCAGTGGTATAGGGAATCCTAATAAGGAAATGAATTCTGAAAGAAAAGGGAATGAAAAGCCCTTACTGAAAGGACGGAATATCTGTACCTTATTAGCAAAGCAAAAGACAAGAAAGCAAACACGAAGCAGAAATCAGGGCTTCTCCTTCTTCACACCTAAAGAAGTAGAAGACGAAATTATGAATTATTCATACTCAGATTATTACTTTTAGTTTACTTATCCATTTTGTAACTCTCCAGTTTTAGTAAGATGTTAATATTCCAGATTAGATTAAGTCCTTATTTCAAGATCATTGTGGAATTAAGGTACCTTTTATCAAGTTACAGAAGTTTAGGGTTTTAATTGTAAATTCATTAGACTCAAAGGTTTAAAATGAAAATACTTTAAGTTACTGATTTAATCCCTATGATACCTATATTTACCAAACAAGTACTTTATTTCACAATTTTATAGAACATCACCTCAGAATTATATGAAGTACGAATTAGACCCTCAAAATTTAATAATTACACAATTGGTCCCTTAACTTTACAAAACTTACAATTTAAATCATAATTTATTTATAATTACATATCAATCCCATAAATACTCAAATTTACCCATTACACCCTTAATGATATTATTTACTTAGATTAACTTCAAGTTTCCCAAATTTACACTTTTAGTCCTTCTACTTTAATTAATTGCAAATCGACACTTATAAATATAGTTAATTCATTTTCTTGCAACATTTACACTTAGGACCCTCAAGTTATATTTTTCTCACATTCCTACTGACTTATATCACATTAAAAAAATATCCCAGAAGTTTCAAAGTTGGCAAAACAAGCCCTTATACTTTTAATTACAAATCGTATAGGCTTTTATTGTACCAAAACAAACCCTAGTTTTATCCAATCACTATGTTATCATTATACAATCATTAATTACATTAATTACATCAGATCTATTCATATAAACCCTAACCCTAATCCATTCTAGGGTTTATTCTTATTTTTCTTTGTTTTTCGAATAATCCGATTATAAACAATAATTCGCATCAATTATTTTGAGCTTCTATAAATCACATGGTTATTTTTCTAAGCTTATATTATTAGTATAGGACATGTAAAAATTATAGTTACACCTCAGAAAAATCGAATGACATTATTTGGAAATTATGTGTGTTTTAACTCTTATAATTTCGTACGCTTTGTTTAGCTTGCATGATCCATGTTTAACATTTTTACAGAGTTATATACAACATATAGATCATTAGAAAAATGCTAGATCAATTATAGAACGTAAGGATTAGGCGTAGGATTTTATACCTATCGAGCGAAGTAAACCGAACAAAATAAAACACCACGATCGAACTAAGGCTTCCACAACTCGACTCCTATTTTTCTTGGCTTCCTTACACCTCAATGGACTCCAGAAAATTGCTTGCTCAGTTCCAAAAAGTCGAATGGAGGCTTGGTCGAATTATGTGTGTCGATCTAGGGTTTTCGGAATTAGGGTTTGTGAAAAATAAAATGGTTTGTGTTTTGTGCTTTATGAAACCGACTAGGGGGGGGGGGATATACTCCAGATTTTCGGCCCAATAAGTTGGCTCAAGATCACACTTTGATTTGGTGTATAATTCCTATATTTATTTTGTAATTATCTTAAACAAAATGGTTTTATAAAATATATATTAAGTTCATTTAATTAATTTTCGGATCATATATAAATGTATATGTGATTTTGTAATTTTTGTATATTCAAAGTAATGTAATGTTGTCCCAGAAATTGAATTACTTGATATGTAGTTCGTTTTCAGAAGTTTGGAATTGTTTCAGAATTTTATAAGTTATTTATTTAGGTTTTATAGTTTCAGGGGTAATTTGGTCTTTTTACAGGTTATCTGAATTTCAGGTATTGCAGGTCCCAACTTATTTCAATAAGCTGGGAAAAAGCAATAAGGGTCGAATAAGCTTAAAAGGAAAGAGGTGTTAAAAATTAAATATTGCAAGACATAACTAAAGAAATCACAAGGGTGCAATGGTAAGGTGTTGGTGTTGTGAGTTGGCAGACCTGGGTTCGAATCTGGTTCCTGACCTTTTTGCTAAACTTTTTATTTTTCATTTTTTTCTTTTTTGCACATTATAAAGCACATGAAAAATATCAATTTCTAAAACTGGATCTATTTATGAAAAACATAAATAAGCAAACTATAAGCTATTGATCAGTAGGCTAGTTTGGGAAATAAGCTAAGGCTAGAACAAAGAGGGCTGAAAAGCTATCATTAAGCTACTAAGCAACTGGAATAAGCTGAGTCTAACTAAGAACGATCTAAATTGACTACCTTCATCAGAATAAGCCATAATCTAGAACAATTAAGCACTGAAAATTAATTAAAAAGCAATAGAGTCTGCTGATACAAGCCATGGTGCAAGGCAAAATGGTGGGTTTTCAAGCTGACCAAAAGCTTGTAAAAGCTAATTCTAAAATTCTATAAAAATCACCAACAAGAAGATAAGCAACAAAATTCTAATTGTGCAAAAATTGGGCTAATTCTAACTTAAAACTACCAAATTAAAAATCAACAAAATAAGCTGAAAAATGAGAAAACAAAAAAAATGTGCATTCTAAAAGCTGATGTGCAGGGCAGGCTAATGGCTATAGAAGCCTTTTCCAGCTTATGAAAAGGCTAAGAAGCAATAAGCTATTACTCTAGAACTTGAGGAAACTAAAGTATGTATACTAAAGATCCAAAAGCACAAAAGTTAAACCAAACCAAGCTTATTAAGTAACTTGTTTGCCAGCTAAAAAAAGAGATGAATCAGACATCAGCACTGAATGTTCAGTTTGATGTACTGATCCATAGTTCTTTTAGCTCTCAAAAAGTACTTATTAAGCTGAGGAAAAAGGGAAAAAATGAAAATCATCAAAGAAGTATAAGCAAACTACTTAAGTCTAGAAAATTGAGCACATACGAAAACACTACAGCACTTAAATATATTCTAGAAAATTAGATCAGAATCTAAAAATGGAATTCTACCACTGATGCAAAAGCTAAACAATTTTGATCAAAACATCTCTAATCCTAATCTACTGATTCCAGTCCTTGGAATATCAACTTTATGCACCAAAGTGGATGTAAAAATACCAAAAACAAAAGCTGCTAAAGCCTGAGTCCACAAGAAGCTAACAAGATCAGACATCAACCTCAATCCTATAGTAACAAAACTAACAAATACAAACTAAAAATATCAAATTAAGTTCAAAACATCTATAGTGAATCTAAATAGGCATAAGTTCAAGAAATAAGCACATAAAAACACAATAAGCAGTAAATAAGCAGTTGACTTTTGTTGACCAGAAAATAAAAACAAGAAAACTTAAAATTTCATTAACTGAATTTAAATTACATTACTGGAAATTAAATAAAAGATAAATAACAATAAAAAGGAAAAATACCTAATATTAAGCTAAATTAAAACCTAGCATCTACTGTAGCAAAAGCTTAACTATTTATACTAAAAAGGAACTAGGGTTTCTTCTCAGTCCGTGTGCTTCTTGTGTGAGGGTTCCACCTTGCTTCTTTCTTAGCCCTTGGATATTCTTGGTGCCCACTCAAAGAAATCTTGGCCGTGGATTAATTTCTTGCCCTAGGATTGCTGAGGTGGAGGGGGGAAGAGACACATCCATGTGATGGTCTTTGGCTGGTAGTGGTGAGGTGGAAAGGGATGAAAGTGATGGGGATGGGGATTAGCGGAGGTTTTAGCGGGATAAGGAAATTAAGAAGAAGGTGAATAGTGCTTATCTCTGGGTTTCACTCTGACTAGTCGACCCCGTAGTTTTATTTAATTAAAAGGGTTTGGGATGGGCTTTTGTTGGGCTGAGGGTTATATGGGTTAGATAATGAGGGATGGGTCCGGATATGGTTTAGGATAGGATTAGTTAAAGGTTTAAATAAAAGGACTAAAGTTGCAAACTAGGAAATTATAAGGACCATTCTTGTCACTTTTGCAAAGTTCATCCAAGGGCCAATTTTGCCAAACGAAAATAATCCAAGGGCTTGTATGGGATTTTTGAGCTCGAATTAAATCCGCGTGAAGAATATCTTTCCCGGCTTCGGCTTTTGAACTCTTTTCCATATCAAGCTCGGTTTTGCCCATATTTGCCCCGTTTTCAATCCTTTTGTACCTGAAACACATAAAATACAATCCAAGGATATTTGTAACATTATATGGTCCATTTGGGTGTTTTTGGTCATTTTTGTAGGGTTTTTCGGGTATAAAATGATGAGTAAAAGGCCACTCATCACACCCATTCCTTCTCCTACAAAGGAGAAGAAGAAAAAGAAGGCAGGGTCCAAGAAGGTGGTTAATCCTAAATCACTCGTCCTTGAGACCTCTGCCTCAGAACCCAAAGAAGGGGAAACAATGGCCAAGACCTTAGAGACACCCATCATTGATACCCTCTTGACCTTAAAACAAACGCCAATGGAGGATACTGAGAAATCATCCTCAGTATCCTCGGGCAAAACCCTTCCTCATGGCTCTACTGACATACACAAGTTAGTGGAGTCAGGAACCTCCACCCAATCACATCCCGATGAAGGTACTGACAAATCACAATTTGTGCCTGAGGGAGTAAAGGGTCCTGAATCCTCGGTAGGGCAGCACTACTCTACTGAGAAGGGGACCCACACCCAATCACATCCTGTTCACGGCTCTGAGAAATCACACTCAGAGTCTCAGGGAGTCAAGGACCCTAAATCCCCAAAAGGGCAGTACAACCCTGATGGGAAGGGGGTCCATCAACAATCACAAATTGTGCCTAGTGATTGTACTGGAAAACGCCCACTAGTGCTTGAAGGCGCACATGGGGACAAAGACTCAGGAGGCATGCAACCACCCACTGATATGGAACCACAACCCCCTCAAGGCGGATCCATTCCCTCGGGAACTGACTCCAAAAGCCAGGCTGAGCAAACCCACTCAGTTATTATGGCAGGGTCAGGACCTGGCCAAAACCAGTTGCAGATTCAGTCCATGGCGGATTTTCAGGCTGTTCTCTTGTCTGATGAAGAGCTCAGCATTGACAGTGAGGAAGAAGTATTTGAGGCAGGTGATTATATGGACACTGATGCTCAACCCACTGAACAATCGCATCAGTCTTCTCCACCACAGGGTGAAGAATCAGCATCTCAGGCTGATCATTCATCGGACACTGAATCATCCTGCCTAGCCAATCTCAGGAAATATGACAACATTCTTCCTCTCACTGAAAGACAATTGGTCAAGTTCTTGTAGAAAGCCAACAATGCTCTCTTTCAAGGGCTCACTGAAGAAATCTTTGACCAACATTGTGAAGCTGCAGTTCATATTGTCAACCTGAAGGAATCTGTTGAAGCTTATCATGATGACATTAATGAACAACAATCAGGGATTTCCTACTCCTTGACAATTCTTGATCAGAATCTTAAAATGTTCAACGCTACTCTTTCCAACATTATGAAGAGCGTTGCAACTATTCAAGAGTCAGTGAAAGATGACCCTGAGCTCAACAAGAAAATTCTTCAGGCTTCTGAGACCTATCAGCAACAATCAGCTCAGTTCACTAAGCTTGTCAACATGCTGACATCCTTCAACCTTCAGGGTCTCAGCTCTTCAGTGGACTCCATCAAGTCTTCCCTGGTTCTTATGGAGGCAAATTTGGCATCTTGGGCCAAGTCTTCGAATTCCTTGGCCTGGAATCTTGGGCCTCGGATGACTGCTATAGAGACTTCTCAGGCATCTCTTGAAGCAAAGGTGACCACTCTTCAGCAAGACACCTCAGACATTAAATCCATGATGACTGAGATTTATCAGGCTTTCAAAGGTCAAGCTGCTCCCTCAACTTCAGTGAGCACTCCAACTCTTGCTCTCACAATGGCTCAAGCAACAATTGAGGGGGAGAAAGTCACTAAAGGATCTTCCAGCCATCAACCTCCTCACACTGAGGGGGAGATACCACCTACTCAGGCTCCTGAAACAACCCCATCAACTCACCAAGATAAAGGCAAAGGCATTCTCACTACTACTGAGCCTGAACCTACAATATTGGTGCCTGCTTCCTTGAAGATAAGGCCTGACCCTGATGAACCAGTCAAGGTCCCTTATGAGATTAATGGAGTAATGCATCTTCTCACTGAGGCTGAAATTCAGGCTCATATGGAGAAGGAAGAAGGGTTGAAGAAAGCAGCTGAAGAAGAAAGGCTGAACAAGTCTGCCCTCATCCAGGTGGTCAGTGAAGAGGCTAAAAAGCTTGGAATAGAACCACAAGCCCTTGCTGGAAGAAAAGGTGGTGAGAGCTTTGTGAAAGCTCAGAATGGTGAGATGATTGCTCTTAGGCAGAAAAGGGATGAAAGGTTGAAAAAGGCTGAAGAGATAAGGAGAAAGAAAATTGAGAGGTACCAGTGGGTTATGACAAGCAGATTGAGACCTGAACCAATCACTGATGTCAAGATCCATCAAAATACCAAGCCTGTTGTCCTTAGTGTCTTCAGAGGTCCAGATAAGAGACACTATGAGGTTCATGATCCCTTTAGATTCGCTGACTTTGGGATCACTGAACTGGATGAATTGGGTCCAGTTATACTGAAAAAGTCAAACGTTGTCGTCAAAGACCTGATAAAATCCCTGAGGCTAAGATATGACAAACTGACTGCAACACCTGATGAACTTGGTATTCCCTCTCTTCTCCGTGCTCCGGCCAATCAACCTGCTCCCTCTCAGTCCTCTAGAAGAAAGAGGAAGCAAATTGAATCTGAGCCTGAGATCAAAGTTCCTGGCCTTGAATGCAACAGAGCCCCCCTGAAGGAGTTACATTTGTGAACAACTTGATCATTGAACAACCTGAGAGAGGTCTCTTCTTCACTGATGCGTTTGGTGATTAAGCCTTCCAAAGATGAAATGACATTGATAAGGCAGGAATTAAAACTATGCTTGGTTACCTCATGATGGCCTCCCCAATACAGAGTCCAAAAAATGTGAGGTTCTGTCATGACCTGAGAATCAAGATCCAAGAACATCCTGACCAACATGAGCTGGAATCTAAGTGACCAAAGCTTGAAGCCCTTGGTTATAAGTTAGACTGATGAATCTACAATACCACCACTATCCTGTACTTTGTTTAGTTGTTAGGACCTTTGTAAATGATAAATAAAATTGATGGCCCATGTTTTTATTATTTCAGTATCCTTAATAACTTTCTAGTATATTCAATATGAGAAGAAGTCATTAGCTCACTCATAACTGATCAAAACACTTAAGCATAATTTATATCCAAATAGGGGGAGATTGTTGGGTCCGTCAGTACCCAAGGATCCTTAAAACAGGATTTGAATACAAATTACACTAAGTGTTAATCAACCGAAAACATAATTAAGTCACTGAGTGAACAGTCACTCAGTGAGTTACCTTCAAGATGCTCAGGACGAGTCTAAGAAGAAAGACTTACCACTCAGGCAGGCGGATCTCCCTGATTGTTACTTGAGACAAAGAAGAAAGTAATGGGTTCAGTGAGTGTTGGACAAGAACTCACTGAACCCCAGTCTCCTCAACAACAATATGATTAAAGACTGAAGACTGAAGGCGAAGACTGAAAAACCTGAAGCCTGAAAGAAAGGCGGGATTGAGCGGGAAGAGTTTGGAGAGATAAGGACAAGTCTTATCGGGCCAGAAACAAACCATCCCTAAAGTGGCTAAAAGTCAAGAAGTGTCATAACTGACACTCGAAGACTTTTTGGAGCATTCCTATTGGTTCTTGGAAATGACAAATACTGTTGTAGTTGTCAGACACGCCTTCTTATTCTTTATGTATTTTAATCTTCAGGACTCTTAGATGTTTGCCTATAAATAGCAAACAGATGGAGAAAAGTGGGTTAGGTTTTTTTGTGCATTAAAAGCTTAGACTTTCACAAAACCCCTTTTCTCATACAAAGAGTAACCAATCCCTGAGATAGCTCAGTGGGTCGATATTGTTACCACTTAAGCATAGCTTGAGTTTAGATAGGAGACAAACCATACCTTGACTATTCAATCCCAAGTGTTTGTTCCGCAAAACACTTGGGTAATAGATTCTTTGATTGATTTCTAATAAGAATTTAAACGTTGAAAAACTTTGTGTTTTTATATTTACGTTTTACTTATCAATTTTAATTAATCAAATACATTGTATCAGTCATAAACACAATTAGATTAACTTCTTAGTTACTTCTAAGCGTGTTAAGGGAACAACATACACATAAAAATGAACATATAAACTAAATGAACAGATCATTTCGAGCTTAAGGTTGAGTAAGGACCTGGGAAATTCACGGTTGTTATAGTCTACCCCCGTTATTTAGAATTTTTTCCTCAAAATTCTGCTAGTACTATGGTCAAACAGGTGTGGGTACTTGATTCTCATACGATCTTCTTGATCCAAAGTAAACTCGGGCCCACACTTTGAGTTCCAACGGACTTTAACTATTGGTATCTTGCTACGCTTCAACTTCTTAATCTCACGTTCTAAAAGCTCAATAGGTTTCTCTATAAAGTGTAACTTGGGATCTATCTGAATCTCTTCCAATGGTATGTGTAAGTTCTGATCAACAAGACACTTCTTAAGGTTCGACATTGAAACGTATCTTGAACGCCACTTAGCTCTTGAGGTAGTCTTAGTCGGTAGGCTACCAGACCGATTCTCTCAGTGATCTCAAAAGCTCCTACATATCTAGGCGCTAGCTTGACCTTCTTTCCAAAACGTACAACACCTTTCCAAGGCGACACCTTGAGTAACACATGATCACCAACGCAAAATTCTAGGGGTCTCCGTCGGTTGTCGGCATAGCTCTTCTGACGGTCTCGTGCAACCTTGAGTCTATCCTTGATTTGAATAATCTTCTCAGTGGTTTCTAATACTATCTCAGGTCCTATCATTTGACTCTCCCCAGCCTCCGCCCAACCAATAGGTGAACGACACTTTCTTCCATAAAGTGCTTTGAATGGTGTCATATCTATGCTGGCATGGTAGCTGTTGTTATAGGAGAACTCGGTTAATGGAAGATGGGTATCCCAATTTCCACCAAAGTCTATGGCACACGCCCTGAGCATGTCCTCTAAGTTCTGTATGGTACGCTCGCTTTGACCATCGGTCTGTGGGTGATAAGCCGTACTCATATCTAAGTGTGTTCCCAGAGACTTGTGCAATAATTGCCAAAAGTTTGACGTGAAACGGCTGTCACGATCAGATATGATCGATATAGGCACACCGTGTCTTGCCACTATCTCCTTGATGTAAAGTCTAGCCAATTTGTCCATCGTATAATCTTCTCGGATTGGTAAGAAATGTGCAGACTTAGTCAACCTATCTACGATAATCCAGATCGTATCGTATCCACTACTAGTCCTAGGCAACTTTATAATGAAGTCCATGGTTATCCTTTCCCACTTCCACTCGGGAATCTCCGGTTGCTGTAACAGATCAGATGGTCTCTGATGTTCAGCCTTCACTTTAGATCAAGTCAGACACTTGCTAATGTAGACAGCTATGTCTTTATTCATCCCAGGCCACCAATACAAGTCTCTAAGGTCGTAGTACATCTTATCCACTCCTGGATGAACGAAGTACCTCGTCGTATGTGCTTCTTCCATGACTAGGGCTCTCACGCCATCAGTTAACGATACCCAAATTCAGTCTACAAAGTACAGTCCACCATCGTCCTTTTTCTCCAATTGCTTATCTAAGCCTCGCATCTTCTCTGTGGTTGCATCCATATTCACAGATGCCTCTCTCTGAGCCGCTAGTATCTTATCCTTGATACCCGACTGTATGGTTATACTCATGGCTTTTACTTTCCTAGGCTTGAGTCTTTCCTCCCAACTCAAAGCATCAGCTACTACGTTCGCCTTACATGGGTGGTAGCGAATCTCGTAGTCATAATCGCTAAAGAGCTCAATCCATCTCCTCTGGCGCATATTCAACTCTTTTTGATCGAAGATAGGTTAGAGACTCTTATGACCAGTATAGATAATACTTTTCGTCCCATACAAGTAATGTCTCCATATCTTGAGAGCGAATACTACAGCGCCTAGCTCCAGATCATGGGTGGTATAGTTTTTTTCATGAACCTTCAGTTGTCGAGAGGCATAGGCAATCACCTTACCTCTTTGCATTAACACATACCCAAGGCCTTGACATGACGCGTCACAATATACTACAAAATCTTTGGGTCCATTGGGTAGGGCTAGGATTGGTGCATTACACAGGTTATCTTTCAACGTCTGAAAGGCACTCATCTGTTCTTCGCCCCAATCGTATTTCTTGTCCTTTTGAGTCAGTGAGGTAAGTGGTTTGGCAATCTTGGAGAAGTTCGCGATGAATCGTCGGTAGTAACCTGCCAGTCCTAAAAATGATCGGACTTCTATCGAGGACTTAGGGGCTTCCCAATTCTTCACTGCTTCGATCTTGCTAGGATCCACATGAATACCATCTTTGTTAACCACATGTCCAAGGAATTGGACCTCTTGTAGCCAGAATTCGCACTTCGAGAATTTGGCGTACAACTTCTTCTCCTTGAGTAGCTCTAGGATTAACTTCAGATGCGTTTCATGTTCCGATTTGGTCTTGGAATAGATCAAAATTTCATCGATAAATATGATAATAAATTTATCTAGGTATGGCCTGAATACCCGGTTCATCAAGTCCATGAGGACCGCAGGCGCATTTGTTAGTCCAAAAGGCATAACCGTGAACTCGAAATGACCGTATCGAGTTCTAAACGCGGTTTTTCGAATGTCATCTTCGTGTACTCGTAACTGATGGTAGCCGGAACGAAGATCTATCTTGGAGAAGTATCGTGAACCTTGAAGTTTGTCGAATAAGTCATCAATTCTCGGGAGAGGGTAACGATTCTTAATGGTTAGTTTGTTCAGTTCTCGGTAGTCGATGCACATCCTAAATGAACCATCCTTCTTCTTGATGAACAAAATTGGTGCTCCCCATGGCGAAGAACTAGGTCGGATGAAACCTTTGTCTTGGAGTTCCTTGAGTTGATTAGACAAATCCTCCACTTCAGTAAGTGCCAAACGGTAAGGAGACTTTGCACCCAGCATTGCTCCAGGAATCAGGTCTATCCGAAATTCAACCTCCTGCGTAGGGGGTATCCAGATAGGTCATCAGGAAACACTTCTGGGAAGTCTCGAACGACTGGGATATCTTCTAGTTTCTGTTCGTTTACTTTCATGCTCGTGAGATGTTTCACGTTTTCTTCAAGTCTCTCTCCATAGATTTTGAGTAACTCGCCGTTAGGTAGTGGTATTCGGACCATCTTCTCATGACACACTATTTCAGCCTTATGCTTAGACAACCAGTCCATTTCCCACAATCACGTCGAAACTTCTGTATCCAAATGGTATTAAGTCGATGCTAAAGGTATGGCCTTCTTATTCTAGTGTGCACCCGCGAATGATCTCATTTGTTTCTACCTTTTGACCACCTGCTATTTCAATTTCCTAACTAAAGCCTAGTCTACCGGATTCCATATTCAACCGAGGCATGAATATAGTGGAGACAAAACTATAATCGGCATCAGAATCAAATAGCATAGTAGCATAGTGGTCATTTAAAGAGAACGTATCCGTCACGATCCTGACGTCCTTCTTCAGCATTCATCACAAATACGCGACCACGAGCTGGATTTCCATTGTTTCCATGGTTTGCATTGTTTCCACCAATTGCTAAATTCTGTTCCTGGTTGTTCTGCACTGGTCCCCTTGTCCTAACTAATCTCGGGCACATACTACGAAGGTGATTAGCGTCTATACACTCATAACATGTCTTCGGGTTATCGGCATTAACTAGCGTCACTTGTTTCGCTACGGCCCTATAATCCCTTTCCATATGCCCAGGTCACTTACAGTTAAAGCATACTACCTGGCATGGCTTAGTCTCTGGATGATGGTAGTTGCATTTGGTACAATTAGGGAAAGAACCATGATACTCCTTCTTGATGGTACCAGATGCTACAAATCCTTTTCCCCAATTAGCTTTCTTATTGTCGCCACATGCACCTCCTTGTTTACTTGGCTCACTCACGGCCTTCATCTTATCACCACTCTTAGACAATGTCCCATTCCTAACCATCTCATCCGTTAAGGTTTCAACTTTCAATATTGCACTCTGAATAGTAGGGGTTTCAGTCGCTTTCACCATCCCGCGAATCTCAGGAACCAACCCATAGATGTACCTTTCAATTCTCTTGGATTCAAGAGTGACCATATGAGGTACTAGTCTGGCCAGCTCATGAAATCGATCTGTATAAGTCTTATGACCAGTTCCTACCATGGTATAGTGGTAGAACTCATGTTCCAGTTTCTACATCTCATTATCTGGACAATACTCCTCTTTTAACAATGCCTTAAAGAAATCCCAACTTATCCCCATGGCAGCTTCCCTGCCCCTAGTCTGAATTTGCGTGTTTCATCAGGTCAACGCTTTTCCAGTCAATCAACAGGCAGCAAACTTCACCTTCTGATGGTCCGCACACTCACTTATGTCAATTACTGACTCCATCTTCTCGACCCATCAAGTATAAGCTATCGCACCTCCATTGCCGTCAAAGTCCACCAGTTTGGACGTCGTAAATTCCTTATAATTACATCCCTTGTTATCGTTGGCATGGTTACCATCATTGACGTGATCACTTCCACCATCATTTTCCGTTTGGTTATTCCTACTCATATTGTTTTGGTTGCTGATATGGTCGCTAACTTGGGTGACAATAGTGGGTAGCAATTCCTATAGTTGTTGAGCGATAATGGTAGCAACATCAGGAGTCTCATTGCCAGTATCGTCGCTTCCCGTGCCGCGACCTCCTGCCTGCTTCCTCGTCCACTAGTCCTTCCACCCCTCGGTGGTGGAACACCTCGGTTAACTCGAGTCGACCTTCTTGGAGGCATGATTCTATAAAGTAGGACATTGGTAAACGTTAGATAGGAGATAGGTAGGATAGGTCGATATACGTGTCGTGCTACTACACTTAACTTCCTATATGACAATCCATGAATTTGATAAGTCCATGCCGCATCATGTTATCGTAAAAACGTTGGCCAGGCGTTTTTAAGATAGCATCATGCTGCATTTCCTTATCATCATCACTTCGTGTCATACTATACACATAATCGCACACGTAGTTTCTATGATGCAAACTATATGAGGATTCCTAGGTTATAGTCTAGGTTAAACCACCTAATTCTCTATAACCAAAGCTCTGATACCAACCTGTCACACCCTAAAAATGGCGCAGCGGAAGGGCATTTACGGTGTATGGCTTATTAGTCAAGAACACAAGATATCACAATAGAGAAATACTAAATGCATAACATAAGACAGATAATAGTCGCAAACTCCCACAACCGGGATAAGTACAAGGATCCAAAATAAACATAAGTCTCAAAGTTAAACAACATCACTAGGAAATATCAAAATGCAACTCCACGAGATATAACCCAGGGGGGGTCTTGTCTTAAGTCTTGCTAAGCCAGGCCAGTACTCAACCTTCTAGTGCAACTTCAGTCTTAGTACCTGAAAATGGATACTCGAAAATGTCAACATAAAGTTGGTGAGCTCGTAGGTTTAGAAGTTAAACCACGAAGCTGTGAATAATGAAGTGTAGGACAACAGTGAGCAAGATATACAAATGTAAGCCATAGTAAAGATCGCAAACTATCTCAGACTGCAAACATGCATAATTGTTCCACTTATAGTCTGGGTGCCACTTCCAAAATGATGTACTGGGTGCCACTTCCCAAAATGATATACTGGGAGCCACTTTCCAAAATTATACTAACAATGTAAGATCCCACAAAAATCCGTTATGATAACCCTCATTAATTAATGATAATCTCAACTTACTTTGTAACAAAACCCATTTTTACGGAAAAATTTAAACTTTTCTTTTATTATTATCACATTACGTTTCGACAACATATATTAAATAGCAACACCTACTTTGAAAAACTCAGTGTTTCACAAAACTCCATTCACACTAAATTTATGTTACACAAATTATACATTATAGTTAAAACTACTAAACCTACAACTTGATACATTAATCACATTCATATTTCACTAACTACATTTATTTATACAAAACATATTTCATTGCACAAACCTCTTTTAATTAAACTACAACCCAACCTACTACCTACCAACAAATATCTTCTATATGATATTGGATGTCGGTAAAACACTCCAAGAAAAACACTATTACTGAATTACACTTGTAAGGTTTCATAACATATCTACTTGTAAGATTTCTAATCCATACACGTACTCTACATGTTTCTTTTATAATCTTTCACTCCACACAACATTTCTACCTTACTAGCTATCTCATCTCTCTCACCTCACTCTCTCTCAAAATTATCCGACCCCAAAAACCGGCCAACACCCTACCACCGCCGCTCATCTTAATTCACCGCCACCACCACTTTAATCCTTTTAATCTCCTCATCACTCCCATACAATTCACGCGCCTCAAAACCCACCCCATCCATTCTTTTCTTTCGGTAACTTATGATTTTTCCGGCATGCTTTCCGGTAACACCAGTTTGTAGATCAAAGGTATTTATTTTTCGGGAGTTTGTTTGGTTCGTAACTGCAAGTCCACGCGCCACCACAACCACGACAGCACCACTCCGCCACAGCTGTCCTTTCCCTCTCCTCCGTATCTTACTCGTCATGGTAAAACCGAGAAGCTATTGTTTAATTATTTTCCCTTACTTTGAATTCGATTATAATTATTTTATCATAGTTTTTCGTGGATTAAAACGGATTAAATCGGATTAATATGAATTTTCGTGGCTGTAACACTGATAAAACTCGTTAGTAGATTTATGATTAAACCCCGGATTTAAAACATGTTTTTATTGAGTTCGTGTGGTAAAAACTTAACTGAAAATGGTGTTTGTTTAACTGTTCGTGAGTCTCGACTTATATTAGTTGTGTTGGGCTGTTTTGATCTCGACGGAGTAGGGATGATAATTTCTTGGTTATGGTCGTAGTGGTCACTATTATTGCTAAAATAGATTGTTGAGGTTGTCCCTGTTATGTTGTCGGTTTAAAGATTGTGGTTCGACTAGGGTGTGACGCCGAGACCTCTTGGTCTCGGCATGACAAAATCTTATTACGCTTGTTTATTTACTTTGGTCTCGGCAATCTTATCATTATTGTTGTTATGCTAGTGTAGTCGTTTGGTTTGTGTGCTCGGATTTAACGAAAGACCACAAGGGTGGTCCTGTCTTGGTCGTGTTTTGGTTAAACAACCCACATAGGGTGCTTTAAGACATTGTTGCTTGTTGTGCTTGTAAAGGTTTGTCGCGGGCTGGAAAGAACACCACAACTTAGAGTTGGTGTTGACTTGGTTTCGGGTTGGTCACGAATCACACAAGGGAGTGTTGAGTTTGTAATTTCAGTTTGTGTCAAAAATAAGATTTGAATTATATCATTTGTTTCTTTTACCAGGGGTGCGTTTGATTGTTATTTGGGCCGAAGCCCAATGATGTGTGTTTACTTATGGGCTCATAAGCCCAATGTAAAACTAATGGGATTGTTTGTCTAGATTGGGCGGAAGCCCAGGGGATTAATATAGACATGTATCTGGTTAACTTTATTCTAAAATATGTAACTTATGTTAATGTTGGTGATTTATTGGTACGTTTCGGATATATTGGGACTAATAATTGAACTTGGAATCGTGATTTGAACTTGAATACGGACTTTGATTATTACACTTGGACGTTTGGGACAAGCAGGAACCATTATCGGACTTACAATGATAGAAGACGGACTTATTAAACATTTTATAATAAACTCGGACTGGACACAAAATCCTTAATAAAACCTAAACTAATATTTACGAGGTTAATAGGGGGACATAAACTTATTAAATACTGTAATCTCAGTTTTGATTAACTAAACTCATTTTCATTATAAAACATCATTGTCTTATACCAACTATTTGGGAATATCGGGGTAAATACTGAAACGTACAAACTAGTTAGTTGATTTGAGATGTTTATTTGTTTTTAGCTTCTAAGTTGTCCTCCTTAGTTTGAGTACTCGTCAGTATCCTCTTGAGTTAGTTGATGTCTATTCTATTTGGCGTGAGTTGTCTGTCGAGTCTAGGTTATCTTACCACACCACACGAAATATTGCAACTAAGCTTTTGATAAGTTTTGGAAAACTGAATAATCCACGAAAACTATGACACTTTATCTTTTATAGATTTTATTATTGTGCTAGACGTGTTTTGAGATAACTGTATACGTACTAGGTTGTGCCGATACCAGATCGTTGTGTATCATCGTGCTATATGTTTTGAGACCGTTGTGATATGCTCTAGATGCCAGTCATGTCAGTGTGATCTTTGCTTGCTGTGGCCAAGGTGAGTCGTGGCCCCTACTTTTCACACTTGTTTTTTTTAATAACTCTTTTGGGGGAGATACATGCTTTAACTGCTTTATACTACTGAAATATCTTATGATTTACTTGAAATTATCAATTATGCTTTACCTATTGAAATCATGCTTGAAAAGAATACATGCTCAATATATGTGCAAATTGTATGCTTAGCTTAAACACGGAACTTGAAACATAACATCTCTGAACTACTTGATGTAACATGATACTGAGGCTTACTGTATGCATTCATGTGACTAATGAATGAACTGTTACTTATTATAATATTTCTATATTCCACTGGAAATAATTGCCAAGATCAGAATACGTGTATTTTATGAACCTTGAGACCTATATTGCCTAAGCACACCTTATTGCCAAAAGTCCCTTTATCATGAGCCATTAATCACTGCGGTGAGCGCGAATATAGTGAACAGCTTCGAAACCTGTTAGAGGCTGACGACCTATCCCACTAAATACTGTGACGGAATGCCTATATGGTTAGTCGTATTTAGTCGCGATGCACTATATTTGAGAAAAATAGGAATTGGCAAGTACCTATTAACACGAGGGCCATAAAAACCCATCAGTGACCCTGGTGGGACACCGCCGTATTACGGTACTCTGTTAACGTTTTGCGTGTCATGAGGCTTAGGGCAATATAACTTTATGAATATATGAATGTTTCATATATATAGGATACAGCTGTATTAGAAGACCACCACTTTTCACTGATAGATCTCAGACTTTAGACTATTATTACTTTACGTGATATGATTATGAATCTCGTACTTGAACTTTAATTGTTATCATATGTGATTTAACTGAAAATTCTACACAAGACAACTCAAAATGCTTGGTATATCATTACATCTAAAAGCTGATTCAACATCCCATTTCGAGCATATAACAACGTAGCTCAACTGCATTTATAATATGAAACTTATGATTTTGAAGATCATACATTATTCACTTGTGGATTTTATACAACGCAACTCTTTATTTATTTCATGAAGAACTATTATAACTATACACCTTTCAAAGAGAGATATTTTCTATCAAACTCCACGAACTCACCAACCATTGTGTTGACGTTTTAAGCATGTTTATCTCAGGTAATTAACGGAGCAGGACAAGACACGGAGCGGGCATCTTTTACTCTGATAACTTAAATGGTGTAAAATCAAATATGTCATTCTCTCCAAATTATCACATCTTTCTAAGGGATGATAAAACCAATTAATTTACTTTTGTATCAAGAATATTATTTTGAATGACATATAACTTTCAAAATGCCCTTTTTGGGCCGTTTTCTGAGATTTAAACTTCGATCCTCACCGTAACACCCAAATTACTTTTCCGCTGCCACAAACCAAATTTGGGGGTGTTACAGTTTGGTATCAGAGCCTATGGTTATAGAGAATCAAATGTTTTCAAACATCGAACTATAACCACACTTTCAAAATGAATGATTTTACACCATACCATTTTACGCCCTCCGTGTCTGCAGACTGCCGTGCTCAATACATTACCTATTAAGATTATTTTGTACTAATCTTTACATGCTTGATGTTTACTCTTTACACGTTACACGCTGTATTATCTCACACTTACCGTTACGCTCTTAACGTACGAATTACTTATAATTATTATTTTCGGCTACTACAGTACCATGTCTTCCAGACCTGTTAAAATTTCCAAAGCTACCCTTCGTACTACTCATACATCATCTTGTGATCATATCACTACGAATGCTGAACATCTCTATGTACTAATAACCCAACCCCAGCCTAATACGGAACTTACTCACATATCACTCTCATTATCACCAATTCACTCACCCTTACGTCAGAAACTTAGAGAAACTACTAAATCTTATCCATTGAAGAATTGATTGGTCGTCCAACAACATTCAAGGTTAGACAGAATTCACACTAAGAAACGATTTGAAAAGAGATTGAGCCAAATTCTCCTTTAACTAAACTACCACACCCATATGCCCCGGTAACTCGACACAGAAAAGTTAGGATTTTAACACATTATGAGCCCGAACTTTTTAGGACACTAATTTGGAGCTACCTCAATGGATTTATTAAGAAGATACACCTATGTTTAGTACCAATTATACTACCATTTTCACCTTATTTCACCCCTAGACATGATCAGGATAATGTCACCATACCTTACCACCACTACTATCATCATCCCCTTCACCGTCGGTTGGACCCGACTACTCGTTAAGACTACTCACCCAGACTTACCTGTTTACACCCCACCAACGGGAGTCGACTCCTAGAGAGAATTTACCCTCTCAGGTCTCCCTCGTAATTACTATTTCCCACCTGCTTTCACTCTTTCAACCCGAATCCTCAAGACTGGATAGAACTTTAGGACAACAATTACCCACACACCTACTCCTCCCACCAACATGACGCGACTGGAGCGTCATAAAGAACAGATCGATACACTCCTATTAACATCATTGACAAAACACCACTCACAACCAACGACACCCTACCTGAACTTTTGTCCGACAAGATGGACTTCTAGGACGGACTGATAAGGTTTCAGTCAGAGATATTGAGAAACACTCCCACATGACAATCCTTACAATGAGAAAGACAGAGGTTTATTAACCTGTTGCATGGAACATTAATAAAAGACCTTGTATCGTTTGCTTTGCAAAACAATCGATCAAGTTATTAATATTATGATATTTACGGTGATTATATCCAGACCTACCATAATATTACCTACGATTGTTAGGATTCCTCATACCTGCCAACACAAACTAGGCTATGACCATAGAATTCTCTAAGACAAACTTTCGGAAGAAGACCTGATGAATGAAGAGAAAGTTGCTGAACTTTGACTTTCTGTAGATGAAACAGTTTGTTCCCTAGCAATCCCATACCAAGAATTAAGCATTTATCTACGACATTACCCAGACACATCGTGATTTGGGGTTCACAACTGGTTAAAGTTTCACATTGTGACCGCATTATTAAGACTAGTATACCGATACCTTATTACTCGAATTATTCTGACAGGGCCATTAGGTGAATTTAAATCCGTGTTTCTTGGGATATTGATAGAATATGGCCAGCATTAGCATTACAAATACCCCACTAGCACCAACAACAACTATGACTCTTGAAATGATCCAAAACTTAGTAACCAACATTGTTGCTGTGGTACTCGAGGTAACTATAGTAGCTCATCCGAGTAGCAACAATAGGACAACCGGAAAAAAAGAAAAGAAAATGACCACGTCTTATAAGCATAACAATGAAAGTTTCACGAATTTTAGACCAACTCACTTTAAGAATATAGAAAAAGGTGACTGAACCTACTATTACCATTACCCAAGGATTTTAGACCAAAAGTTAAGCGAGACACTGCAAGAATCAATGCCCAACCCAGAATATTTCTTAGGACAAGAAGACCAGTGAAAGAAAATGGAAACTCTTTAGAACCTTAACAACTCCAAAGGATAACACCCAAATTTAAGCAGAAGATAAATTCCTGTTGTGGATAAGTAAACCCTAGTTTAAGAATTTCCCAGTTGTATTCCCTTATGTACTTTAGGCACAATGAATGTAACCTAAGCATAACAACTATCTTTCTACCGTATGAAGACATCACCTTGTAATATCCCCGAGATAATCATAATCCACATTATTTCAATCTCTATTCTATTCTCCCTATTTATAGTCGTTATGTAACAATACCCTGATTTCACTTTGGGAATTTAATTTAACCCAATTTCTGACCAAACAATAGGTTATCACCACATTGTAAGAAATTCTCACCCAAAACCTAAGTTTATACTGAGGATATCCTATATTCACTTTAGAAATTCCTGACTTATCCTCAGAATATGAACAAAAACTTCTTAATTCTTTTGAAGACAATCAGAGAGTGTCCGACTTTGTGACGGAACTATTATAATTGAAGCATATAAAACTTCTTGAAAAAGGCATAAATCTCACGGTGACTGAGTCAAGCATTGCATTATTTGGTCTCAAATTATACATAGCCTGATCAACTATGTCTAATTTAGGAAGAATCATGTTATGAATGAAACAGTTATCTTTCAGATTTCCTAATAACAACTTTTATTTAAAAGCAAAGTCTTAAGACAAATAAATTGCTCATAACACGTCACATTTGACCAACCACAAACAAATACCTACACATATTACCCACCATTCATATGATAAGAAACTGACAAAAGTACAAGTATTAGAACCCTAATAATTCACAAAGACTTATGAAGAGCGCAATTAGCAAGAAATCTTATTAGAATACACGGAAATTTGTGAATAACTAGCAACGATAATGCTAAAGTTACAACTACTTATTCCAACCTTCCTACCACCTATTTTCCATACGCCATATCCACGATAAGGGCTACAATCATCAGCGGGATGACAAATGCTAAAATCACAATCAAATATTGGAAATCTTCTTCCGGAGCGTACCTCAAGTAGATAACCACAAGAATAACGTACACAATTGCTAGCATAATTATGAAATGCGGCATTTTGAGATGAGGAACTGGAGAAAAATAATTTGTGGAAGAATAAAAATTAAAATGGAGTAATTATAGGCTAAATCTAGCTGTTGGAACCAAAACTAGCCGTTGAGGGCACTATTCACGACCGTTGGTATACACTGTTCACTAGCCGTTAAATTTCCACAGTCCCTGACCGTTATTCTCATTATTCTCAATCTTTAGGTTCATCAATTAACCAAGTATTCGAATTTATTCCATCTAGCATGAATAAATCTAACTTTATCTCATTTCCTCTATTTTCGGATAGGAACCATTCGACAACATTTTTCATAATCCCTCACCTCAGAACATCACATCTTTCAACACCTATCGCAGACTGAACTTCGGGACGAAGTTCAAAATTTAGGGGTAGATACTGTAAGATCCCACAAAAATCCGTTATGATAACCCTCATTAATTAATGATAATCTCAACTTACTTTGTAACAAAACCCATTTTTACGGAAAAATTTAAACTTTTCTTTTATTATTATCACATTACGTTTCGACAACATATATTAAATAGCAACACCTACTTTGAAAAACTCAGTGTTTCACAAAACTCCATTCACACTAAATTTATGTTACACAAATTATACATTATAGTTAAAACTACTAAACCTACAACTTGATACATTAATCACATTCATATTTCACTAACTACATTTATTTATACAAAACATATTTCATTGCACAAACCTCTTTTAATTAAACTACAACCCAACCTACTACCTACCAACAAATATCTTCTATATGATATTGGATGTCGGTAAAACACTCCAAGAAAAACACTATTACTGAATTACACTTGTAAGGTTTCATAACATATCTACTTGTAAGATTTCTAATCCATACACGTACTCTACATGTTTCTTTTATAATCTTTCACTCCACACAACATTTCTACCTTACTAGCTATCTCATCTCTCTCACCTCACTCTCTCTCAAAATTATCCGACCCCAAAAACCGGCCAACACCCTACCACCGCCGCTCATCTTAATTCACCGCCACCACCACTTTAATCCTTTTAATCTCCTCATCACTCCCATACAATTCACGCGCCTCAAAACCCACCCCATCCATTCTTTTCTTTCGGTAACTTATGATTTTTCCGGCATGCTTTCCGGTAACACCAGTTTGTAGATCAAAGGTATTTATTTTTCGGGAGTTTGTTTGGTTCGTAACTGCAAGTCCACGCGCCACCACAACCACGACAGCACCACTCCGCCACAGCTGTCCTTTCCCTCTCCTCCGTATCTTACTCGTCATGGTAAAACCGAGAAGCTATTGTTTAATTATTTTCCCTTACTTTGAATTCGATTATAATTATTTTATCATAGTTTTTCGTGGATTAAAACGGATTAAATCGGATTAATATGAATTTTCGTGGCTGTAACACTGATAAAACTCGTTAGTAGATTTATGATTAAACCCCGGATTTAAAACATGTTTTTATTGAGTTCGTGTGGTAAAAACTTAACTGAAAATGGTGTTTGTTTAACTGTTCGTGAGTCTCGACTTATATTAGTTGTGTTGGGCTGTTTTGATCTCGACGGAGTAGGGATGATAATTTCTTGGTTATGGTCGTAGTGGTCACTATTATTGCTAAAATAGATTGTTGAGGTTGTCCCTGTTATGTTGTCGGTTTAAAGATTGTGGTTCGACTAGGGTGTGACGCCGAGACCTCTTGGTCTCGGCATGACAAAATCTTATTACGCTTGTTTATTTACTTTGGTCTCGGCAATCTTATCATTATTGTTGTTATGCTAGTGTAGTCGTTTGGTTTGTGTGCTCGGATTTAACGAAAGACCACAAGGGTGGTCCTGTCTTGGTCGTGTTTTGGTTAAACAACCCACATAGGGTGCTTTAAGACATTGTTGCTTGTTGTGCTTGTAAAGGTTTGTCGCGGGCTGGAAAGAACACCACAACTTAGAGTTGGTGTTGACTTGGTTTCGGGTTGGTCACGAATCACACAAGGGAGTGTTGAGTTTGTAATTTCAGTTTGTGTCAAAAATAAGATTTGAATTATATCATTTGTTTCTTTTACCAGGGGTGCGTTTGATTGTTATTTGGGCCGAAGCCCAATGATGTGTGTTTACTTATGGGCTCATAAGCCCAATGTAAAACTAATGGGATTGTTTGTCTAGATTGGGCGGAAGCCCAGGGGATTAATATAGACATGTATCTGGTTAACTTTATTCTAAAATATGTAACTTATGTTAATGTTGGTGATTTATTGGTACGTTTCGGATATATTGGGACTAATAATTGAACTTGGAATCGTGATTTGAACTTGAATACGGACTTTGATTATTACACTTGGACGTTTGGGACAAGCAGGAACCATTATCGGACTTACAATGATAGAAGACGGACTTATTAAACATTTTATAATAAACTCGGACTGGACACAAAATCCTTAATAAAACCTAAACTAATATTTACGAGGTTAATAGGGGGACATAAACTTATTAAATACTGTAATCTCAGTTTTGATTAACTAAACTCATTTTCATTATAAAACATCATTGTCTTATACCAACTATTTGGGAATATCGGGGTAAATACTGAAACGTACAAACTAGTTAGTTGATTTGAGATGTTTATTTGTTTTTAGCTTCTAAGTTGTCCTCCTTAGTTTGAGTACTCGTCAGTATCCTCTTGAGTTAGTTGATGTCTATTCTATTTGGCGTGAGTTGTCTGTCGAGTCTAGGTTATCTTACCACACCACACGAAATATTGCAACTAAGCTTTTGATAAGTTTTGGAAAACTGAATAATCCACGAAAACTATGACACTTTATCTTTTATAGATTTTATTATTGTGCTAGACGTGTTTTGAGATAACTGTATACGTACTAGGTTGTGCCGATACCAGATCGTTGTGTATCATCGTGCTATATGTTTTGAGACCGTTGTGATATGCTCTAGATGCCAGTCATGTCAGTGTGATCTTTGCTTGCTGTGGCCAAGGTGAGTCGTGGCCCCTACTTTTCACACTTGTTTTTTTTAATAACTCTTTTGGGGGAGATACATGCTTTAACTGCTTTATACTACTGAAATATCTTATGATTTACTTGAAATTATCAATTATGCTTTACCTATTGAAATCATGCTTGAAAAGAATACATGCTCGATATATGTGCAAATTGTATGCTTAGCTTAAACACGGAACTTGAATCATAACATCTCTGAACTACTTGATGTAACATGATACTGAGGCTTACTGTATGCATTCATGTGACAAATGAATGAACTGTTACTTATTATAATATTTCTATATTCCACTGGAAATAATTGCCAAGATCAGAATACGTGTATTTTATGAACCTTGAGACCTATATTGCCTAAGCACACCTTATTGCCAAAAGTCCCTTTATCATGAGCCATTAATCACTGCGGTGAGCGCGAATATAGTGAACAGCTTCGAAACCTGTTAGAGGCTGACGACCTATCCCACTAAATACTGTGACGGAATGCCTATATGGTTAGTCGTATTTAGTCGCGATGCACTATATTTGAGAAAAATAGGAATTGGCAAGTACCTATTAACACGAGGGCCATAAAAACCCATCAGTGACCCTGGTGGGACACCGCCGTATTACGGTACTCTGTTAACGTTTTGCGTGTCATGAGGCTTAGGGCAATATAACTTTATGAATATATGAATGTTTCATATATATAGGATACAGCTGTATTAGAAGACCATCACTTTTCACTGATAGATCTCAGACTTTAGACTATTATTACTTTACGTGATATGATTATGAATCTCGTACTTGAACTTTAATTGTTATCATATGTGATTTAACTGAAAATTCTACACAAGACAACTCAAAATGCTTGGTTTATCATTACATCTAAAAGCTGATTTAACATCCCATTTTGAGCATATAACAACGTAGCTCAACTGCATTTATAATATGAAACTTATGATTTTGAAGATCATACATTATTCACTTGTGGATTTTATACAACGCAACTCTTTATTTATTTCATGAAGAACTATTATAACTATACACCTTTCAAAGAGAGATATTTTCTATCAAACTCCACGAACTCACCAACCATTGTGTTGACGTTTTAAGCATGTTTATCTCAGGTAATTAACGGAGCAGGACAAGACACGGAGCGGGCATCTTTTACTCTGATAACTTAAATGGTGTAAAATCAAATATGTCATTCTCTCCAAATTATCACATCTTTCTAAGGGATGATAAAACCAATTAATTTACTTTTGTATCAAGAATATTATTTTGAATGACATATAACTTTCAAAATGCCCTTTTTGGGCCGTTTTCTGAGATTTAAACTTCGATCCTCACCGTAACACCCAAATTACTTTTCCGCTGCCACAAACCAAATTTGGGGGTGTTACATTATACTAACAATGCATCACTAAATAGTTGCGCACGTTTAAGCCAAGTGACACAATTTGAATTTACACAATAAGGTACATATTGCAATCAAAACACACACATTGTCCAAAATTATGAAAAAAGTAGATCACAAAATGAAAACATTCCAAAGCATTGAGTACCATTTCCACCCCAAGGTAAAACACGTTAAAAAAGTGGGGCTGTGAGAACTCACCTCAATCAAACAAAGCACAAAACACAAATCAACAGTAGTAAGGCACGACAGCAGCTGACACGTCATGGCACTACGGACTCGGCACGATCTATTAATATAAACATGTCTTAACGTATATCCAAAAGTACAACGGTTTCCAAAGTTAACTATCCCCATGTATATTCCATTTAGATTCCAAAATCTCCTTGTTATATCCATTTACTAGCATTTGGTATCATCGTGTGTGCAGTGAAGACACAACATGACTCAAGTGAACTCATGCCAAACAATTGACCAAAACATAAACGACTCACAAAACAAGGTCTCCACATAAACATTAATATTTCAATCAATGGTATTTCTCGATTCGCGTGCCCTCGAAACAGTTAATAACTCTCATTTATTTAAAAAATTATATTTATAACCTCTCGCTTTAAAATTATAAACTTCCGTTAAATATTAAGTAACAAAATAAGTTTCCGTTAATTAATATTTCACGTCCTTAGCCGTTATTATTAATATTCCATTTCTAGTTATATATATTTCCAAATAAATATTTCTCGAGTTAATATCCGTTTCGAGTCACGAATCCGAGTTTCATTATCTCTCGGGTCAAATAGTCAACCACAATATCCAAATGTACAAATAAGGTCTAATAAGCATTGTTTCGGCTTGTCGAGGCCATGCCCAGACTAAAAAGTCTCGATGACACTCGACTTGGCTCATAACATCACAATTAGTATTTCAACCTCGCAATATCAATCAAATGTCCAATATATCGACAATAGTTAACAGCCCTAAACCTACGGCTCGTTAATGAATATCTCAAATCAAAATCTAAGTCTCAAGTCTCAACAACACAACAACAACATGGTCTCGGCTTCGAGCTGTGAACACCACAAACAAACCATTCGGACCCGTACTCTCTTGACCACAAATCCAAACGGACCGTAAACACTTCCAAAAATTAACAAGTATACTCGGCCTGGATCTAAACTCGACCATAGAACCACCAAGGGTATTCAACCCATTCGAATCACAACAAGAACAAACAAATAAAAAGCTAATAAGCTAAACCAAACACACCATAAGCTCGACCTAAGCTTGATACCACAACCACACGACTCGGACTCGAACCCAAACACAAAATTGAGACTAGTACTATGATACCAAACGATTATTAATTTAGTTTTTATCTTTCTAAAAAGATAACCCTTTGTATCAACCCAAAACCCACTCAAACTAATTCTTACAACTCGTTATACACGAGTTTCAGCAACACCGTATCACACGAGTGTGAAAACGGTGTGACTTACCTTTTTCTCTCACGGATCTATACAAATCCTCAACAAAAGGAAATGGTGGTGGCGCGTAAATAGAGGTGGTGGAGTTCTAGGGCACGTGTGGTGGTTAAACAAACTAAGGAGGTTACAAGGGTGTGTTTAGTGGTGGTGGTGTGGTGTGACAGTGGGTGGTGGTGGTGCTCGGTAGTGGTGGCCGACGGTGGGAGAAGTTATGGTGGCGGCTAGAAAGAACAAGGGAGAAGGGTATAACCTTAAATGAGTTATAACATCCCTTTTATACCCCAAATGTGCCCTTTTTGCCAACCTTACTAACCACAAGGACCAAACATGTAACTTTGGCGAGGGGCCTAAGTGCCAACTAGCTAAACTTTTTGTTATTATTCCCGGGGCTCATTTAAGAACTATAAAATATTCCCGAGGCATTTTAACTTATGTCATTAATTTTAAAATCATTTTTCCACGAAAAATGACTATAAATACGTATACCTTTGTTACAACGTTAAAATTAACTTATAAAACGTATTATTAAGTTACTATTTGTGCCGAATCGCGTTGTGTGGTCTAATTCACAAACACACATAAAAATGAACATATAAACTAAATGAATAGATCATTTCGAGCTTAAGGTTGAGTAAGGACCTAGAAAATTCGCGGTTGTTATAAAAAGCTTCTGATACGGCGTATTGCTAGAGTTTAACACATCGTATTTTTCTTATCTTCTGTAACACCCCCTAAATTTTGAGTTAACAGTGGAAGACTAATCGGGGTATTATGGGGAGGATCTTTGTCATAATCATAGAAAACGGCTCAAAAAGAGGTGTTTTGAAAGTAATTGTCATTCATACAATAATTCGGTTACAAAGGTGAAATTCCAGTGTTGCAATATCCCACAAAAGGTGTAGTAGTTTGAAATGAATGACATAATTTATTTAAAACCATAATAACTATAAGTTTATTGCCCACTCCGTGCCTTGACTGCTCCGCTAATTACCTGAGATAAACATGCTAAAAGTCAACAAAATTGTTGAGTGAAATCATAGAGTTTGTAATAGTAATCAGTTTGAAACACAAGTAGTGATTGCCTGTGAATTACAATCATTGTTTTAAACGGTGATATTGCAGTTGGATATATTTCCCTAAGTCTCATGACATGCAAACGTTAACAGTGTACCGTGAAACGGTGGTGAACACACCAACTTAATGGTATGCGTTATGGCCCTCGTGTAGGAGATTGGCATCTTCCTAGTTCCTTCAAATATAATGCATTGCGACTAATCCGACTAGCAACTAAGGCTATCCGTCAGGTATTAGTGGAATAGGCAGTCAGCCTCCAATAGATCTATTCACTATATTCGCGTTCACTCGCAAGTGATTAATGGTTCATGATGTGAGGGGCTTGTGGCAATAGTGGTAACTTAGGCAATATCAATCAGGTGTAGCATACATAAAATACTTGTGTTCTATTTGTAGCATGTATCTCCCCCATGGAGTGTAAAGTTGTTAAATGAGTAAAAGTAGGGCTATGACTCACCTTGTGTGTAACTGGCAAGGTGAAATGTGAAATCAAGTGAATTACCGGAACGGCTCCAACACACGACCTGAATAATAGTGAAGTCTGAGAATTTGACAGTTTTGACTTAATACGAACAACGAGTGTGAAAACGAGTAACGGATAATGATTTGATTGGTGATGTGAGTGAGTGATATGCTTAAAATGCTTAAAGTTCAAAAATAATATTATATATAATATTATCTTGTTTTTATGTCATTTATTCCATAAATATCGTTTCCTCGAAAGTGGTGAAACGAAACGTTAAGTTAAATCGTTAAAATTCGTTATATAAATATATAAACGTAATGTGGTTAAATATATTGAACGAAATTTAAAAATGCATGTGATTGTGTGAAAAAGTGTAAAATATGAAAAAGAATTGAATATGGTATAAAGTTACTGTTCGGTCCTTGTACTTATACAAATTTTACACTTTTTACCCTAACGGAGTTAGTTTTGCACCGTTAGTTCTTGGTTAGTTATATTTTACATATTTAGTCCAAAAGGTTCAAAAATGACATTTTAAGCTCCCTGTTTACTGGATGATCATTTACTACCCTCAAGTTACTAATGTAACAGTTTGCAACATAATTATATAAACTTTACACTTTTAACCCGATTTGCCATATATTTTGCAAAACAAATCCAAAAATCACAAAAATAATGAGAAATGATTTTCAAAAGTTTTAATAACTTTAAAAAGCTTATTTGAGTCTAAACCAACTACTTATTTTTGAAAAGAGCTTATTTATTGCTTATTGGGCTTTAACGAGCCAAACCAAAAGCCCAATAAGAATTTGTGATCCGAGGGGTTTGAGAACAAGCTGGGCCTGAGTTTGGGCTTATTTTGTGACCTTAAAAAGATTACCAAACAGCTTAATATCATTGCTTATTGAGAGTGCTTAATAATTGCTTATTGGGCTTAAAAGCCAATGCGATAAAATGAGTGAGTTTTTACACAGTCCGAGTAGCGATAGGTTGAAGGTCATTAAAGGTCTTTTATTAGCTTGTGTCAAGTGCTTATTACTCAGTTTATTTGTTGAGCTTATAAAGAATCGAGGTGAGAAATAAAAATTATATGTTGTGTGTATGATATGGATTTTATAGAACCATTTCTAGTCGACAATAAGTGAGTTGGTCCAAAATGGAATATAACTTTTAATGTGTTATATAATTTATACGATGCAACATGAAATAAAAATGGTTCTCGATATGTTATGAAATGGACTTGTGAGTGTCGAATGATGATGTATCTCGATTTTTAACCATCCCTTGAAGGAGGTCGATATGTATTAATGAAAGATAAATAATAAAAAACGTGTAAAATGCAAATAAAGTGAATATATGTTCGAGCAAAATATATATGATGCATGAAATGACAAAAATCATAAGAAAGAATGGAAAAGTGTTTGAGAGGACTTACAACACCCAAAAGGTGGTGTGAAATACGTAAAAGAGGACTAGAACTCGAATGGAAAACACGTCTCTTGCTAGAATGGCCACAAGTGAATCGAGTTCGACTTGAATGTTTGCAAAATGAGTTCGAATGGCTAGGAGAAATGGTCTTGGTCTTGAGAGGTCTCGGAAGTGAACAACTAGAGAGAATAGAGTGAAAAAATACTAAGTGTGAAAGGGAGTTAATGAGTATATGAAATATATGTGTATGTTCGATATATATGTACACGTATATGAGTTTTTATTGTATTTTAGGGACACAACTTGGGGTGGAAGAGATTTGGGAAGAATTTTAGATGATTTGTACTTGAGTTCTAGAGATATTTGGGGAGGGTTGAGTGTTGGTTTGTATATGAGTCGAGTGGCAAGTGTATATGCATGAGTCGACATACCAAAAGGTCCAACACAAATATTTAACGTGTGATATTGTATAAGAAAGTGAGAAAATGATCTCTTGGACTCATATTTGATCATAGAAAATCAAAAGACCTAGGTGAAATAAGTTTGGATTGATTTGGATAAATTTGGGTTAATATAGAATGATTTTGTACAAGTGTCGAGAGTGATTAGCTTTGGGTTTCGTTTAGCAATCAAATGTTCGAATGAGAGAGTGAGACTCGACACCATGATTCTTTGGTGTATGGTGATTCGAAATGTGTAAAAAGTTACATGTGTTGTGTGTCAAATTTCAAAGAAATCGAGGCCAAGTAATTGGTGTTAGCCGAGTGTAATACAAGAATAAATAAAACTTGGGTTGGGCTTGTGAATAGTACCAGGCCAGAAATTTGGGCCGAGAATTAGTATAAGGATCCTTTTGGTGTAGTATTCGTATAGGTGATTGTCGTGGTCCGTGTGTGAGCTCGTTTCGAATGTTTGGTGAATCACGTATCAACGTGTTTGAGTTATTATAATGTAATAAACAAAAAGTTCAAAATTTTCTCATAAAAATGGTTAACTGAACAGTAATGGAGATTAATACTTGATTAATATTTACAAATTACTGGGGAATTTTACAGATTGCTACATCTTCGATACTTAATGAAGTCTTCTAAGTGTTTTGATATGGCGTATATCCAGAGATGGATACTCCGTATGCTCTTGCCAGGATAATTTAGATTCTTCATTAATGCTCCAAGTTCGTTGTTTTCCGTGTCTTTTCCGACATTGCTTCATAAATACTGAAAATCATAAACTTAAGCAATTAAGTATCAATTCAAATATAAGAATATAATAAATGAACAATCTACATGGGATAAATGATATATAAATGTAGTACTTATTTGATGCTATCAATGATACTTATATTGAAGACAGGCATCATGGACCCAGTGATGCAATGCAGAACCCATTCCCAGCCACTCAAGTTTCTCTTAACAGATTCTTGTTTCATTTCTCACGGAGATTAAACACGTAATCTATCGGCCTCTCATTCCGAGATGTGCTGATACTGAAAGATGGCAATCTTCTCTAGCCTCCGCCCACTAAAACCAAAACGCAAAAATTGAGTTTAGAGCCAAAGAAGATTCAATATAAAATCTTGATAGGACACATGCCAATTTACACTTGTTCTTCACCAATAAGAACATAAGTAGTACTTAAGAGTCCTTCATAGATCATAGCAATCTTGCCAGAATATTCATAGTGGTAATCATACTTGTGATCCTCGATGATTGAATGGAAACCTCGCAAGTGTTAACATCAAGCAACATGAAAGTGGGTCTCCTAGTTAATCTTTTTGGATTAAGCATGGTGGTTGCTGAGTTTCAAATGGTCTACAGTCATGGAGTGATACTTATGTGTACTGCGACGACTCACCTTTATCCGTTGTTAGCCTACTGCGGGCATCCAAATATAGGAACGGTAAGTGTAAAGATTCCTTCATGAATCTAATCCTGATGACTTAGGTCAGAATTTGGATTTATCCAAAACTGAAAATGGTTATTCATATAGTCGGGGTCTATAGCACGGGAAGCTACCACAGTCGATGAAAAATGCAGACTTTTCATCAGACGCTAACCGAATACCAAGTTTTCTGTTTTGTAGGTACCGATGAAGGAAACTGCTCTTGATCTACCATAAGCAAGTCAACATCTTCAACTCCACATACTCATACTCATGTAATTCATCATCATCAACAAAGATATGAAGATCAAGAACTACATCAAGTACAAGTATATTCAAAATCAAGTCAATATGAAGTTCAAATGATGAAAGATATATGAGTAAAGATCAAAGTTTGAAGACCAAGTGGTATGAGTATATTAGAGATGACGTAATCACTAATCTTTGAAGATGTTGATCAAAAGCAAGATAGAACAAGAGATTGTATGAAAGATCACAAGGCATGAATGGAACGACAACGAAAACAAGTCAATTATTACACAACAAGACTCAAGTTCAAGGCAAGAGCGATAAAGGTCAAGATCAAGGCCATCATTTTATATAGGATGAATGATCACCCCTTAAGAGGAGATTTTTAGCATTAATAGTTTATTGAAGTGGCGATCATTCTCGATCCCACGAATCTTGTAATAGTTTAACATGTAATAATTAGTCTCGGAATGTCGGACTTAGGCTTTAAGCTAGTATAGTCTATGTTACGGGCCTAGCCCATGAAAGCCTTAGGTAGAAGTATATAAGCCACTCTTCACACATGGAAAGGGTGTGTGTCTTGTATTCTCATTCTCTCTAATCTTTCTCTTTCTAGATTTATCATAGATTGTGTGTGATAGAATTAAACTTGGTTTTTTTTTTTTTTTTTTTTATTTTGGAACCTACACAAACGCACCCTAAATCTGTTGCAAAAGATGAGACACAAGTAAATGTAGGTTTATTAACAAATACGTACAAAATTAGATTAATCAAACAGAAAAAGTATAATGAGCTTCACGTAAAAGAAAAAATAAATTTCAATGGCGAGCACATGCACCACTTGTTGAGCAAAAGCCTGCAATCAATTTTGTCTATAGTTGCCGACAAAATATTTTACCATAAAAGACAAGTAACATTGTCCAAGCGTTTATGTGTACGAATAGGCTGACAAGAATATTGCTCACGATACGGGATTCTACCTAGGATCGTTTTTGTTTTTGCAAAATTATGATTATAAGATAGGATTGAAATCTTAAGATTCTACTATAATGTCATTTTTTAATAATCTTTGTAATATTATTCAAATCTACAAATTATTATATATTATAAACATGAAATTATATGAATACTTTGTGGAAATGTTGTACTAAATTATGAATATGAAATGTTTAAGAAGAATTAGATATTGTTTTTTAGATTATATAAAAACATAAACCATAAATTTGTAGTTTTTTAGTTTGCGGTTCGAGAAAAGTAAGATCGGATCGGAGTATATCTTAAGATCCTATAGTTAAGATCGGGATCCTACGTAAGATCAGGATCGGGATCCTGACAACTATGCTCGAAACTAAAAGAATAAGTATGCATAAATGGTACTCCATCCGTCTCAAAATAATTGTCAGAAGATAAGAATCACATAGTTTAATAAAAGTGGGACCACTTTTATTTTTAACAACTCAAAGAGAATATTCCCTTATTATATTATCTAGTTTTACTTAAAAGGGAAAGTGAATAATTATTTTGAAACATCTTAAAATGAAAATATAGACAATATTTTTAAGACGAAAAAAAGTAATTTGGATACTTTTATCACACCACTCTCCTAATTAAGAGCATCAAATACCCTTCAGCTCCTCTCCCCCTCGGCCCTGAACTTAATTCAACACACTTGTAAATGAAAATAGAAATTCAAATACACAAAGTCATGTCATGATCTTTTTTCACTTAAGAAAATCTGACGTTTAAATTTTATCAACAAATTAGAAATTTGAATAACACTAACACGATATAAAAAATTGAATTAATTTCATATATCACAATATTTTCATTATTAATTCATATATATACTCAAAATGTAAATATTGAAAGCATAATATACAATATTTTTAATATATGTTTAACTATATACGAAACTTTCAAAAAGGAGATATGAAATTGCTCTAAAAGATTTCGCCCCACAATCAAATAAATATGAAATTAGAAAATGGCACGTGATATCCAACCCTCCAAAAAATACAAAGGGCACCCCCTTGTTTTTTTGCGTTTTTTAATTTATTTTTTATTTTATTTTTATAATTTTGTTTATATAAAAAAATAATAAATCTGAAAGTGCGGAACAGAAAATATAAAGTTTAATAAGTCAAACACTTATAACTATCAGAAATACGAAACAGAAACTGATAAAAAACTGTGTTATACTAAAAATAAATAAGAGGACAAAAGAAATCTTTGACTGACATCATGCGAGGTTTGTATAGCGTCACATAAAGGAAAAAAATGATTGAAAAAGAAATCGTACTTAATTACACCGTCAACAACAACTATCGTGCCACGTGTCTAGTGTGTCCATCTCATCTTAACCTTCTTGCTCTAGCATATGTTTTTGTAATCTTTGTAAGAATATGCTCTTTTTAAAACTCCATAGGCGCTACTATATGTCGACTGTCGAGTGACCCCATAACATTTTGTCCAAAATATCTAATAATAATACGTAAGTTCAAATTGTAAACGATTAACTTTTTAAACTCATTTACTGTTAGTAGGTTCTTAAAATATGTATATGTTGATCCAAACATATATAAAACATATGATAGTAGCTAACTTGCTATGTTAAACTTGTTTGATTTACTACATTCGTTTTAAAATAAGTGTTCAGTTTGACTTTTCAGAGTCAAACTGGTTCATCTTTGACCTTATCTAGTTTTGCGGGTGTTATATAATACTTGATGCAAAATATATGAATGGATTGGGTTTTAAATTTATTTTTTATTGGTATAATTTTTCATCAAGTATTATATAACAAAAAAAATATATTTAAGGTCAAAGTTGAACCAGTTTAATTCTAAAAAGTTAAACTGGACAGTTATTTTGGGACTGAGGAAATATCAGTTAAGTACTAAGTGAAATGTATCTACAAGTTATTTTTAGAAACATTGATAATTTGATTGTAAACAAATCTTAATCTTTGCATAACAATTAAAACTAGTAAGATATTTTCAGAAGCAAGTGAACTGAATGAATAATTTAAACTCATAATACAGCTCACACAAAATCCTCATTCACCCTCTATACCAATCACTCCTTGCCAAAATTAGATAAGAAAGTGAACATCTTGCAAAGTGCAAACACCCTTAACACTTTCATTTCTCCAATGACAGAAAACAAGAAGTATATCACAACAAATGAACTCAAAACACACAACAAACCAGGTGATCTATGGATATGCATTCAAGGCAAAGTTTACGATGTTTCTGAATGGATCAAAACTCATCCGGGTGGCGATTTACCCTTGTCGAATCTGGCGGGTCAAGATGTAACCGATGCTTATGTTGCAATGCATCCAACAACTGCATGGAAACATCTTGACAAGTTCTATAATGGGTATTATCTTAAAAACTATAATGTTTCTGATGTTTCAAAAGATTATAGAAAGCTTTATTCCGAGTTTACGAAAATGGGTTTGTTTGAAAAGAAAGGACATGGTGTTATGATATCAATGTTGTTTATAACAATGTTGTTTAGTGTGTGTGTTTATGGTATTTTGTCTAGTGAGAGTTGTTTGGTTCATTTGGTTTGTGGAGGGTTGATGGGGTTTCTTTGGATTCAAAGCGGTTGGCTTGGTCATGATTCTGGTCATTATCAAATTATGATTGATCGAAAAATGAATCGTTTTGCTCAAATATTGACCGGGAATTGTCTCGCGGGTATTAGTATTGGTTGGTGGAAAAGAAACCATACTGCGCATCATATTGCTGTTAATAGTCTTGATTATGATCCTGATCTTCAACATATGCCAGTTTTTGTGGTATCTTCAAAATTCTTTGATTCAATCACGTCAAAATATTATGAGAGAAAATTGAATTTTGATAATGTTAGTCGGTTTCTTGTTAGCTACCAACATTTTACTTATTATCCTGTTATGTGCGTAGCTAGACTGAATCTATTTGCACAATCTTTCGTGTTGCTTTTATCAAACAAATCAGTACCTAATAGAGGAGAAGAGCTTTTAGGACTTTTAGTGTTTTGGATATGGTACCCTTTGCTTGTTTCGTGCTTACCCAACTGGGGCGAACGTGTGATGTTTGTGCTAGCAAGCTTTTCGGTCACCGGGATTCAACATGTTCAATTCACTTTAAACCATTTTTCGTCAAGTGTTTATGTTGGTGAACCGACTGGGAATGATTGGTTCGAGAAGCAAACGAATGGGACACTTAACATCACTTGTTCTAAATTTATGGATTGGTTTCATGGTGGGTTGCAATTTCAAATTGAGCATCATTTATTTCCAAGATTGCCTAGATGTCATCTCAGGAAAATCTCCCCATTTGTGAAGGATTTATGTAAGAAACATGGTTTGCCTTATGATAGTGCTTCTTTCTACAAGGCTAATGAGATGACCCTGGCAACCTTGCGCACTGCAGCTTTACAAGCTCGTGATTTGACCAAGCCTGTCCCTAAGAATCTGGTTTGGGAAGCCGTAAACACTCATGGCTAAGGCAATGAGGTTAAGACCAAGAGGCTGTCCGGTTTGGTTATTATTTATGCATATGTAATGTATTTGTTTTTATGGTATCTTGTTTTTTATTCACTTATCATTAGATTCAACTTATTCTTTGGTTATCCAGGGTAAACTGTTGTTTCTAGTTTTGAAGTATGTTCAGTATTGTCTTCCCTTATGCTATGTATATGATCATAGTCACGTAAACAAATTGAAGGCGTATGGTTTTACTTTTTGTGATAAAGATTAGTGAAAATGCCCCAACTTTGGTTTTCTGATCTCCATATTGAACTACAAGTCTTACTTCTTTTTTGGTTCTACTAATACTGCTCTTAATAATGACGAGACAAATCCACAATTAGATATTTAAAATTCTAAATGGCAATAAAACATTCAATAGTCTCTCGGACAACGCATACATTCACTATATATATATATATTAAAGCAGAGCGACCCGAAAGAGTATTATATTATTAAAAATCTTAGCCTGTTAACTTAGAATTGCGTAGCCCACCATGGCCCAATATGCAACTATTTTTTTATTGTTTTTATATAGATATGAAAATTGGCAAAAAGTACCCCTGAAGTTGACGACTCTTTGCAAAAGGCGTCCTTTTTGAAAAAGTATGTTTCGAATGTTTGGAAAAATTACGCAAAATACCCTTGAAATCGTGGCCTCTTTGCAGAAGGCGTCCTTTTTCACAAAGTCTTAAAAAATGGCTAAATATACCTCACGAAGTATGTGACACTCTGCAAAACCAACCATATTATATATGTTTACCATAAAAATTCAACGATTTCCATCAAATAAAGAAACATAATTTAAATAAATAAAAATAATACACAACTAAAAAAAAAAAAAAAAAAGAAAGAAAGAATTTATTTATTTTTTTTACCACGACTGTTTTTTTTAAATCTTACGACTGTTTTTTTTTTAAAATCTAACAAATAGCCCCCCGCAACGCGGGGGGTCATATTCCTCGTTATTATTATTATAGGGAAATTTGTAAAGCTGACATCGAAAATGACACTTATTTTAATTCTAAAACTAGGACATTGAATCACGTTTTACCGAGTTTGTCATTCTGCACCCATCGCACATCTATTCTTCGCATATTTATTATATTATTTAATAGGCTACTACCCTTGCCCCCCACCGTCACATAATTGGGCATATCTCCTCGCACGCACCTTCATTCTTCCCGAAAATTACACCGTCTTCACCGCCGTCTCATTTCAATCATGATGACACCCATCTTGTTCGTTCTCATGCACTCCAGATTCCGATCGAAACGAAGTGTAACACCCCCAAAATCGGGTCCAGCAGAAACATAAATGTCGCTGGGGTGCTACTCAATTGGTATCACAACACAAGTACAAAGAACGGTTTTTTGATATTTTTGATATTTTAGCTAGTTGTTTAGTGTATGTATGTGTTATGGTAAATAATTCCAAAATATAAGTACTTGTAACATTAAATGAAAGGTAGCTAATCAAGTGAAGTGGAAGAGTTTAGGGGGGGCTAGGGGGCGGCACATGGAAGAAAAAAAAGATAAGTTGGCTAATTAAAGTTCTTGTCCCCTCAAATAAGCATGTGTTAGTTGTTTTGTGTATACATTAGGTGTTACCGGGTACCGAGTTAACTAAAAATAAATCTTGACGAGTTAGAATAAAATGCGACGAAGTTGTAAAAATTGTAAAATCATATTCCTTGCAAGAATCGGGTGTTAGAATAATTATCGGGTTGAAATTTCGCAAACCACGACGGTTATAAGCGTTTAACGAGAAATATACCAAACGATTTAAAAACACCGGGTAAATCAATAATGAAATTTCTATATCATTATAATGAGTTTGAAAATGTATTATGATCACTGTCGGGAGTGTCGGGTGTTTTATTCGTAGCAATGACTGAGTGGTAACGTTTATAAAATAATTAAACATACTTTAATGAAAATCACACAAACCCGTGCATGACTTAACATGATGATGATGTTACTGATAATGTGTAGACTACTCTAGTCTATATGATTGCCCTTAACGATGATGCATAAATACACAGCTAAACCTTACTTGTTACGCGCATTTGAATACCCGTAAACCTAGTTTACGTAATGATGAATGATAACCATGAATAGTGATTTCTCTCCGAGAATGAATAGTGTTTCATGAATAGTAAAAATTTTGAAAACTTCTCAAAGTATCAAACTGACTTCAAAAACGATGAATAATGATTGATGAATAGTGATTGGTGAATAGTTATATGTGAATAGTAACTTATCGAGGTTTGGAAAATGACCTGAAATTAAGGGTTGTCACACGAAGTCGGAGATGCTACGATCAAGTTGCGAAGTGACGGTCACGTACTAATGAAACAGGACGCCATTCACACCCAACAATTTCTATACTGCGACATCTTGAAAGCGATTGCGGTTGTTTCAACAAAACATATGGGCCCCGCGACATTTGACAAGGCCGGACTTACCTTTCCCATAAAAACATCAAATGAAAAATTTTGAATTCATACTTTTGTTCCCTATAAATGCTTGTTTATTTGCTGAAAAACCAAAGAATCATCTTCATTTACAAACACATCAACTTTTTTGCCACATTACTTCATCATGTTTTTCAAAAGCATTCGTAAACCTACTCAATACTGTCTAGAAACACAAACCCAAAAGTTTCAAAGGTAAACGTCGGAGATCAAGGAACCACAAGCTTAACAATAGAGTTCATCTCTGCCCTTGAGTTTCTTGTTACCGGGGCGGTAATTCTAAGTCACTAAGTTGAATGGTCATATGAACATTTATTATTGTCTTCCCTTATGCTGTGTATATGATCATAGTCACGTAAACAAATTGAAGGCGCATGGTTTTACTTTTAGTGATAAAGATTAGTGAAAATGCCTCAACTTTGGTTTTCTGATCTCCATATTGAGCTACATGTCTTGCTTCTTTATTGTTCTATTAATACCGCTCTTAATAAGACAAATCTGTTGGAATTATATAACATAACTATTCATAAATATAAACATATAAACATCAAAGAGCATGCAGAAGCGTAGGATCACATATTAGTAATTAACTAATCGAATTTAAATAGTATGCGTACCTTTTTGCAATTCCAAGCTAGCACGAATCGAATCAAGATTAAAACCCTAATTAGGGTTTATATGGTTTAACGAATTAACCCTTACCGTTTTTCAATTCAAACCAAGATAGAAACAATAGTGTGTTTATACCACATTCTTGTACACACGTACTAATACCGAATTAATGTGAATGCTAGTTCAAGAAAACACAATAATAAAACCAAAATGTTTTTGTTTGATGGACAAAAATCCGATCATCCCTAAAGGGTTGTGTGATCGGTCGAATACAACAAAGAAGAGAAGAAAACAAGTTTTAGGGTATCACTTTGTGTACAAGATTACCAAAGAATGAACTCTAAGCCTTTTTTATATAGTATAAGAAACTTAGAAAGCAAGTTGGGTTTGGATTGGGTAAACCCAATCACAAACTGATCGGCCCCTATCCCACAAGGGGATTCCGGAACCTTCCCGACCACTAATTTCATTTTAGTCCTTCTCTTTTATACTTAACGACGGTTAGTCAATTACCGTTAATTACTTCACGCTCGTTAGTTGTTATTGTGTAATTAATAATTAAATATAACATTTTACATTAATTATTAAACATTAATTCTCATACGTAAGTGTGCAATCCCATGGTCTCGAGTTCGAATCCAGACATATACGTATTAAATATGTCCACAAAACTAACAGCTCTCACTTGGACATATCTTAATAGTGTAATGACATTGGTTAAAGTCTAGCAACACGCCAATGCCCGCCAGTACAAATCGAGTGTGGTTTCCTTGGAAAAACCTTTTTGATGAGTCATCATCATACTTATCATTTTGTTTCTAATACAATGTTAAATAAAGATATGGATCTCAATCATTCCTTTATTTAATTATTCTGTTTCTCGTTGTTTATGATTGAGCAAGATTACCAAATCTTTTGAATGTATTCCAGATAGATCTTAGGCGTGGCCACACAAACATCTTGTCAACCCTACGAGGGGCCCAACAGTATTAAACTTCGAAGAAACAAATTCTTTCTTGACTACAAGCAAAACCTATGAATTTTACAACACTAATGAAAATAGCCCTTATAACCACCTATTACGGATAGCGTTAGACTATTTCACAAAAATGCACTACATTCATGACAGTTATCTGGTATCTCAAGTCTGAGGATAAATATTCATAATTTACTTAATGACATAGATCCATAAGTACAATAATGTGGTTGGGATCTGTCCTATATTCAATTCATTGAATATCATGTGAATTTGGCATGTCTACGCATCAATATACTTTCAAGTATATTTTACCAAAACTTAGATTGGTCATAATTTAATGGACTATTTAGAATAACAAAATTATTCACGGATTAAACATGCAAATATAGGATACAATATTAAAAATGAGATGTAAACATAACTAATATTTTATTTCATTAAATAATAATTGTTAAATATATCTTTTATTCAAATACTAAATAGATCAATGCATGAAAATTCTAGTTGATGAATTATGCCTCAAGTCATGATAATCATACTTTTTTACAAGTCATAAATCAACCAACTTTGATCTATCGGAATTTTGAGAATACTTATTTCAATAATTCAACTAGTGAAGTTCTTGTATGTGTGCATTTAAATAATTTGATATTGCCACATACTATTTCATAAAGTGTGTGATATCCTCAATCACCAATTTATGATAATCAAACTTTCAAACCTTAAAGTTTAAAGTATTCTTATTCTTTAATGTATAATGCAACTATGCTCTTAGTTGAGCACAACTAGTTCACATGGTTATTAACAAGGATGAAATCCTACCATGACTAGTATTGAGTGTCATCTCAATTAAACCAACATCATTTTATACAAACAACAATATGCTATTTAAAATTCCGTAAACTTTAATATCTATTGTGTAATGTTTGATGCCTTCCAAACTTTCGAGTTTTATTTTCAGCTATAACAATTATGCAACAATTGCCATATTGTTATTCCATAGAATCTGGGAGCAACTCCAGGTTGAGGAATGTAATTCTAAGTCTAAACATATTCTATTAGAATATTCATTATACTAGTTATCTAATAATTTCCTATTAGATATCAATGTTGTCAAATCATCTTGCACTCAAGCATGATACAATAATTTATAACATGATGTACATGAAAAAACTTTGAGTCATACATAGATTTCATTCATGTTCTATCTTATCAAAAGATATGTATCCATTTAGACTTTCTAAATGATATATCATGTTCTATTAGATTTATTTACTTACCGCACATGTTTATAATAATAAACATTTATTTCAAGGTTGTATGTCTTATTTTCTAAATCTTTCAAGTAAAGTTTTATTCCAAGCAAAAACTTAACATTTAACTTAGATGGAATGTTACTGCCCATATGTTATACAACATATATGATTTAAGAAAATAAACATAATACTCCCACTAGCTTTCAGGAATAATTAGGAGTTATCTTATTTAAATTATAAATCAAAAACTTGGATTTAATATTTAAACGTAAGTTTTATCTCCTAGATGCATGCATTAATCCATTCATGAATTATGGCACTTTTTACACTTCCAAAGATTATTTGAATTCAAAAACTCATTTTGATTACTTACAGTCCTCGCACAAGTAATCACTCAAGAAAGAGTTTTGATATTCCATTGTCAACTTTCATATTACTGAAACTAGGTATGACAATCATCATCTTTATATATTTAATGTGCCTAGGAAAGAGTATTCAATTACAGTTAATTACTTAAGTTTGATTGATAATCTTGTCCTAAGACATACATTAAACGTGTTTACAATATTGTCTATATAATCTCTTCATTAAAGAATTACACCACTAAGGTTTTCCTTCTCTTTTAAGAAACTCATCTTTATTCTGTAGTCTGACTATAGAATTCAAGATAAACCAAGTTTTCAAAATTGATTATCTTTAAGGACAACATCTTTAACATTCATAGTATGAGTAATTTACCCAATTTAATATTTGGTAATGCATCATAATGATTATCAGGTTTACAATAATCCTGTAACTCATAATCTTTAGCATGTTAGTCAAATATCTGAGATATCCTTGCGGATCTATGAATGAGAATTTCATCATCTCGAGGTTTATCATTTACATGTTTAGCATCATCATGATATTTACTAGTGTGTTTTAGAAGATTATGTACCTTGTAATTTTATCTTTTCAAGATAAACCTCCCACTTGCCTTTTGTAATTTAGAGACTATCTATAAATACTTAGCAAGTAGAGCAACAATTCATTGTTCTCTTCTGGGACATTACAAATATACATTGACAGTTCCTAAATCTAGTTTATTAATAACCTGCTTCATTAGAAGTTTAACAAATTCAGAACTTCATTTTCAGACTTGATGTGTTCATCACATTCCATAATTAAATGGTGTCTTATTTATCTTCAAAGTTGGAGTTTTAATAAGTATATATAATTCATACTCAATTTTCGAACCTTGATTAACTTTTGGAAGAAAAGAGGTTATAATTATCTTTAATCAAACGATACTAATAGAGTTTGATTCTCCTAACTGAACTCACCATAAACATGTGGTATTTCATTAGAACTAATATTGTGTGACAATATAACAATATGTAAGATAAACATATACTCTTTTGGCTTACCTATTTACCAACTAAGTCAACTTAATGGCATATTAGAATTTCCAAGCCAATTGCAGGCTTTATAACATAAGTACTTTTTGATCAAGTCACTTCATGTCTATATCTTAACTAGAAGACATAAACTATTATAATCCCACTATACGTTATAAATCATTGATCAACTCAATGACTTCTTGTATATGTCTTAATTAAAAAATATAACAAGTTAATGTCTTACTTTATTATAAGTCATGTAACAATTAAAAGACTTCATGTTTATAACTTTACAATAAAACATAAACATGTTTAACTAAAGTGATTATGAACAACACCTATTGGTTTCAATAGTAATTTCAAGTTAATTTATTACTTCACAATAATGTAGGACTGTATTATTTCTTCATTTATTTATGTCATTCAAAGAATACATAAATATTCAGATTGAAGTAGTATCAGATTACTTCATTTATAAGAGGGTTCTGAGATGGTTTTTGAATAACAGTCTTTAGCAAAATGACGCTTTTTACCGTATTTGAAACATTCAGTGGTTTTATTTGCTTTAGCTTTTGGAAAGTTTGACTGATTTCTTTTGATAAAACGTTTTGAATTAGCAAGGAGTGCCCTTTCTTGGAATTCCAAGTTTAAATCATTTAGGTACTCATCACTAGTTCTTTCATCAATCTCATCGTCAGAACCCTCTTGAAAACCCTGCACAACACCATTAGAATAAAAGGCAGTTGATATGGGTGAGGAAGTCAAGGCTTTTTTGGTCTCAAGAGCTTTCTTTGAGTCTGGGTATCTCCTAGAGATTAAGTTGTCTTCATAGAAAACTTCCCATAGATCTCAGGGAGCTCAAGGGTCTGAATGTGATTAGCATTCCTGAGGCCCTGTGAGAAGTTTAGCCACTTCTCAGGGAGACTGTTGACAAAGCCAACATTGATCTCATGCTTAGACAAAACTACACCATCATTTGACAATTCATTTATCAGGGTCTTGTATCTGGTATATGTCTGAGAGAGACTTTCAGGGTCCTTTGCCCTGAAAGTGTTGTACTCAAGTTTCAGGTCCATGATCCTGTTTTCCTTGGTATCTGAGGGACCTTCAAAGCTATTAATCAAGACAACCCAAGTTTGTTTGGCTGTAGAGCAGTTAATGACTGATTCCATTATATCGTCAGGAAGACAAGATATAATTATGCTTTTCAGGCGTTGGTCTTGATTGACCACCCTTCTCTCATCTATAGTCCACTGAGCTTCAGGTTTGTTTAACCCCTCAGCAGTCTTAGGGACATAAGGACCTTCATTGATATAAGTGATGTAGTATGGTTCCATACCAGTCAAGTAGCAAAGCTTTCGCTTTTTCTACTTGCTAAATTTTCCAGCTTCGAGTCTGGGAGCAAAAGCTGAAAAGCTACCACCCTTTTTATCGACGAGCTGGGGCACATTAATATCAGCCATAGTAGGATCTTTGTTTTAAAAACCTTGAGCACTCTTTGTTTTTTTGAATTTTTTTTTACAAACCAGAGGCTCTGATACCACTTGTTGTTCCCGTTACACAAGTAGAAGTAACTACAAAGTTAATCTAATTGTGTTCTATGACTGAATTAACGTAATGATTAATTTAAACAAATAAGTAAAACGTAAATATAAAAACACACGTTTTTCAACGTTTAAATTCTTATTAGAAATCTATCAAAAGAATCTATTACCCAAGTGTTTGCGGAATAAACACTTGGGATCGAATAGACTAGGTATGGTGTGTTCTCCTCTCTAAACTCAAGTTATTCTTGAGTGACAACAATAAAGACCCACTGAGCTATCTCAGGGATGTGATTGCTCTTTGGAGGAGAAAAGTGGTTTTGTGAAAGTCTAAGCTTTTAATGCACAAAACTTAACCCACTTTTCTCTCATTTGTTCCTATTTATACACAAGTATAAAAGAGCACTCATGATTAAAAAATACAAAAAGAATAACCTAGCGTGTCTGACAAATACAACAGTATTTGTCATTTGCAAGAACCAATGGGAATAAGCTAAAAAGTCTTTCCGAGTGTCAGCTATGACACTTCTTGACTTTAAGCCGTTTTAGGGAAGGTTCGCTTCTGGCCCGATAAGACTTCTCATCTTTTCAAACTCTTCCCGCCTAATCCCGCCTTTCTTTCAGACTTCAGATTCTTCAGTCTAGGTCTTCAGTCTTTAGTCTTCAATCATTTATTGTTGTTGAGGAGACTGGGGTTCAGTGAGTTCTTGTCAAATACTCACTGAACTCATTACCTTCTTCTTTGGCTTAAGTGACACTCAGGGAGTTCCTTCTCACTGAGTGGTGAATCTTTCTTCTTAGACTCATCTTAAGCATCCTGAAGGTAACTCACTGAGTGACTGTTCACTCAGTGACTTGAGAGTGTTTAAGGTTGATTAACACTTGGCTAATTTGTGTCCAAATCCTGTTTTCAGGATGCTTGGGTACTGACGGACCCAACAATCTCCCCCTATTTGGATATAAATTATGCCTAAGTGTTTTGATCAGTTATGAGTGAGCAAATGGGCTTCTTCTCATACTGAATATACAAGAAAGCTATTAGGGATACTGATATAACAAAACATGGGCCATCATTTTATTAATATCATTACAAAGTCCTAACATCTAAACATAATACTCAGGGTCCAAGATAACCATGAGTTCCAACTTAGTTTTCTTCGAAACTAACACTTCTTTGTCAGGTCGCTCATTCATCATCCTATCCAACAGTTTGACAAACTCTTCATTCTCAGGGCTCTTCACTTGAATCGCCATTAGCTTGTATGCCAGAAGAGTAGTCGTTTCCACAAAATGTATGTCACTGACCCTTTGGAAGGCCGGTTGGTCAAACTCATCAACGAAGAAAATACCATACTCAGGAGTCTTGATGACTTTGTTGGGAACAAATTTCACTCCTTGAGGAGGTATCCTGTTGCAATGAAGGGCGGCTATGAACTATTCAAGCTCCTATTCCACAACTTTCCTTTTCTTCCCAATCTTCTGAGTAGGCTCAGGGATTGACAGTCCCTGAGAAGCAAGCGCCTTCACATGATCTATTCCTAAACTCTTAGCCACCTTTTCCAGTTCCTCATATTTGGAGTTCAGGGTCTTTAAAAGGCTAGGAACAATCTTGCCTTGCTTCTTCCTCAGGATGGGCATCATCATGTCCCATTCCCTTAGCCCATAGTCTGAGAACTTGAAGGGGTTGTTTACCTCAGACTTTCTTGGCCCCCTGTGAACCTTTACGCTTATAGGCTTGGTCAGGTGAATGGTCATATCAGTGATGGTGCCTTCTCCCTTGGTCTTCGTCATGTGCCACATATACCTCTCATAGGTTTTCTTCCTCCTTTCTTCTCTAAGCTTGGCCTGCTGAATGTGTTCCTTAATGAGGTCATCCTGAAGCTTGAGGAATTCTTCCCCCTTGATTTCTTGATCAGTCTCCTTGGCAACCTCAACAATTACAGGTCTGTTGAGTTGCTCAGCTTTTTCTTTGGCCCTTCTCATGTCCTGTTCATGCAAGACTACGGCCACTTCCGCTGGAGTTCCAAAGAATTTCCTTCCACCATCCAATTCAACCTCAAATGGTGCATCAGGGTCTGGACGCCTTTCAGTTGATGCCTTAACCAATTGTATTTGAGGAGATTCGTCAGTCACCATGATTCCCTTCCCTTTTTCAGTGAGAGGGGGTTGACTGATGGAGGTCTCAGGCACTTCTGTTGCTATGGCTTCAGGTTGTACAGGGATTGTAGCAACAACAAGTGCTGAAGATGAAGGTTCAGGAGTAGGATCATCAAGTTTCTCCCCCTCAACGGATGCTGGAACTTCAGTGTGTGCATCTGTTGACTGAGGATGTGGGGTAACCGGAGAGGCCTGAAGAATAGACATAATACTAGAGACCATTTTCTTGACATTAGAGGTCTCATTCTTCAGGGCGGAGATGTCTACCGCCATTGTAGCCTGAGTTGTTGTGAGTTCAGTGACCTTTTTGGTATAATGGTTGATCAGCTCATTATGTTTGTTGGAGAGCTGATAAAATGCTATGTGATGCGTGGTTTTTTGACCTTACAACAGGTTTTACCTCTCGAGGGATCTCAAGAGGCTTGTAATCCCCACCAGGCAGTGTACCTGACCGATGTAGTATAGTGAAGTGGCAAGTACCGGGGGATTGATCGTTCTCTAGGGGAATAGTGTCGTTAGGATTGAAAAACTACTCTAATAGGTCTAAGGGTGAGGGAAGATTCTTTTTTGTATTTTTATATTTTTATGAAAGCAAGTAAAATCTCGGGTTTGAAGGAGTGGGCGGAATTAGTTGCTAGTCAACTAACCCAAATAACTACAAATGCAAATAAAATAAAATAACTGAAAATGAAAAGGTTGTGAAACTTATGTGGAGAGAAATGTGTTTACTTAGATTTCCTTACTCCCTAACTATCTTTTACCGGTTGATTAGTGTGTATTAATTGCGTGGATGACGGGTGTATTCCTTAATACCAATCGTGGGGTGGCGTACGTACTTCCCCAACTCTACAAGCTCCTACTTCACTCCTATGTCGAGCCGGCTAGGAAGCTCCTAACATGGGATCACTAGAATTCGCTCATGCATTAAATACAACCATAATAACCTTAGTACGCATTGGTTCATGTTTCTTAAGACGTTCAAGCAAGTTACCGTATAGGAAGTTAGCCAGTTTTCTTAAGCCTAACATCGATAAACAATCATCCAATACAATTAATAACACACTAATAATCAATAATCAATAGTTAGGTTTCATTAGATCTAAGCAAACACAAGATAAATCTAGCCTAGCATGTTAATTAAAAGACAAGAACAAGATATAATCAAACAACACATAGACATATTGAATGATTAAATGATTACTTATCTTCAATTAAACATGGGAGATCCAAGGTATGAAAACCCTTAAAAATGGCAGAAATTCGTCTTAGGGTTTCTCTTCACAAAGTTGCACACTAATGACAAAAAATTGCAAAACTATATATAGAACTTAGTGGCTGACGGCGTCACGTTATAGATCTTGACGCCGTCACCTCGCCGTGTCTAGGGTTCCCGGATGGTCTTCCTGACGCCGTCCCTCTTTAGTCCTCCAAAATCCTCCCTGGCTTATCAAGGCTTGACGCCGTCAGAATAAAGCTTGACGCCGTCAGAATAAAGCTTGACGCCGTCTCTCTTTAGCTTAAATCGTGACGACCTTGATCACTTCAAAGGGTGACGCCGTCAGACTTCCTTTGTAAAACTCCCTGGCTTATCATGTGTATTTTTCATATCCACCTTTTTTGCCAAGCCGTGACGCCGTCAAGAGCAATACTTGACGCCGTCAAGTGTACTTTTCCAGCAGCTTTGGAGACTTTGTCGTTTTCTTCACTTTTATGCTCCAAAAACGTCCAAAATGCTTCCTTTTCCAGATTTCTTCTCCAAAGTACCTAAAATGACAAAAGGAACGATTTAGGGCAATATTTGATCAAATAAATACGATTTAGGGCTTAAATGACCCCCTAAAAGCGGTACACTTTTCGCTTCATCAAATACCCTTACACTTGAGATTTGCTTGTCCTCAAGCAAATGCGCTTTTATTCTAATCAAAATACAAGTTAGGGGTCATTTAATGCTAATATAAAAGTAATTACAACAAATAGTCGTTCCACTTTAATCATAATAAGCACGGAGATTACAAACTAGCACCTCACAAGTAGTGTTTAGATACTCACATCTCTCAGGTGTCATCAAAATAAATCTCATAAATGAAAACGGATAATATCTCTCACTACCTGTCATAGCAAATAGATTACCATAGGCTTGGGAAAGGATCAAAAACCTCCTCCACTAGGCGTAAGCACCTAAGATAAACTATCAAAGAGGGCTTTTAAACGGGTTATAACGTTAGGTGTAGGGATATGATAAACACGGTTTTGTTGGATAAGGGATATTTTACTGGTGGCGAGTTAAAGATCTTGATTAATTACATGTACAATATGGCGTTGCTAAGCCAAGACTAGACTCGACTTAAGCTAAAAACAAAATAACAAAAACATAAAATAAACATAAAATGAAACGGGATGGTAGTCCGTATGTTTTTTCTACTTTTTTTTTTTTTTTTTTTTTTCCATACACTCTTGCCCTACCATCCAAAATAATACATCATAGGGGCGTTGCATTCCCCTTACACTTGAACTTTTACATAACTTTACAATTACTATTCTAATGACTCGAATTAAGATAATCGAAACACTTGGAGTACTTTTAAAATATTTAGCACATATGGGGGTAATAATGTTGTTCTTCCCCATTACTCCATTACACTAGTACTTTACCCATGAGTCCCAATCGTCCCAAAACAATATGTACAAGGATATGACTCGACTTAGCAACCATGTAATCAATTAGATAATTAACTTGGGGTTTAAACAAATGTTGTCACAATAATGCACTAAAGATGAGTGCATACAAGGTAGGCTAAGGCGATTTGGGTGTACATTTAAGTGGGGTGTAACAAATTCTTCCTTTAAGTAAAATGCTTAAAGGTCGAAATGAAAAGATAGGCTCTGAGGGGTGTACTAGGGGTATCGTGTACTAAAATTGAGTACAACGCAAAGGGTGTGGGAGAATTACATGACCAATGTAGCCAATGTAATTATAACAAAAACACAGGTGTAAAACAATGGGTTAATCCTAATGCCTCTTATCATGTAGTAAATCTAACTACACGAATGTAGTCTCACTTGTGGCCTCGGAATGGTCCTAACGCAAGTTCTAGAATCTAAGTGCTACCGGTACACACATCATATCATAAATGCTTTTCCTACCAATTCTAGGGGCGAACCTCACATATTTGGGGGTGGAAAATTTTTTAGTGGTACGGTTTTGTGCTAGTCATATAACTCCTATCCGTGAGACGCTCATTAAGACCAAAGTTTCACTCCTATATGTTGTAAAAAATTTTAAATTTGGCACTAAAATTGCCTTAACAGGTATTTCTCTCAGTTTTATTACACATCTACCATGAAACAAACAAAAATCAAGCGTAATAGCATTCTCTAAAGTATCGTACTTTACCCCCTTACACTTAAGATGAACATTGTCCCCAATGTTCAAATAACAAGATGTAAAAGTAAATAAGGTAAAAGAATGAAATCAAATACTCCCCTGATTCGTTTGGTGGATAAAGAGGTAACATGGTTAGATCTTCTTCCAAGAGAATGTAGAAGCTCCAAGACTAAAGCATCGCCATAAGCTTGATTCCACATACATTTCCTTGTCCAAAATAACCTGTTAAACCTGAGAAAACAAAAACGAAAACCTGCATAACATCGGCGGGATAAATTCTATATAAGGATATAATGCTTGTGGAATGATAATTTTGCAGATTCCTGGAGTTTATAAGTTAGAGATTTAATAAAAACTTTTTATGAAAACAAAACTTTCAAAATTTTCAGAAAATTAAAACCTAACGCCGTCAGGTTGTAAAGCCTGACGCCGTCAGAAATGATCTGACAGAATTCTCATGTTAAGTTTCCAGAAAATTTCTGGAAAAACCTTTACCTTACTTCCTGGAATTCCTGCAAAATATCATTATGACTCGATACAAGCATTTGACTCAAACTATACTAATATGTATGTTAATTTAATATTATTACGATTCATGTTCATTTGTTCTAATAAACCGATTTGGATTTCCCTTACACTTAATTTTTGCAAAATACCTTTATATGTAGTTAAGACGAAATTAAAAACAAGATAAAGCATTTTCACAATTTTAGTTTTGAACATGAATCAATAATAATAAAAATTAAACATACATACGGAAGCAAATAAAATTAAACAAACAAATAATAAAACACACAAAGCAAATAAAGCTTGGGTTGCCTCCCAAGAAGCGCTTTTCTTTATTAACGAGTCTTGTAGCTAGACTCAAAGTCCTTCTACCCTATGTAAGTGAGTTCGTCATCGAGGACGTCTTTAGGGTTAAGCTTGGATTGAAGTTTCCTATTGGTCCGCTTAGTACAATATATCTTTTCAAACTTCTCTCCATCCGGGTCATACAATGTCATTTTAATATGCCATGACCCATCTCCATGTTTGGGTGGTTTGTCCCAATCCCACTTATGATCATCGTCCTCACAAGTCCACTTATTCATCCCTAGGTTAATTGGCAAAACTCCTAGGAACTCAATCATCTTCCTAAAAACTAGAGGGTCTTCAAATGGATCCAATTCGGTGTCCCTAGCCAAGAGTTGCTCTACCGTATGTGTTCGGTTCACAAAGTCCTCTTCTAGGTAAAATGGGCGTTGGGGTCCTATGAAGTCTCTATCGATCCAAGGTCCATATCTAGATGGTCTCCTATTTAATTCTAACCAATGGGGTGTTGGTTCCTCACTAGTATCATAGGCATGTTTCTTCACATCATAGACTGACCAAGTATCTCCTTCTCCTACCGCTATCTTAGATTCCTTACAATCAATCATAGCACTAGCGGTCGCCAAAAATCCTCTACCTATCAACAAGGGGCATGTAGGGTCGCTAACCATATCAAGGACGTGGAAATCGGCTAAAATGGTTAGTTTTCCTATGTGTACTAACACGTCTTTGACTACTCCAACCGGGTAAGCAACACTCCCATCCGCTAAGCCTATTATCACCTCGGTTTCTTCAAGTTTTCCTAGTTTTAGAGAGGTGTAGAGAGGTAACGGAAGTAGGTTAAGGCTTGATCCAAGATCGGCTAATGTGTCATAAGCCTCCGAATTACCGATCTTGCAAGGTAGAACAAATAAGCCCGGATCATCTAACTTCTTAGGTAGCTTGTTTTGAACGAAGGCGGTCCCTTTTTCGCCTAACTTGAGCTTCTTCTCATCCAACACATCAATAACCGGACTTTCAAGGTGGAGCTCCTTTAATTCATTGTCAAGGTTTTGAGTGGGAGGTGTCTCAACTATGTTGTTGACCAATTTGGATATCATAACTTCTTGGTCATTTTGAACGACTTGGGTTTGTTTGAAACACGAGCTCATGGAATTGACCGAATAATATTGTGGACAAGAACTAGGAGACGAAACTGACGAGATGGCGTTGACGTTTAGTTTCGGGTTCTTGACTGTGTCGCTAGGGAGTGCTCCCATTTCTCGGTCATTGAGGGCTTTCAACAAAGTGTCAATCTTATTGGTCATCTCGCTTTGTTTTTGTTTGAAATCGGCTTCAAACTTGGCCAAACGAGCTTCTTGAGATGCCATAAATTGGGACATCAATCCTTCAAAGTTATTGGTACTACCATTGCTGGAAGGATTGTTGTTGAAAGTACGGTTCGAGTTGGAACCGCTTGATTGGAACCGATTAGGTGGGTTGGAAGAATTGGTTTGTTGTGCGTTTTGGTTTTGTTTCCACCTAAGGTTTGGGTGATTTTTCCATGAGGGGTTGTATGAATCACCGTAGGGGTTTGGTTCGGGTTTGAAAGTGTACCACTTGTCTCCCGCTCCGTCGGTACGCGAGGATGCGTAGTCCGCAAAAGCTTGTTCGGGGAGTTCCATGCAATCACGAGTGTCGTGGGGACCACTACATAATTCACATGAAGAAGTGATTTTGTTCACTTGGCTTGAAGGTTTAGGAGCCTCGTAGGATTTCATAAGAAACTAGACTTGGTCTTCAAGTTCTATGATCCTACGGTCGGAAGTGCTTGAATTGTTCGAAGGCAAAGATATTGCCTTGACCGTTTTATTCAAATCACGGGGATCACTCCAACCTTCGTTGTCATAAAGAGCAAGATCTTCTAGGAGAGCCCATGATTGTTCCGCACTTAGATCACGCAGCTTACCACCGGCCGATTGGTCAATGGTTTGCCTCGTGGAGAGATTGATATGGTCATAAAAGATTTGGACTTGGAGCCAAAGTTCTATGCCATGGTGAGGGACTTTTTGGAGTAAGTCCTTGAATCGAGTCCATGCCTCCTAGAGGGTTTCGCCTTGACGTTGTTGGAACATCAAGATATCATTCCTTAGCTTGGTAGTTCTTCCTGGTGGGAAAAACTGAGCAAGGAAACGAGTGGTGAGATCATCCCAAGAGGTGATGGATCCTGCGGGTAGACGCTCTAGCCATTGACTAGCTTGGTCCCGCAGAGAGAATTAAAAGAGACGCAGTCGGGTCATCTCTCGAGTGGCAACATCAAGGTCTATGGAATCAACGATTTTGAGAAAGTCCTTGAGATGTTGATTAGGATCTTCGGAACGAAGTCCATGGAATGCGCATCCGCTTTGCACCAACCGGATGGTGTCGGATCGCAAGGGAGTGACATTGACTCCTTGAGTGAGCTCAATGGTGTTTGGATAGCCATGGTGGCTAGGACGGGAGTAGTCTCCTAAGGTACGGGCTCTAGGAGGTGGGTGTTGTTGTGGTGGTGGGTTGTTGGGATCGAGGATATTACCACCTTCCATGATGTCGGATGGTAATGGTTACGAACAAAGAAACGAAGAAAAAAGATAGACTAAAGAAAACCTAGAAAAATAAAATAAAAATCTCACTAGAAAGGAATCTAGTGAGTAGACCTAATAAAATAAAAATTCAACCTAAACAATAACTATTCCCCGGCAGCGGCGCCAAAAACTTGATGCGTGGATTTGCGACCTTACAACAGGTTTTACCTCTCGAGGGATCTCAAGAGGCTTGCAATCCCCACCAGGCAGTGTACCTGACCGATGTAGTATAGTGAAGTGGCAAGTACCGGGGGATTGATCGTTCTCTAAGGGAATAGTGTCGTTAGGATTGAAAAACTACTCTAATAGGTCTAAGGGTGAGGGAAGATTCTTTTTTGTATTTTTATATTTTTATGAAAGCAAGTAAAATCTCGGGTTTGAAGGAGTGGGCGGAATTAGTTGCTAGTCAACTAACCCAAATAACTACAAATGCAAATAAAATAAAATAACTGAAAATGAAAAGGTTGTGAAACTTATGTGGAGAGAAATGTGTTTACTTAGATTTCCTTACTCCCTAACTATCTTTTACCGGTTGATTAGTGTGTATTAATTGCGTGGATGACGGGTGTATTCCTTAATACCAATCGTGGGGTGGCGTACGTACTTTCCCAACTCTACAAGCTCCTACTTCACTCCTATGTCGAGCCGGCTAGGAAGCTCCTAACATGGGATCACTAGAATTCGCTCATGCATTAAATACAACCATAATAACCTTAGTACGCATTGGTTCATGTTTCTTAAGACGTTCAAGCAAGTTACCGTATAGGAAGTTAGCCAGTTTTCTTAAGCCTAACATCGATAAACAATCATCCAATACAATTAATAACACACTAATAATCAATAATCAATAGTTAGGTTTCATTAGATCTAAGCAAAGCAAACACAAGATAAATCTAGCCTAGCATGTTAATTAAAAGACAAGAACAAGATATAATCAAACAACACATAGACATATTGAATGATTAAATGATTACTTATCTTCATTTAAACATGGGAGATCCAAGGGTATGAAAACCCTTAAAAATGGCAGAAATTCGTCTTAGGGTTTCTCCTCACAAAGTTGCACACTAATGACAAAAAATTGCAAAACTATATATAGAACTTAGTGGCTGACGGCGTCACGTTATAGATCTTGACGCCGTCACCTCGCCGTGTCTAGGGTTCCCGGATGGTCTTCCTGACGCCGTCCCTCTTTAGTCCTCCAAAATCCTCCCTGGCTTATCAAGGCTTGACGCCGTCAGAATAAAGCTTGACGCCGTCTCTCTTTAGCTTAAATCGTGACGACCTTGATCACTTCAAAGGGTGACGCCGTTAGACTTCCTTTGTAAAACTCCCTGGCTTATCATGTGTATTTTTCATATCCACCTTTTTTGCCAAGCTGTGACGCCGTCAAGAGCAATACTTGACGCCGTCAAGTGTACTTTTCCTGCAGCTTTGGAGACTTTGTCGTTTTCTTCACTTTTATGCTCCAAAAACGTCCAAAATGCTTCCTTTTCCAGATTTCTTCTCCAAAGTACCTAAAATGACAAAAGGAACGATTTAGGGCAATATTTGATCAAATAAATACGATTTAGGGCTTAAATGACCCCCTAAAAGCGGTACACTTTTCGCTTCATCACTATGGATATCTTGGTCAGGCACTCCTGGGAACTAGCGACTGACTGTTGAATTGAGTCTTGCTGAGACCTTAGTGGTTTAAGATCCACCTCTTTCAGGAGATTGAGCAGTTCAGTAATGTTGGTGGAGGTGGTCTTCTGAGTATCCATATACTCAGTCAGCTTTGTGATCAGGGCTAGATCATCTCTAAATTCCTCCTGAATCGAATCAAGAGTCTTCAATATGTTGGAGAGCTGCTTGTCTTGTTCAGAACCCATATTGTCCAGGGATGTCTTAAGTTCAGCCTGAGATGTTTCAACAGTAGCCCTGAAATCAGCATAGGAGACTGCCGCTTTAGTATGCTGGTCCCATTGTTCTTCAGTTATCTCACGGAAGAGGGCATGGTTGGCCTTGCGGAGGAACTTGACTAGTTGCCTTTCTGTGAGAGGAATAATGTTATAATACTTCTGCAGGTATTGAGGAGTTGCAGGAGCAGATGAGTGACCTGATGATGATGTTGATGGTTGGGTGAGTGGCTCTGGCTAATCCTCAGGAGGAGGAGATGGTTGTTCAGTGTGCTGAGGAGAATTGTATGTGTCAGTCTCCATTTTCTCCCCAGCACCAAAAATTTCTTCGTCCCCGAAATCTACCATCTATTCGTCTGATACATCATTTATTAAGTTCTGAAGATCCGCCAGAGTAGGAACCAGGGAAGAATCCAGCTCCCCCTCAGAAGAGGGTTTGCCTTCGTTGAGGCTAGGTCCTGACCCCTCCAAGTGAACTGAGTGGGTTTTCTCAGCCTGGACCGTGGTGTCAGTTCCCAAGTGACTGGATTCGCCATGGGGGGTTATGCGTTCCGTATCATCGGGTGGTTTTAATTCCTCTGAGTCTTTGTCCCTTTGAGTGCCTTCAAGGACTGGCGGGTGTTCTTCAGTACTATCATGAGGCAATGATTGGTTGAGGTCCCCCTTCCCATCAGGGTTGTACTGCCCTTCTGAGGATTTAGGGACCGTTTCTCCCTGAGATCCTGAGTGTGATTTCTCAGGACCGTAAACAGGATGTGATTGGGTGTGGGTCCCCTTCTCAGCAGAGTAGTGCTGCTCCACTGAGGGTATAGGACCCTGTACACCCTTAGGCAAAGGTTGTGATTGACTAATGCCTTCATCGGGATGTGAAAAGGTGAAGGTTCCAGACCCCACTGACTTGTGTATGTCAGTAGAGCCATGTGGAAAGGGTTTGCCCGAGGATACTGAGGATGATTTCTCAGTACCCTCCGTTGGCGTTTGTTTTACGGTCAAGAGGGTCTCAGTAGTGGGTGTCTCAGAGGTCTTGGCCGTTGTTTGCCTTTCTTTAGGCTCTGAGGCAGAAGTCTCAATGGCGAGTGGTTTGGGTTTAACCACCTTCTTGGACCCTGCCTTCTTCTTCTTCTCCTTCTCCTTCTTTGAAGGAGAAGGTACTAGTGAGACAGCATTTGCCCCCTGAATGACCATCAGCATGTATGTGGTTAGGGGGACTGGTTGTACCTCAGTAAGGTCTCTTGAATAGTTGGCTTTGTGTAAGACGTCAGGTTTAGATCCCTCAACGTTTGGCCTAACATATTCAGAGCCTAGTAAGTCCTGAAGCACACAGGAAATGAACCTAGGGTAAGACATGTGTCTTTGCCTAGATTTTCCTGATAGCTTGGCTACAAGGTATCGGAAGATTATTTCTCCGATGTCTATCTTTCTACCCTCCAGGAGGCTGAACACCATCAATTGTTGTGATGCATTCAATTGCTCCGTGGAGGATTTATTGCCTCCAAGGACCTGAATGACAAAGGTCATCAGGATCCTCCAGACAGTAGGGAACCAAGTCTTAATTATTGTTGCTTTGACCAATAAGGTTCCTGGGGCCACTTCAGGATTTTTTACATCATGTGGCCCTAGTAAAAGCAATTCGGCCTTTACTTCTGCGTCAGTGGGCTGAGGGTCAAAGTTCTCAGTGAAATCAAGACCTATGGCCTTGATAAAGGTTAGGTAATCCAGGGAGAGGGACCTTATCCCGTTCATCACTGAGAACATTATTTGGGTCTCCTTAATGTCATCAGGGCTTGTTGCCACTGTTGTACACCAAAATTCCCTCAGATAGTCATGATATATGACTGAGGGGGTTTTTGTAAACGCCGTAGCAAGAAAGCAGTTTTGAAGATATTTGACTACATTCTTGTATGCCCAAAATTTTTCGGGGTAGGCAAAATTTCCTACAATGTTATTTTTGGTCATGTCTACGCCCTCCATTGTGAATTCCACCTTTGCAAAGATGAAGAACACACACACAATAGTTGTTGAAAAAAAAGGGCAAGAGTTTGCTTAAGATTTTCTAAAAACGTGTGCGTGTTGATTTGTTTGGGGGTATTTATAGGGAAGTGGAGGGAAGGGTGGTTTAGGCATTAAGCGGATTATTCTCAAAATTTTGAAAACTGTTTTGTATAAAACATTTGGGATCCGCATTAAATGCCACCACTCCACTTTCCCGGGTTTTGCACAACAGTCGAGGTGAACAGTTGTGCCGTATGCAAAAAGTGTAATTTGCAGAGTTTACATCATCACATATATATGATGTGTGAGGAGAGACATTAAATGCCAAGTGCGTAAGTGGGGGCCCAAGATATGCATGCAAGCAGGCAAAAGGACATATATTCCTATATTAAATAGGTATTCAGTTACCAACCTCGGACATTTACTAACTAGATACTTAGAGCATTTAAGTTAGCATTGAATGTCATCTTGAGGGCCCTGAATGACTTTTCATTCAGTGAGGGGTTCAGGGAAGGTGATTCAGTGATCTTTTTCACTGAGGAACACATTGAGTCAGGGACCTGGGGTTTTCAGAATTTACACTTAGTTGGATAGATTCAATCAGTGGACTGATTCTCAATATCCAACATTCCTAATTCAGCTTTCAGTCTTGTGAAAGTTGGTTCATCCAATGATTTGGTGAATATATCAGCTAGCTGATATTCAGTAGGAATGAAGTGTAATTCAATGTCACCATTCATGACATGGTCCCTGATGAAGTGATACCTAATATCAATGTGTTTTTTTCTCTGATGAAGAACAGGGTTGTTTGAGATGGTAATTGCACTTGTGTTATCACAAAAGATAGGAACCATCTTATACTGGATTCCATAGTCATTGAGTTGACTTTTCATCCATAGTACATTTGCACAACAACTGGCTGCTGCAACATATTCAGCTTCTGCTGAGGACATGGCAACTGATTGTTGCTTCTTAGCACTCCAACAGACTAATTTTCCACTAAGGATTTGTCAGGAGCCTGAGGTGCTTTTTCTATCCATGTTGCATCCAGCATAGTCAGAGTCTAAGTATCATTTGAGATCAAATCCTGAGCATTTTGGATAGTATAATCCAAGGTTTGGAGTACCTTTCAGGTACCTGAGTATCTTTTTCATAGCTGTGAGATGAGATTCTCTTGGGTCAGATTGATATCTGGCACACAAACATACTGAGAATTGGATGTCAGGCCTTGATGCAAGTAGATACATCAGTGACCCAATCATTCCTCTAAATAGAGTTTGATTGACTAGTTTACCAGTAAGCTCAGGACCAAGGTTGTTTGGTGGAACCATGGCAGTTTTGACTGAGGCACAGTCACTGAGTTCATACTTCTTCAGTAGGCTTCTAACATACTTCTCTTGACTGATAGAGGTTCCTTTATCAGTCTGCTTGATTTGCAGTCCAAGGAAGTAAGTTAGTTCTCCCATCATGCTCATTTCAAATTTATTTGCCATCAGTTTTTCAAACTGTTTGCAAAGTTTATAACTTGTTGAGCCAAATATGATATCATCCACATATACTTGTACAAGATTGACATCACCATTTGTCCGATAGATAAACAATGTGTTGTCTATCTTGCCTCTGACAAATTTGTTTTGGATCAGAAAGGCTGAGAGAGTTTCATACCATGCCCTGGGTGCTTGTTTCAGTCCATAAAGGGCTTTGCTAAGCTTGCAGACATAGTCAGGAAACTCACTGCTTTCAAATCCAGGAGGTTGTTGAACATAAACTTCTTCTTTCAGTGAGCCATTTAAGAATGCACTTTTTACATCTATTTGGTACACCTTGAAGTTCATGTATGTTGCAAATGCAAGGAAGATCCTGTTGGCTTCCATCCTTGCCACTGGTGCAAATGTTTCTTCATAGTCAATGCCTTCTTGCTGATTGTAGCCTTTGGCAACAAGTCTGGCCTTGTTTTTGATGACTATGCCATTTTCATCAGATTTATTTTTGAACACCCATTTCATGCCAATGACTGAAACATCTTCAGGACATTTGACCAAGGTCATTACCTTGTTTCTGTCAAATTGTTCCAGTTCATCATGCATGGCCTGAACCCAACTTGGATGTTTAAGTGCTTCTTTGACACTTTTAGGTTCAATTGTGGAGATGAAGTCCAAAAATAGGCATTCATTGGCTGAGGCTGCTGTTAGTTTAGCAGCCATGCTTCTGGTGAGCATGCCTTCAGTAGGCTCTCCAATTATATTGACAAGTTCTATATCTTGAGACCTAGTCCAACTGTCCTGAGGTCTTGGATACTGATTAGAACTTGTGGAGGCCTGATTGGTTGGAGGTGTAGATTCTGGTGCAGACACCTGATGATCTTCAGGATCTTGAGTGTCTGACTGGGTTGACTGATCACTGAGATTGTTTGGTTCCTGAGCACTTCGTTCAGATTGATTGATTGCATCAGTACTTGTTTGTACTTCAACCAACTTAGTGATGGTTGGGTAAGGAAGGTTGTGAGGGATGATGTAGTGGGAGATATCAGCATTTGCTTGATACTGAGTGGAAGGATCATTGTCTGGATGATGTTCATCAGGAGGGTATCTTGATGAATCATCAATACCTATCTCTTCCACTGAGGTGTTAGGGACACTGATTGCTTCAGTACTCTCATCAAAGGTAACATGAAATGTTTCCTCAGTTTGTTGTCTCCTAGTGTTGAACACCCTGAAGGCCTTTGAGACAAGAGAGTATCCTAGGAAGTATCCATCATCAGCTTTGGCATCAAATTTCCCAAAGTGATCCTTGTGATTATGAATAAACACAGGACACCCAAAGACATGAAAGTTGTTGATGTCAGGGATCCTTCCCTTGAATAACTCATAAGGGGTTTTGCTATGTCTATTGACAATGATGGATCTGTTTTGTGTATAACAGGCAGTTTTGACTGCTTCAGTCCAAAAGTGTTTGGAAAGGACTGATCCATTTAGCATTGTCCTGGCAGCTTCAATGAGTGTTCTATTCTTCCTTTCAGCAACACCATTTTGTTTAGGTGTGTAAGGAGAGGAAAATTTTTGGGAAATTCCTTTCTCATCACAGAAACATTCAAGTTCATAGTTTCTGAACTCTGTCCCATTGTCAGTCCTAATCTGTTTGACTTTAATGTCATTTTGATTTTCAATGACCTTGACAAAGGACATAATTGTTCCAGCTGCCTGACTCTTTTTGGTCAGGAAGTAAACCCAAGTGTAGCTTGAGTATTCATCCACAATGACCAGAGTATACTTCTCATGGTTAATGGATTTAGGACTGATGGGCCCAAAAAGATCCATATGGAGAAGATGAAGGTAGTTCCTGATGGAAAAGTTTGTTTTGGTTTTAAAGGATGCTCTATGATGTTTACCTTTTTCATAGGCAGAGCAGGGTTTATCCTTTGAAAACACAAGTGATGGTAAGCCAAGGACCTTCTTTTGTTTGAGAAGATTGTTTAATGTTTTTGAAATTCAGATGGGAGAGTCTCTTATGCCAAAGCCAGTTTAGAGTTTCAGTGGTTTAGCAAAGAGACAAGTTCCATTCTAAGTTAGAGTAGACATATCTAACACATAAATATCTTATCTTCTTGGTGCAATAAGAACTACTTCTTTATTTGCATTAAAGATGGTACCTTGCTTATCATAAAATTGAACTATGTATTTAGCATCACAGAGTTGACTGACACTAATAAGATTGTACTTAAGACCATTAGCATAAGCTATCCTAGTAAAAACTATTCCGCTACAGTTTACTGAACCATAACCTTCAGTGAGACATGATGAATTGTCAGCAAATACCACCTGAGGTCCTGGTTCCTCAACATATTTGTGCAGATATTCCTTCACACCAGTCATGATTCTTGAATATCCACTATCGAGATGCCAAACAGGCTCTCTGGCATGTTTCTACACAAATAGTAAACTGTATTAGTTTTTTCTAGGACCCTTTCTCTTGGAGGGCTTGGCTTTGATGGCCTTTTTGAAAGGTACAATTGATGCATGATCAGTAGTGGTATGGACTGTGCTTCTACAGATTTTACATTTGGTTGTTGATTTGGACTCAGTAGACTGAGAGGATAACTTGGTGTTTCCTCTTCTAGCCTGAATGACCTCTTCATGTCCTGAGGTTTCATGAGTGGGATCTCCACATATGTCACAACTAGGATCCATTAGACAATCATCAGGAAGATGGTCATTGAAACCACAATGTGGACAAGGTGAAAAAGGATTGGCCTTTTGTCTTTGTTTCTATTTAGAATCAGGAGGATACTGAAAAGCCTGTGCTTTAAAGTTTGTTGCCACATTGGATGAGACTGTGTAAGACAAGTGATCAGAAGTCCTGTGATATTCCTTTTTGCATATCATGCAAAAGAGGATTCTATAACAATCATCAGTGAAATGATTTGTATAGTTACACAGTTCACATCTTTGCTGAGGTTTTGAAGATTTTGTTTTGGAGGTGCTTGAGGAAGCTGGTTTGAGTTCCTTACTCTTAGATTGAGGTTTTTCAGATGACTCAATCTTTTCAATTAGCTTCCTGGCAAGCTCAGCCAACTGATCATATTTTGAATTAGGGCTTTCAGTGTTAACCTCAGTTAGGACTCAAGTTGTTGAGTCATCAGTAGGAACTGAGACTTCAGGTGTGGGTCTTTTTAGGATGGTTCTACCTATTTCTGATTTCTCCTTAGGAGAATGTTGAGAGTAAACTAAAGGTGTTAGGTCTGAGCTAGGTGCAGCTCCCTGAAGGACTTTCAGTGGTGGGAGAGGTGTTTTTGATTCTGATTCAGACTCATTGACTGACTCAGTGTTACTGAGCTTATCAGTGAGTCCAAGCATATCTTTGATAGCCTGACTTTCAGGTTGCAAGATTTTCCCAGTATCAAAGTTAGGTAAATTACTGTCTGGGTTGTTTCTTTCAACCCAGTCACTAGACTTGGGTTTTATTTCTTGCTCAAAAGATATACCAGCTGGAATAAAGGCCTTTTCACTATCACTGAGGGATTCAGTGAGTTGGTCTTCTCCTAAGATTTTCTTTTCAGAACTAGGAATAAGACTAACTGTTTCATAGACTTTAGATTCTTTTTTGTCCAGCTTTCAATGAAAGCCTTTTCTTTGTTGTGTTCAGTTTGAAGAGCTTGGTTTTGTTTAAAATTTTCCGAGTTTTGAATTTGAAGTGTAACAGCTTCTAGCTTGGCTTGTTTCAAGTTAAGTGGTTCATCTTTACACTTGTTTAACTCTTGAACATGTTTATTGTATTTTGAAAACAAATTAAGTCTTTGCTCTTCAACAAACTTAAGATCAACATTAATGTAATTTAAGTAAGATTGCCAATCAGAATCATCATCCATAGACAGTAAAATATTTACCTTTTTCATGGTGATGTTAACCCACTCTCCATTTCTTGCATGGCTTTTTCCAACAGCCAGCTGATCATTATCTGAAAGTGCCATCAGTGCACTGACTTTTACTTCTTCATCATCTGAGGAGACCTCTTCTTCATCCCAGTCATAGGCTTCAGCTACAAGAACCTTGTTCTTTGCTTGAACGGGTTTAGAGGTTTGAGCAGCTTGAGACACTGAGGGATTGGCCTCAAGGAGAGCAAGTTTAGCTTTAGCTTTTCTATACTTAGCTTCAAAGTCTTTTTGATCATTTTGAACAGTTTTGTTTTGAAAATGTTGACTAGACTGAAGCATTTTTGGTTGAAACTTGTTAGTTCCTGAAGAAGGGCTATTACCAGAGAATTTATATGAGGGTTCTGAGGTAGTTTTAGAAAAACAGTCTTTTTCAAAATGACCCTTTTTACCACATTTGAAACATTCAGTGGTTTCATTTGCTTTTGCTTTAGAAAAGTTTGACTGATTTCTTTTGATAAAACATTTAGAATTAGCAAGGAGTGCCCTTTCTTGAAATTCAATATGCAAGTCATTAAGGTACTCCTCACTGGTTCTCTCATCAGCCTCATCATCATAATTCTCTTGGAAATCCTGCACAACTCCATTAGAATAAAAGGCAGTAGATAAGGGTATGGTTGTCAGGGCCTTTTTGGTCTCAAGAGCTTTCTTTGAGTCTGGGTATCTCCTTGAGATTAAGTTTTCCTCATAGAAAAACTTACCATAGACTTCAGGGAGCTCAAGAGTTTGAATGTGATTAGCATTCCTAAGACCCTGAGAGAAGTTTAACCACTTCTCAGGGAGACTGTTGACAAAGCCAAAATTGATTTCATGCTTAGACAAGACTACACCATCATTTGATAGTTCATTTATCAAGGTTTTGTATCTAGTATAGGTCTGAGAGAGACTTTCAGAGTCTTTGTCCCTGAAAGTGTTATACTCAAGTTTCAGGTCCATAATCCTGTTTTCCTTGGTATCTGAGGGACCTTCAAAGCTATGAACCAAGTCAAGGACCTTGTTTTATTTCAGAAGATTGTTTATGTTTTTGAAGTTCAGATGGGAGAGTCTCTTATGCCAAAGCCAGTTGAGGGTTTCAGTCCCCTTAGCAAAGAGACAAGTTCCATTCTGAGTTAGACTGGACATGTCTAACACATAAACATCTTGCCTTCTTGGTGCAATAAGGACAACTTCCTTATTTGCATTGAAGATGGTTCCTTGCTTATCATCAAACTGAACTATGTACTTTGCATCACATAGTTGACTGACACTGATTAAACTGTACTTAAGACCATTGACATAAGCTATCCTTGTAAAGACTATACCACTACAGTTTACTGAACTATAACCTTCAGTGAGACATGATGAATTATCAGCAAATACCACCTTGGGTCCTGGTTCTTCTACATATTTATGCAAATACTCTTTCACACCAGTCATGCTCCTTGAACATCCACTATCTAGATGCCAAATTGGCTCCCTGGCATGTCTCTGCACAAATGGTAAACTGAGTTAGTTCTTTCTAGGACCCATCTTCTTATAGGTCTTGGCTTTAGTAGCCTTCTTAAAAGTGACAATTGATTCATGGTCAGTGGTTAAGTGGACTGAGCCACCACAAATTTTGCATTTGATTGCAGATGTGGACTAAGTAGACTGAGAGGAAGTCTTGGGAATTCCTCTTCTAGTCTGAATGACCTTCTCATGTCCTGAGGTGTCATGAGTGGGGTCACCACATATGTCACAACTTGTGTCTATTAGGAAATCCTCAGGAAGGTGGTCATTGAAGCCACAGTGAGGGCAAGGTGCAAAAGGCTTGGCCTTTTGTTTATGTTTCTGCTTAGAATCAGAGGGGTATTTTAAAGCCTGTGCTTTAAAGTTTGCAATTTTTGATGTGGCTGTGTATGATTGGTGATCAGAGGTCCTGTGATCTTCCTTTTTGCATATCATGCAGTAAAGGATTCTAAAACAATCATCAGTGGAATGATTGGTATAGTGACACAGCTCACACCTTTGCAGAGGTTTGGAGGGTTTTGGTTTGGTGCTTGAGGAAGCTGATTTGGGCTCCTTCTTCTTAGATTGAGAAGGCTTCTCAGAAGATTCAATCTTCTCACTTAGCTTCCTGACAAGCTCAGCCAACTGATCAATTTTTGAGTCAGGGCTTTCTGTATTTACTTCAGAAGGGACTGAAGTTGTTGAGTCATCAGTATGAACTGAGACTTCAGGGGTTTGCCTTTTCAGGATGGTTTTTTCCATTCTTGGCTTCTCCTTTGGAGAATGCTGAGAGTAGACCAATGGTGTGAGGTCTGAGCTTGGTGTGAGGTGGGAGTGGTGCAAGTGATTCTGATTCAGAATCATTGACTGACTCGGTACTACTGGTTTGATCAGTGAGTCCAAGCATATTTTTCAGAGCCTGACTTTCAGGAAGCAAGATTTTCCCAGTCTCAAAGTTTGGTAGCTTACTGACTAGGTTGTCCCGGACAATCCAATCATTTGACTTGGGTTGCATTTCATGCTCAAAAGATATGCCAGCTGGAATAAAAGCCTTTTCTCTGTGACTTTCACTGGAGGTTTCAGTGAGTTGGTCTATTCCTATAACTTTCTTGTTTTCACTAGGAATTAGACTTACGGTTTCATAGACTTTGGGGTTCTTTTTAGTCCAGCCTTAAATGACAGCCTTTTCTTTGTGAAGTTCATATTGAAGAGCATGATTTTGTTTCAAAATTTCAGTGTTTTGAATTTGTAGTGTAACAGTTTCTAACTTGGCTTGTTTTAATACAAGCAATTCATCTCTACACTTATTTAATTCTAACACAAGATTGTTATATTTTGAAAGCAAATTAAGCCTTTGTTCTTCTACAAACTTAAGATCTACACAAATGTAATTCATATAGGACTGCCAATCAGAATCATCATCCATTGAAAGTAAAATATTTACCTTTTTCATGGTTATGTTGACCCATTCTCCATTCCTTGCCTGGCTTTTTCCAACAGCCAGCTGATCACCTTCTGAAAGTGCCATCAGTGCACTTACTCTAATTTCCTCATCTTTTGAGGAGACCTCTTCTTCATCCCAGTCATATGCTTCGGCTACAAGAACCTTGTTCTTTGTCTGAACAGGTTTGGGAGTTTGAGCAGCCTGAGACAGTGAGGGATTAGTTTCAAGGAGGGCAAGTTTAGCCTTAGATTTCCTATATTTAGCCTCAAAATCTTTTTGACCCTTTTGAACATTATTATCTTGAAAATGTTGGGCCGACTGAAGCATTCTAGGTTGAAACTTGCTAGTTCCTGAGGAACTGTTTCCAAAAAATTTATAAGAGGGTTCTAAGATGGTTTTTGAATAACAGTCTTTAGCAAAATGACCCTTTTTACCACATTTGAAACATTCAGTGGTTTCATTTGCTTTAGCTTTTGGAAAGTTTGACTGATTTCTTTTGATAAAACGTTTTGAATTAGCAAGGAGTGCCCTTTCTTGGAATTCCAATTTTAAATCATTTAGGTACTCATCACTAGTTCTTTCATCAATCTCATCATCAGAATCCTCTTGAAAATCCTGCACAACACTATTAGAATAAAAGGCAGCTGATATGGGTTAGGAAGTCAGGGCTTTTTTGGTCTCAAGAGCTTTCTTTGAGTCTGGGTATCTCCTAGAGATTAAGTTTTCTTCATAGAAAAACTTCCCATAGATCTCAGGGAGCTCAAGGGTCTGAATGTGATTAGCATTCCTGAGGCCCTGTGAGAAGTTTAGCCACTTCTCAGGGAGACTGTTGACAAAGCCAACATTGATCTCATGCTTAGACAAAACTACACCATCATTTGACAATTCATTTATCAGGGTCTTGTATCTGGTATATGTCTGAGAGAGATTTTCAGAGTCCTTTTCCCTGAAAGTGTGGTACTCAAGTTTCAGGTCCATGATCCTGTTTTCCTTGGTATCTGAGTAACCTTCAAAGCTATTAATCAAGACAACCCAAGTTTGTTTGGCTGTAGAGCAGTTAATGACTGATTCCATTATATCGTCAGGAAGACAAGATATAATTATGCTTTTCAGGCGTTGGTCTTGATTGACCACCCTTCTCTCATCTATAGTCCACTGAGCTTCAGGTTTGTTTAACCCCTCAACAGTCTTAGGGACATAAGGACCTTCATTGACAAAAGTGATGTAGTATGGTTCCATACCAGTCAAGTAGTAAAGCATTCGCTTTTTCCACTTGCTAAATTTTCCAGCTTCGAGTCCAGGAGCAACAGTTGAAAAGCTACCACCCTTTTTATCGACGAGATGGGGCACATTAATATCAACCATAGTAGGATCTTGGTTTTTAAAACCTTGAGCACTCTTAGTTTTTTTTAAAAAGATTTTATAAACTAGAGGCTCTGATACCACTTGTTGTTCCCGTTACACAAGTAGAAGTAACTACAAAGTTAATTTAATTGTGTTCTATGACTGAATTAACTTAGTGATTAATTTAAACAAATAAGTAAAACGTAAATACAAAAACACAAGTTTTTCAACATTTAAATTCTTATTATAAATCAATCAAAAGAATCTATTACCCAAGTGTTTGCGGAATAAACACTTGGGATCGAATAGACAAGGTATGGTGTGTTCTCCTCTCTAAACTCAAGTTATTCTTGAGTGACAATAATAAAGACCCACTAAGCTATCTCAGGGATGTGATTGCTCTTTGGAGGAGAAAAGTTGTTTTGTGAAAGTCTAAGCTTTTAATGCACAAAACTTTTCCCACTTTTCTTCCATCTGTTCTTATTTATACATAAGTATAAAAGGGTACCCATGATTAAAAAATACAAAAAGAATAACCTAGCGTGTCTGACAAATACAACAGTATTTGTCATTTCCAAAAACCAATGGGAATAAGCTAAAAAGTCTTTCCGAGTGTCAGCTATGACACTTCTTGACTTTAAGCCATTTTAGGGAAGGTTCGCTTCTGGCCCGATAAGACTTCTCATCTTTTCAAACTCTTCCCGCCTAATCCCGCCTTTCTTTCAGACTTCAGATTCTTCAGTCTAGGTCTCCAGTCTTCAGTCTTCAATCATTTATTGTTGTTGAGGAGACTGGGGTTCAGTGAGTTCTTGTCAAATACTCACTGAACCTATTACCTTCTTCTTTGGCTTAAGTGACACTCGGGGAGTTCCGCCTCACTGAGTGGTGAATCTTTCTTCTTAGACTCGTCTTAAGCATCCTGAAGGTAACTCACTAAGTGACTGTTCACTCAGTGACTTGAGAGTGTTTAAGGTTGATTAACACTTGGCTAATTTGTGTCCAAATTCTGTTTTCAGGACGCTTGGGTACTGACGGACCCAACAGTATTCAAATAAAGTAATCTTTATTATCATCTTTGACATATGTTCTAAATAGGGAAACCTCACATTTAATGCGTATAAGATCCTATTAGAACTTTAGTCTATTACCTTGTAGTTAAGAGAATCCTTTAAATCATATCTCTTTATGTTGTACCTTGCACACAATAAAGATTTCTCCCACTTGTGCATGGAACAACATCATGTAGCAGATAAACAACACGACACATGTTTGTTTATGTGACCAATATGATTGTGTCATAGATATAAGAATAACAAGTAGATGTAGGACTTCATTGTCTAGTAAAGAAACGTACATGACTATCCTTAAAAACATGAGTGTCAGTAATTGGAAAGTAATTATCTTGAGACATTCAAAAGATAATCTGGATTACTACCAAGACAATAAAGCATGTAGCTCCCACTGAATTTGACAACATTGTAAGTCTTTAATAACCAGTAAAAGCAGATAGTGTACTATTTACTTTCATACACCTTTAAAAATGCCCACACGTAACAATTACTTCGGTACTAAAAGAGTATATTCTACTATGTAAATGATGGACTATCCATCAATGCTATTAACTTGAAAAATTGGTCATGCAATTTCTTCCTTAATAGGTCTACCATCCCTACATGGTATGTAGTACTTTTAAATGGTTAGAGCAAAACAACTATATAAAATATACTAGTTTGTCTTTTATCATTTTCGCGGTAATATGTCTTGCTTCTAATTTAATAACTAATAAAATGTCATACATATTTTCCAGATAACCAAATATCGTATTTGTTACAAAAGAATTTAATCACCGAATAAGGGTGATGAAATTTCTATGGAAAATAAGATGTGCAATTCTCTTAACTATTAAAGTTTGCTATAAGTTATATTAGAATTTAGATAATTCTAATGTTCCTATCATACCTTTCTCTATCATGAAAAGGAATAGGATTGAGTCTCACTCTTCTCTCATGGAAAGGAGAATAGGTTTATTCTTTTAGTAAATTTACTCTAGCCAAAAACCCCTATGGGTGTAGATCAATTTTCCAATAAAAGAATAACCCACGTTTACAGTTTAATGTTGCATTAATACATTTAAAATAATTTTTCAAAATTCAATTTTTGTATTTTCGATAATAATTCTTTAAGAAAATTAAATACCCATTGGTTAATATTCATATAAACCATAGAATTTCCTTAAGCTAGGACCCAAATTGACATAGTTTCATTACATCAGTTGATCTGCTAGTAATGAAAGTATTCAACAAGGTAATTGTCGAACAATAATTGACAAACATTTTTCAATTCCTAGATCATTATGGGATTTACAATTGCCAAAAATCTATTTGCAATGTAAACATGTTTCATCCCATCTTATGCCTTGAGTCATAGATCTCACTAACTAACTCGATTAAGTTGTCTAATTTAGAAACTGTAAATATTTTCAGATACGGTCTCACGTAACATGGAGATTTACCTTGTCATTGCAATCTAGCTAAGATCCCACTTAGGCTAAATTGCAACTTCAAGTGTTTCTTATAATTGGATGGCATAAACTTAAGTTTTAAAGGGTATTAATTTTGATGTGTGTAATCAAAATATGTACGAAGAAGCATGCACACAACTTCGTATCATATGTTTTAATAAAACTTTTTACTAACCAATTTCACTAAGATCAAATCAACAAAGTTTTAATTGAGGTATTGGATAAACCAATCAAAGAATTACCTTCAATTATCACCCACTATATCGTACTAATGCATGAGTCAAAAGACCCAAGTTATTCGGATAATTGCCATAAAGTGGCGCGTGGAATTGAGGTCAATTCGCCCTTAAGATGATTTTGTACATAAAAAATAGTCGTAGGTAACTCCAATTTGATGCACAAAGAAGCGGAGAAACTAAGATCAGATTAAAGCCAATTAAATACCCGTTTCTTTAAGGTCACAATTTAATGCGTACCCTCCTTATACCTCACACACAGTTTGTCAAATTGGATGAGCCTTTCTAACTATTTGGTACAAACATCATCAATCAATTAAAAGTTGAAGACTTAACTCTTAAAACAAATCCAATTTCACCATTGTTTAGTCCGGTTTATTTTTTTATTCGAAAATTACCCTTTGGTTACAACCTGTCTTACAGAATAAACAAACACTTAAAATAAAAATAAACATCCAAACAATGCGCACATAACTTAACAATTAATATGTGTAAACAATTAGCCACATGCAAACTTATTTGATAAAACCTATAAATAATCAATTCTAGGTTTTTAATAATGCATATATTTAACTAAGGCTTTCACTTGCAAAGGAAGTGAGCCACATGAATCGATGAATCGATTGCGTAAGCCATAGCTAAATATACACCAAATTGCACATAATTGATTCATTAATTTAATTGAGGTCTTCCCCAATTCAAGATTTATCAATAAACGCATGTGTATTCACTTAACAATTAATGCATATAATCAATAATCCATGACGAAACATGCATGTTTCCATTATGGATATCACATAACAATAATAGAGAATTCGCAAGATCGCATACAATTAATGACATAATGCATATTCATTAATTAATACATAAACTAAGCATGCAAATCCAGGGTTTCTAATACAATTACAAAACAAAACCTATTTTTTTTATAATAATTAAGGGCAATCAGCCCCAATTAAAAAAAAAAATTAGGGTTTTCGAATTTTATAAACCCTAGAATTCAAACAACATGCAAACACAATACAAGATTCGTTTTTTACGTGTTTCGGTAATTAATTACACAATATAACGGCTCGTGATGCCACTATTAGAATTATATAACATGACTATTCATAAATATAAATATATAAACATCAACGAGCATGTGGAAGCGTAGGATCACATATTAGTAATTAACTAACCGAATTTAGATAATATGCGTACCTTTTTGCAATTCCAAGCTAGCACGAATCGAATCAAGATTAAAACCCTAATTAGGGTTTATATGGTTTAACGAATTGACCCTTACCGTTTTTCAATTCAAACCAAGATAGAAACAATAGTGTGTTTGAACCACGTTCTTGTACACACGTACTAATACCGAATTAATGCGAATGCTAGTTCAAGAAAACACAATAATAAAACCAAAACGTTTTTGTTTGATGGACAAAAATCCGATCACCCCTAAAGGGTTGTGTGATTAGTCGAATACCACAAAGAAGAGAAGAAAACAAGTTTTAGGGTATCACTTTGTGTACAAGATTACCAAAGAATGAACCCTAAGCCTTGTTTATATAGTATGAGAAACTTAGAGAGCAAGTTAGGTTTGGATTGGGTAAACCCAATCACTAACTGATCGGCCCCTATCCCACAAGGGGATTCCGGAACCTTTCCGACCTTTAATTTCAGTCCAGTCCTTGTCTTTTATACTTAACGGCCGTTAGTCAATTACCGTTAATTACTTAACGCTCGTTAGTTGTTATTATGTAATTAATAATTAAATATAACTTTTACATTATTTATTAAACATTAATTCTCATACGTAAAGTGTGCAATCCCGTGGTCTCGAGTTCGAATCCGGACATAAACGTATTAAATATGTCCATAAAACTAACAAAATCCACAATTAGATATTTAAATTTCTTAATGGCAATAAAACATTTAATATAGCCTCTGAGATAACACATACATTATTATATTCATACCTACTGGTCATTCGATCATACTGAACACTGCGTTCTTAAGATCTTTTTAGGAGAGAAAGGAAGGAAAATGGACTTATGGTACCAATTTTGTGTGTTCTCTATTTTATTTTATTTTATTTTATTTTATTTTATTTATTTTTTATTATTATTTTTTTTAACAAAAGAAAGAAAAGTGAAAGGAAAGATACGCTTTTTTTTGTGTCAACATTTTCCTCCCGTATTTGGGAGGAATTGGAAGAAGAATGTATGCTGAGCTAATATATATATATATATATATATATATATATATATATATATATATATATATATATATATATATATATATATATATATATATATATATATATATATATATATATTGGTTCATGAAAAAAGTTTATTTTGGTAGAAAAGTGAGAAAACTGTACAAATCACCCCTCCCCTCCCCCCTTCCTTTTTTTCTCTAACTCAAGGGACCTGATTGCAACTTCTTTTATTGTATAGGGTGTGTTTCGTACATTTTTAAAAACTATCTGATTCTATCATATATATATTTCCTATTTTTTTCTCATTTTTATCTTCTTTCTCTAATAACGTCTTTCAGTTCCCACCACCGTTCACATCCACATGCCTTTACAACCATTCCCCATCGTTCACCACCATTCCCCACCGTTGACCATCGTTCACCACCATTCACTATCTTTCGCCACTATTCCCCACCATTCACCGTCGTTCCCCACCATTCCGCACCCAAGATGTAATCAGATTCAAGTTTGAAAGTAAGTTTTTCTTAATTGATTTTCACTGTTACCATCGATTAATATGATCATATTAATCTTCGTTTGCATCTATATGAGTTTATTGATCATATTTTGAATAGATACAAATCATGTTTAAGAAGGCAGCATACAAGGTGTTTGATAAAATGTCTGAATGAAATTTTATAACTGTGATGCACTAATTTTACATTGTGATGTATCAACTATTTATTTTGATATCTAGGTTTGGTCTTAGTTTATAAAATGTCCTGCTTATTGCCAAAACTAATTGTCAGTGATCTAGTTTCCAATACATGGGTTTGACAGTAGTTTTGGTGTTGAAAAGGCATTTATATATGTTGGGTTTTAGGTTAGGATAAAGATGATTGAAATGGTATCAAAAGGCCTTGCCACATTGGAGGTACGTCGTACTTGCTATGGTTTTGTAGTGAATAAGTTTTTGCTGATTCTTGGATGATTCACGTGCGAACCATTATAGGTTTATTCCACCTCAAGATTTCAAGATTGCGTTGCTTACACTTGAGTTTGAGTTTGTGAAGAAAGGAAATAAAGAGGAGCATGTATTTCTTGTTCTTATTGGTCATTAACGTGCATATGAACTACTTGCTTTGTGGTTGCACTTTTTAACATTGGAATTTGAATCTTTGTATTTTGCAGGTTGATGTTGTTCTTTTAGCCCAACAGCTTCGAAAAAGATTTGTAAACCAGGTACAACTATGTTATCCATATTTACATTTTTAGTTTCAGCATTTCACCAAGAAAATGATTTAGTAACACACCAGCTGGTTATTATTTAAAATTAATAGTTGTAGAGCGAAAACACATTGCTCCACCTGCAGCTTGATACACTGTATCAGTTTCATCTTTGTATGTATCTAGCCTTTTTTAGGGGATAACAGAGGAAAATTTTCGGATGTGTAATCTAGAAATTCTGTTTGAGAATAAAGTATCAGTAAAGTTCTTATTTTTTTTCGTACATTCTCAAGTACAATTACCTATTTTAACTATATCATTTTGATGTAATTAGGATGTTCAAGACGATTCATTTCCGAAAGACACGTTACAAGGAGCTGACAGTGATCAAGATGAACCAATAGTCCAATAAACGTCTACATCTAATATGGCTAATGATAAAGATGAACCATTAAGTTTGTTTGGCTTGAGTTTAACATTGATGCACCATTATTCCAACATTGATGCTCCTTTTATTTTAACATTGATGCACCATTATTTCAACATTGATGCACCTTTTATTTTATCATTGGTATGACGATCAAATTAATTCTCATTGAGCACTTTCTATCATTAAATAAATGCACTTTTATTTCAACATATACAATTGTTATGTTTGTTACATGTTAATTATGTGCATGTTGTTGTTTCACAATTGATGAGTTGATTCTGGTTACTCAACATATTTGATCACATGTAAATGATATTCATGAAGTGATGAAAATTGATTGACAATGTTTCAAACCGATGCATGTGAATTGGGAGATTGCTTGACATTATACCATTTGAAAACACTATTAAGCAAATTCAACAGACACTGTCACTTTGGGGATTGCAATGGCATTAATATTTGATGTTAGAAACAAGATAAGTTGACTAATTTGGCCAAAATATGGTTTGGATGATTTAGTTTTGCCAAAAAAACAAAACAACGGAGGTTCGTTTAACATTGATGCACCATTATTTCAACATTGGTGCACCTTTTATTTTAACATTGGTGCACCATTATTTCAACATTGAGGCACCTTTTATTTTATCATTGGTATGATGAGCAAATTAATTATCATTGAGTACTTACTATCTTCAAATAAATGAATTATTATTTCAACATATACAATTGTTGTGTTTGTTACAAGTTAATTATGTGCAGGTTGTTGTTTCACAATTGATGAGCTTATTCTAGTTACTCAACATATTTCATCACATGTAAATGAATGAACTACAATCTTTTTCGCAGGCTGCTCTCTAGGTGCCGATGGTGCAGGATGCCCTTTTGATTAAATAACAAGTTGTTGCTCACTAATGCATTCAATCTTCATGTTGCAAGGAAGTTGACACCTTCCAATGCACCAGTTGTACTAAACGACCATCATGACCGATAGGTACCCTGCAGATTTACGTTCACAGTTTTATAACCACATCAAATTTTGCATGACAGAGTGCAATAAGATCATATAACACCCGTCCAAATAAATAGGACAAGTTTCATATATTTTTTTGAAATTCATCCTAAGTGTGTTCAAAGCGTAAAACCTTTTTAACTGCATTATTGAAGAAAAAATTTCAAATTACCAATGTAGTTTTACGGTTTTGTAATCAGAACATCAAATCTGACACATGTATATTTATTAAAAAAGATCATAAAAAGAAATGTTTGAGCCATTGAGGGTTACCAACCGGAACCATTTTGACATGTACTAGAGAATGACCCATTTTGACCCATTACCAACCCTGGATCATGCATAAGAAATGTGTTGTTGGTTGGAGAAGGTAGTTATCTTAAGTGATCCCGGTTCTTCAATTAAAGTCTTAATACAGAAAAGGTGGCTTAAATTATAGATAAGATGTCGAGAATATGAAGTTAGCCTTTGCCAAAGTGCCAAGTACTCAGCAGATACTGAAAATAGGTTTACAAACTATACCTCTGGTTTAAAATCCTCTACATGGTCCTTCTCCTTTTGTAGTACCGCCAAGTACAAACAAAGCGGGAAGTAGCATGGTTTAACCTTCATCTTCGTGATTTCTAGATCAAGGAATTTCTGCGTAAAGATATTAAAAAACAGTTTAGTCCATCATGTATTTGTTTCCTAGCCTGATGACATAATAACTGAAACAAAAAAAGTGTATAAAATAACAAAGCATAATTTATGTATTAAACTCATAGTTCCATGCTTAATCATAGATGCCCTAATATCTACCTTTTCGATGCACTAATATATACCTTTTCGATGCAAAAAATTAGACAACATTACAAGTTACAAATAGTGATCCATAACAGTCTATCATATTCCCATTATTTTGTCAATACATTTTATAACTTTCAATTGTTAGCTAAATACTGGAGATGGAAAGATGTACTGGTCAAAACAGGTAAATATTTAGCAGTTAAACGAGCCACGTTGAAATGACCATTTCTTTAGCTTTTAAAATTATGCATTTCGATTTTCGACTAATTCAACCCATTTGAATAATTCAAACCACGTTGTGATGACCCACTTTGGGCAAATTTAGACTAATTCAACCCATTTAAACCGTTATTTTTATAGTTAACTTACTGATTTGAACCATAGATATGAATAAGAGTTAACTTATTAATTTGAACCGTTATTTTTATAGTTAACTTACCCTATCTACGTAAACTATAATAATTTTGGCATCCCTTACAAATTCAGCATACAGGCATGCTGGAAACCAAAACCACAGTCAACTTACAACTTGAATCTCACTAGTATTTAGAGAGTTTCAGATTCTTACATGGTGTCAACAAAAACAATCCATTACATCTCGATCTTAATCCTAAAACTACATGTAAATATGAAACTCCACATACGGTCATAAAGACTACAATACTATACAGACTAATATCCTATGTTCATTCTTAAAAAAAAATTCAACTTTGGGTAAAAGTTAGAACAGCTAGTTTCTCAATCAGAAAGCGGTACCAAATCTGTTGCAACAACACCAACACAATTCTTTTTGTAGTGAATTACAATACTAACTTTTCAAATTCAGTGTGGCAAAATAAAAAAAGCAGAACGTACACTAAAATGCAACTTATTTTCACCTTATTGTCAGCATAAGTAAGAAAAAAAATGCATTTTCTCCAAATGCGTGTAACATACTTTGTAGTTTTTACCATTGTATCTAAGTAACCTTTTATAGCACCTATCTTATTAGAACATCTGGGCGAGTGGATCGGAACGAGTTCTACACAAAACAAATAACCTGGTATACTGGTTGGGTTCCAAAAAATACCTTTATTTAAATTAAGTAAATGGGTCACAATTGCTACCACTATGAAAGACGTCTATAGTATAATACAATCATTAAATACAGATCTTACTACCATTCCGTGAAGACAATCATTAAATACAGTCCTTACCACCATTAACAGATGCACTAAAGTTTGTCAAACAGATGCCCCAAAGTATGTGAAACAGATGCACTAAAGTATGTGAAACATATGCATTAAACAAACAAATTGATGCCCTAACACATTATTAAAACAGATGCATTAAACAAAACAAACAAACTGATGCTCTATTTAGTTTTAAGACATATACTATGTTTTATTATACCGTTATGCACTAGTCAAACAATCAGACGAACATATGACCTAAATAATTTTAGTATGCTATTATCTAACAAACAAATACTCTTTTTATGATTTTATGCACTAATCAAAGATACAAAGGCTCAAACAGGTGCCATAACATGTAACGTGATGATTTACTTATACACTCGGAATGCCTTAACGTGTCACGCGACACTCTAATTATACTAATAGATGCCATAACACGAGTTGCTGATGCTTTAAAATGTACACTAGTTACGAAATGTATAATCATGATGCACTAATTCAAACCAACTGATGCCGTAACATAATTTTTTGCACAGATTCACTTAAATTTCATTTTTATACACGCATGTCTGATGCCCTAATTTTACACATATTCACAAAAATACTAATTATGATATAGTATACCCAATGATGCACAAAATAACATAAAAATTGAACAATTAATAATTATGGACTTACTATTGTTTGAGTTCTCACATTCGAGTCCTGAATATATAAAAATAACATAAAACTGATGGCGTAACATATTTCCTCATTTTTCTGATGATCTGAAATACAAAATTTCTGCTTTCACGATTATTTGGATCGGATTTTGATCAGAATTTGACAAGATTTGGTGTTTTTGATCGGTTTTAATGGTGGTGGTTTTAATGATGCTGGTTGCGACGGTGGTGGTGGTGGTAACGGTGCAGACGGTGGTGGTGGTGACGGTGCAGATGGAGTAGCTCATCTCCAGTGAATGAATGAAAATGACGATATGATTGTTTGTATCTGATGGTTACTAGCTACTCCTTATTTTGTTTGCATTGTTTCAAATTTTACCTTGAAGTTTTGATTATTATCAAAATCTACCCTATAACTTTTTTTCTCACTTTTCTATCTAATTATACTTTTCTCTAGAACCGGACCCTATATATATATATATATATATATATATATATATATATATATATATATATATATATATATATATATATATATAACCGGACCCTATATATATATATATATATATATATACACATACTACTGTCATGGCCCGCCCACCTGGGCGGGCATGACTTATAAGCCCTCCCGGGCATATAAGCCCGCCTCAGGCGGGCATGTCTTATAATTATTGTTAGCATATTTTACTATAGCGAAAGAACGGTAGTAGAAAATAGTTGAAAAGTGTACATGGTGAAAGAAAGGGTTGTACCTATGTTGGAACTTGTAATTTACAATTATTGTGCTTTATTAATAACACAATCTGACCTTAGTTTATCCAACTTTTTCTTTATTACTTCTGTTAAGCATAACCATTGACAATACATACTTTTAAATGTAACTCCTCAATGTTACTCATATTATTATACAGTATAACATAAATACCATGCTTAATAAAATAAACTAAATGTATGATAAACATGATTGAAAGGACCCATTTCGAGTATGCCTTAAAATAGCTCGTACATAATCCTCAATAAAATTTCCTTTTGATAGCTTTTTCGGAAGCTCGGTCTGCTGATCCATTTGACCAACTTCTTGAATTATGGCATGAATCTAGAGAAGTTAGAGTCACCTATACCAAATCAAGGAAGCTAAAAAGTTTAAAATAAATAAACAAAATTTTACGAAATTTAATCAAATAGACTTCAAGTGCATATAAATGTAAACCAAATGGAAACCTAAGAAAGGGTTAAACATCAAACATGGATCCAACTTAGAATTTTTGATAAAGGTGCATAAAGCAAGTGGGTGAAATTGTTATGCATATAGTATCTGGTTATATGTTACTTTGTTGTTATACAACGTCTTTTGACTTGTGGCCACTGCATGACAGGAGGTGGTCACCATGCTGCTCACATTCCTCATCGCCCTTAGCTTCCCTGCAACTGATTCTTAGTATTTATGGGGATAAAAAGCGTTGGTAAAAAAACGTAGATGAGTCATTTGACTAAACTTACTAATGCATATATGTTATTACATGGTTCAATATACATGACATTCTTAACTCCCGGGGTGTTGGCTTTTATGTCTGCAACAAGTTGCCCAAACACTCAAGGCAAGCTATAGCAAACATTCCAACAATATCCAAATGCCAAGAATAGTCAAACATCTCTTATATAATCAAAAGGCCTTATATGGTACTTTACTGACATTTATAGCATTCTCACCCGAACACTCGAGCATAGGCATGTAAAAAAATATCAGCATTTTCTGATAGCTTGTTTTGTATCTTTAGGGGTGGGGTTACTTCCTTATTGTTGGCAAGAAACCTGTAAAATGTAATTGGGTAAGACCACAAATGCGACTAAAAGATATATAATTTAGGAAAATATTGAAACAAAGCAATTTCCAAATTGAAAATAGCAAAATAAACGCTACCTGGTGACATAGAGTGCAACATTTTCCAGTATAAATAGCTTACTTACACATCCAATAGTAAGTGCATTCCCCGATCCATTTTAACCCGTTACAAATGTATTAATGGAAATCTCTGGCGAGGTTTGTAGAAGATGCTGGTGTTGTGTGTTCTGTTGGTGGTGTTGTTGCAGCTGCTAGAAACAAATATTTGGTAGTTATAGTTTTAAATGAGTATATTATGTTATTAGAATGTGGATGTTGAGTAGATGTATGTTACCTGTTTCTTGTGTCAATGGCTGGAATTGTGTGGTTTCTTTATCCATGATGTTGTCTATAGCAAAGTCGGGGGTACTTTTTTTTGATAATTGGTTGAAGTGAAATTGGAAATTGTGGCTTTTCACTATGAATACATGGAGTTCTGCTGGTATTTCGTGGGGGTTAGGACTTTTTAGGCTCCTGACTAAATCATCACAGCTAATGCCCGTGACTTATCCCCGATAGGAGTGAAGAACGTGGATTTTGCAGTTGTAGAGTTGTTGGTTATGAAGGCCTTAAAGTTGTATCTGTATCCGTTGATTATATGTGTTAGACTGTATAAATACAAAAAAGAAAAAAGATGATGTATTGGGCAATGACCTGGGTGCAGGGTTTGGTTGGGCTCCATGTTCTGTACATTCTAAAATTCATGTGTCGTCTCTTACTTTTTTGGTGTATTGAGTGGATGATCCATAATACAAATCTCTGGTTGTGTTAATGCCTATGATTGTGCAGTGGCAAGTGAACCTAATTCCCTGTCATAAGGTAACATATATCCTTCCATTTGCAAGAGGTAAATATCGCTCATTTCAATAACTATCACGGACAAAAAAGTGTAACACCATCTTCACGTTGGTTATTATTCTAAACTATAAAAGCCTTTCATAAACCAATAGTAGTAGATGACAAATAGCTGATTCTTTTTTTTATTGAAAGTTTTGAGTATATCAATAAGCCAAACGACCCACTTTCAATGCATCCACCTCTAAAACATAAGAATAAAGACAGTTTACCTGTGAGAGTGGTTGTTGCGTTCATTTAAAGCAGTAGCACGAGCTGAACGATTTGTGTGACTGATTCTCTTCAGATCAATAACTTCTTGATGTTTTAGTCTAATGGTAGTATTAAACTAAAAGATATATAATTTAGGAAAATATTGAAACAAAGCAATTTCCAAATAGAAAATAGCAAAACTAAACGCTACCTGGCGACATAGAGTGCAACATTTTCCAGTATAAATAGCTTATTTACACATCCAATAGTAAGTGCATTCCCCTATCCTGATGAAGCGAAAAGTGTACCGCTTTTAGGGGGTCATTTAAGCCCTAAATAGTATTTATTTGATCAGATATTGTCCTAAATCGTTTCTTTTGTCATTTTAGGTACTTTGGAGAAGAAATCTGGAAAAGGAAGCATTTTGGACGTTTTTGGAGCATAAAAGTGAAGAATTCGACAAAATGCCAAAGCTGCTGGAAAAGTACACGTGACGGCGTCAAGGATTGCTCCTGACGGCGTCACGGCTTGGCAAAAGAGATGGATATGACAAATACACGTGACGCGCCAGAAAGTTTTATAAAGAAAGTCTGACGGCGTCACCCTTTAAGGTGATCAAGGCCGTCTCGTGCTAAGACAAAGAGAGATGGCCATCAGGATTAAAGAGTGACGGCGTCACCCTTAACCTTGACGGCGTCAACCCTTGACGCGCCAGAGAGGATTTTGGAGGATTAAAAGGGGACGGCGTCAAGAAGGCCATCAAGAAACCCTAACTGCGGCGAGGTGACGGCGTCACGCTCTATAACGTGACGCCGTCAGATCTGTTTCCCTATATATAGTTTTGCAATTTTTATTCATAGTGTGCAACTTTGTGAGGAGAAACCCTAAGACGATTTTTCTGCCATTTTTAAGGGTTTTATACCCTTGGATCTCCCATGTTCAATTGAAGATAAGTAATCAATTAATCATTCAATATGTCTATGTGTTGTTTGATTATATCTTGTTCTTGTCTTTTATTTAACATGCTAGGCTAGATTTATCTTGTGTTTGCTTAGATCTAATGAAACCTAACTATTGATTATTGGTTGTTGGTGTGTTATTAATTGTATTGGATGATTGTTTATCGATGTTAGGCTTAAGAAAACTGGCTAACCTCCTATACGGTAACTTGCTTGAACGTCTTAAGAAACATGAACCAATGTGTACTAAGGTTATTATGGTTGTATTTAATGCACGAGCGAATTCTAGTGATCCCATGTTAGGAGCTTCTTAGCCGGCTCGACATAGGAGTGAAGTAGGAGCTTGTAGAGTTGGGGAAGTACGTACGCCACCCCACGATTGGTATTAAGGAATACACCCGTCATCCACGCAATTAATACACACTAATCAACCGGTAAAAGATAGTTAGGGAGTAAGGAAATCTAAGTAAACACATTTCTCTCCATATAAGTTCCACAACCTTTTTATTTTTAGTTATTTTATTTTATTTGCAATTATAGTTATTTGGGTTAGTTGACTAGCAACTAATTCCGCCCACTCCTTCAAACCCGAGATTTTACTTGCTTTTATAAAAATATAAAAAAATACAAAAAGAATCTTCTCTCACCCTTAGACCTATTAGAGTAGTTTTTCAATCCTAACGACACTATTCCCCTAGAGAACGATCAATCCCCCGGTACTTGCCACTACACTATACTACATCGGTCAGGTACACTGCTTGGTGGGGATTGCAAGCCTCTTGAGATCCCTCGAGAGGTAAAACCTGTTGTAAGGTCGCAAAACCACGCATCAAGTTTTTGGCGCCGCTGCCGGGGAATAATTATTGTTTAGGTTGAAATTTTATTTTATTAGGTCTACTCACTAGATTCCTTTCTAGTGAGATTTATTTTATTTTATTTTTCTAGGTTTTCTTTAGTCTATCTTTTTTCTTCGTTTCTTTGTTCGTAACCATTACCATGTGACATCATGGAAGGTGGTAATATCCTCGATCCCAACAACCCACCACCACAACAACACCCACCTCCTAGAGCCCGTACCTTAGGAGACTACTCCCGTCCTAGCCACCATGGCTATCGAAACACCATTGAGCTCACTCAAGGAGCCAATGTCACTCCCTTGCGATCCGACACCATCCGGTTGGTGCAAAGCGGATGCGCATTCCATGGACTTCGTTTCGAAGATCCTAATCAACATCTCAAGGACTTTCTCAAAATCGTTGATGCCATAGACCTTGATGTTGCCACTCGAGAGACGACCCGACTGCGTCTCTTTCAATTCTCTCTGCGGGACCAAGCTAGTCAATGGCTAGAGCGTCTACCCGCAGGATCCATCACCTCTTGGGATGATCTCACCACTCGTTTCCTTGCTCAGTTTTTCCCACCAGGAAGAACTACCAAGCTAAGGAATGATATCTTGATGTTCCAACAACGTCAAGGCGAAACCCTCTACGAGGCATGGACTCGATTCAAGGACTTACTCCAAAAAGTCCCTCACCATGGGATAGAACTTTGGCTCCAAGTCCAAATCTTCTATGACCACATCAATCTCTCCACGAGGCAAACCATTGACCAATCGGCCGGTGGTAAGCTACGTGATCTAAGTGCGGAACAATCATTGGCTCTCTTGGAAGATCTTGCTCTTTATGACAACGAAAGTTGGAACGATCCCCGTGATTTGAATAAAACGGTCAAGGCAATATCTTTGCCTTCGAACAATTCAAGCACTTCCGACCGTAGGATCATAGAACTTGAAGACCAAGTCAAGTTTCTTATGAAATCCTATGAGGCTCCTAAACCTTCAAGCCAAGTGAACAAAATCACTTCTTCATGTGAATTATGTAATGGTCCCCACGACACTCGTGATTGCGTGGAACTCCCCGAACAAGCTTTTGCGGACTACGCATGCTCGCGTACCGACGGAGCGGGAGACAAGTGGTACACTTTCAAACCCGAGCCAAACCCCTACGGTGATTCATACAACCCCTTATGGAAAAATCACCCAAACCTTAGGTGGAAACAAAACCAAAACGCACAACAAACCAATTCTTCCAACCCACCTAATCGTTTTCAATCAAGCGGTTCATCCCCAAACCGTACTTTCAATAACAATCCTTCCAACAATTATGGTAGTACCAATAATCTTGAAGGATTGATGTCCAAATTTATGGCATCTCAAGAAGCTCGGATAGCTAGATTCGAATCCGATTTCAATCAACAACAAACGGAGATGACCAATAAAATTGACAACTTATTGAAAGCCCTCAATGACCGAGAAATGGGAGCACTCCCTAGCAACACAGTCAAGAACCCGAAACTAAACGTCAACGCCATTTCATCGGTTACGTCTCCTAGTTCTTGTCCACAATATTATTCGGTCAATTCCATGAGCACGTGTTTCAAACAAACCCAAGTCATCCAAAAGGACCAACAAGTTAAGATATCCAACACTAAATTGGTCAACAACATAGTTGAAACACCTCCCACTCAAAACCTTGACGAAGAATTCAAGGAGCTCCACCTTGAAAGTCCGGTTATTGATGTGTTGGATGAGAAGAAGCTCAAGTTAGGCGAAAAAAGGACCGCCTTTGTTCAAAACAAGCTACCTAAGAAATTAGATGATCCGGGCCTATTTGTTCTACCTTGTAAGATCGGTAATTCGGAGGCTTATGACACATTAGCCGATCTTGGATCAAGCCTTAACCTACTTCCGTTACCTCTCTACACCTCTCTAAAACTAGGAAAACTTGAAGAAACCGAGGTGATAATAGGCTTAGCGGATGGAAGTGTTGCTTACCCAATTGGAGTAGTCAAAGACGTGTTAGTACACATAGGAAAACTAACCATTTTAGCCGATTTCCACGTCCTTGATATGGTTAGCGACCCTACATGCCCCTTGTTGATAGGTAGAGGATTTTTGGCGACCGCTAGTGCTATGATTGATTGTAAGGAATCTAAGATAGCGGTAGGAGAAGGAGATACTTGGTCAGTCTATGATGTGAAGAAACATGCCTATGATACTAGTGAGGAACCAACACCCCATTGGTTAGAATTAAATAGGAGACCATCTAGATATGGACCCTGGATCGATGGAGACTTCATAGGACCCCAACGCCCATTTTACCTAGAAGAGGACTTTGTGAACCGAACACATACGGTAGAGCAACTCTTGGCTAGGGACACCGAATTGGATCCATTTGAAGACCCTCTAGTTTTTAGGAAGATGATTGATTTCCTAGGAGTTTTGCCAATTAACCTAGGGATGAATAAGTGGACTTGTGAGGACGATGATCATAAGTGGGATTGGGACAAACCACCCAAAGATGGAGATGGGTCATGGCATATTAAGATGACATTGTATGACCCGGATGGAGAGAGGTTTGAAAAGATATATCGTACTATGCGGACCAATAGAAAACTTCAATCCAAGCTTAACCCTAAAGATGTCCTCGATGACGATCTCACTTACATAGGTTAAAAGGACTTTGAGTCTAGCTACAAGACTCGTTAATAAAGAAAAGCGCTTCTTGGGAGGCAACCCAAGCTTTATTTGCTTTGTGTGTTTATTTATTTGTTTGTTTGATTTTATTTGTTTCCGTATGTATGTTTAATTTTTATTATTATTGATTCATGTTCGAAACTAAATTGTGAAAATGCTTTATCTTGTTTTTAACTTCGTCTTAACTACATATAAAGGTATTTTGTAAAAGATAAGTGTAAGGGAAATCCAAATCGGTTTATTAGAACAAATGAACATGAATCATAACAATATTAAATTAGCATACATATTAGTAATTGTTTGAGTCAAATGCTTGTATCGAGTCATAATGATATTTTGCAGGATTTCCAGGAAGTAAGGTATAGATTTTTCCAGAAATTTTTCGGAAACTTAACATGAGAATTCTGTCAGATCATTTCTGACGGCGTCAGGCCCCAACCTGACGGCGTCAGGTTTTAATTTTCTGAAATTTTTGAAAGTTTTGTTTTTCTACCGGAATCATAAAAAGTCTTTATTAAATCTCTAACTTATAAACTCCAGGAATCTGCAAAATAATCATTCCACAAGCATTATATCCTTATACAGATTTATCCCGCCGATGTTATGCAGGTTTTCGTGTTTGTTTTCTCAGGTTTAACAGGTTATTTTGGACAAGGAGATGTATGTGGAATCTAGCTTTTGGCGCTGCTTTAGTCTTGAAACTTCAACATTACCTAGGAAGAAGATTTAACCATGTTACCTCTTTATCCACCGAACGAATCAGGGGAGTATTTGATTTCATTCTTTTACCTTATTACTTTTACATCTTGTTATTTGAACATTGGGGACAATGTTCATCTTAAGTGTAAGGGGGGGGGGGGTAAAGTACGTTACTTTAGAGAATGCAATTACGCTTGATTTTTCGTTTGTTTAATGGTAGATGTGTAATAAAACTGAGAGAAATACTTGTTAGGGCAATTTTAGTGACAAATTTAAATTTTTTTACAACATTTAGGAGTGAAACTTTGGTCTTAATGAGCGTCTCACGGATAGGATTATATGACTAGCACAAAACCGTACCACTAAAAAATTTTCCACCCCAAATATGTGAGGTTCGCCCCTAGAATTGGTAGGAAAAGCATTTATGCTATGATGTGTGTACCGGTAGCACTTAGATTCTAGAACTTGCGTTAGGACCATTCCGAGGCCACAAGTGAGACTACATTCGTGTAGTTAGATTTACTACATGATAAGAGGCATTAGGATTAACCCATTGTTTTACACCTGTGTTTTTGTTATAATTACGTTGGCTACATTGGTCAAGTAATTCTCCCACACCCTTTGCGTTGTACTCATTTTTAGTACACGATACCCCTAGTACACCCCTCAGAGCCTATCTTTTCGTTTCTAACTTTAAGCATTTTACTTAAAGTAAGAATTTGTTTACACCCCACTTAAATGTACACCCAAATCGCCTTAGCCTACCTTGTATGCACTCATTTTTAGTGCATTATTGTGACAACATTTGTTTAAACCCCAAGTTAATTATCTAATTGATTACATGGTTGCTAAGTCGAGTCATATCCTTGTACATATTGTTTTGGGACGATTGGGACTCATGGGTAAAGTACTAGTGTAATGGAGTAATGGGAAAGAACAACATTATTACCCCCATATGTGCTAAATATTTTAAAAGTACTCCAAGTGTTTCGATTATCTTAATTCGAGTCGTTAGAATAGTTAATTGTAAAGTTATGTAAAAGTTCAAGTGTAAGGGGAATGCAACGCCCCTATGATGTATTATTTTGGATGGTAGGGCAAGAGTGTATGATTAAAAAAAAAAAAAAATACAAAAAAAAAAGAGAAAAAGAAAAGTAGAAAAAACATACGGACTACCATCCCATTTCATTTTATGTTTATTTTTATCTTCTTGTTATTTTTTTTTCATTAGCTTAAGTCGAGTCTAGTCTTGGCTTAGCAACGCCATATTGTACATGTAATTAATCAAGATCTTTAACTCGCCACCAGTAAAATATCCTTTATCCAACAAAACCGTGTTTATCATATCCCTACACCTAACGTTATAACCCATGTAAAAGCCCTCTTTGATAGTTTATCTTAGGTGCTTACGCCTAGTGGAGGAGGTTTTTGATCCTTTCCCAAGCCTATAGTAATCTATCTGCTATGACAGGTAGTGAGAGATATTATCCGTTTTCATTTATGAGATATACTTTTATGACACCTGAGAGATGTGAGTATCTAAACACTGCTTGTGAGGTGCTAGTCTGTAATCTCCGTGCTTATTATGATTAAAGTGGAACGACTATTTGATGTAATTACTTTTATATTAGCGTTAAATGACCCCTAACTTGTATTTTGATTAGAATAAAAGCGCATTTGCTTGAGGACAAGCAAATCTCAAGTGTAAGGGTATTTGATGAAGCGAAAAGTGTACCGCTTTTAGGGGGTCATTTAAGCCCTAAATCGTATTTATTTGATCAAATATTTCCCTAAATCGTTCCTTTTGTCATTTTAGGTACTTTGGAGAAGAAATCTGGAAAAGGAAGCATTTTGGACGTTTTTGGAGCATAAAAGTGAAGAATTCGACAAAATGCCAAAGCTGCTGGAAAAGTACACGTGACGGCGTCAAGGATTGCTCTTGACGGCGTCACGGCTTGGCAAAAGAGGTGGATATGACAAATACACGTGACGCGCCAGAAAGTTTTACAAAGAAAGTCTGACGGCGTCACCCTTTAAGGTGATCAAGGCCGTCTCGTGCTAAGACAAAGAGAGATGGCCATCAGGATTAAAGAGTGACGGCGTCACCCTTAACCTTGACGGCGTCAACCCTTAACGCGCCAGAGAGGATTTTAGAGGATTAAAAAGGGACGGCGTCAAGAAGGCCATCAAGAAACCCTAACCGCGGCGAGGTGACGGCGTCACGCTCTATAACGTGACGCCGTCAGATCTGTTTCCCTATATATAGTTTTGCAATTTTTATTCATAGTGTGCAACTTTGTGAGGAGAAACCCTAAGATGATTTTTCTGCCATTTTTAAGGGTTTTATACCCTTGGATCTCCCATGTTCAATTGAAGATAAGTAATCAATTAATCATTCAATATGTCTATGTGTTGTTTGATTATATCTTGTTCTTGTCTTTTATTTAACATGCTAGGCTAGATTTATCTTGTGTTTGCTTAGATCTAATGAAACCTAACTATTGATTATTGGTTGTTGGTGTGTTATTAATTGTATTGGATGATTGTTTATCGATGTTAGGCTTAAGAAAACTGGCTAACCTCTTATACGGTAACTTGCTTGAACGTCTTAAGAAACATGAACCAATGCGTACTAAGGTTATTATGGTTGTATTTAATGCACGAGCGAATTCTAGTGAACCCATGTTAGGAGCTTCTTAGCCGGCTCGACATAGGAGTGAAGTAGGAGCTTGTAGAGTTGGGGAAGTACGTACGCCACCCCACGATTGGTATTAAGGAATACACCCATCATCCACGCAATTAATACACACTAATCAACCGGTAAAAGATAGTTAGGGAGTAAGGAAATCTAAGTAAACACATTTCTCTCCATATAAGTTCCACAACCTTTTTATTTTCAGTTATTTTATTTTATTTGCAATTGTAGTTATTTGGGTTAGTTGACTAGCAACTAATTCCGCCCACTCCTTCAAACCCGAGATTTTACTTGCTTTTATAAAAATATAAAAAAAATACAAAAAGAATCTTCTCTCACCCTTAGACCTATTAGAGTAGTTTTTCAATCCTAACGACACTATTCCCCTAGAGAATGATCAATCCCGCGGTACTTGCCACTACACTATACTACATCGGTCAGGTACACTGCCTGGTGGGGATTGCAAGCCTCTTGAGATCCCTTGAGAGGTAAAACCTGTTGTAAGGTCGCAAAACCACGCATCAGCATTCCCCTATCCAACTTAACCCGTTACAAATGTATTAATTGAAATCTCTGATGAGGTTTGTAGAAGATGTCGGTGTTGTGTGTTCTGTTGGTGGTGTTGTTGCAGCTGCTAGAAACAAATATTTGGTAGTTATAGTTTTAAATGAGTATATTGTCTTATTAGAATGTGGATGTTGAGTAGATGTATGTTACCTGTTTCTTGTGACGATGGCTGGAATTGTGTGGTTTTTTTATCTAAGATGTCGTCTATAACAAAGTCGGGGGTACTTTTTTTTTTGATAATTGGTTGAAGTGAAATTGGAAAATGTGGCTTTTCCCTATGAATACCTGGAGTTCTGCTGGTATTTTATGGGGGTTAGGAATTTCTAGGCTCTTGACTAAATCATCATAGCTAATGCCCGTGACTTGTCCCCGATAGGAGTGAAGAACGTGGATTTTGTAGTTACAGAGCTGTCCGTTATAAAGGCCTTAAAGTTGTATCTGAATCCGTTGATTATATTTGTTAGACTGTACAAATAAAAAAAAGGAAAAAGATGATGTATTGGGCAATGACCTGTGTGTAGGGTTTGGTTGGGCTCCATGTTCTGTACATTTTAAAATTCCTGTGTCGTCTCTTACTTTTTTGGTGTATTGAGTGCATGATCCATAATACCAATCTCTGGTTGTGTTGATGCCTATGATTATGTAGTGGCAAGTGAACCTGATTCCCTGTCATAAGGTAACACATATCCTTCCATCTGCAAGAGGTAAATATCGCTCATTTCAATAACTATCATGGACAAAAAAGTGTAAAAATATCGCTCATTTCAATAACTATCATGGACAAAAAAGTGTAACACCATCTTCACGTTGGTTATTATTCTAAACTATAAAAGCCTTTCATAAACCAATAGTAGTAGACGACAAATAGCTGATTTTTTTATTGAAAGTTTTGAGTATATCAATAAGCCAAATGACCCACTTTCAATGCATCCACCTCTAAAACATAAGAATAAAGACAGTTTACCTGTGAGAGCGGCTGTTGCGTTCATTTAAAGCAGTAGCGTGAGATGAACGATTTGTGTGATCGATTCTCTTCAATTCAATAACACCTTGAGTAAATTTATCAGGTACCAATGTTGCATCTGGAACAATCATCAGGTACGTTTTAAGGTGTGTTTGGATTTGCTAAAAAACTGCAGTTTAATGGTTGGGTATGTCATCCGCAAGACTGCACAATTACAGTTTTATAGGGATTTTTTGGTATGCCTTTTAAGTGGTGTTTGGGGCTGCTAAAACTTTTGTTTCAAAGGGATATTTGGGTCTTCTAAAGGGTGTTTGAGACTGTTGCAGAACTGCAGTTTCAAACGCAGGTCTAGGATCATTTTATGGGGTCATTAACTACCATCTCCGTGAAGGTAATAAGTATTTATTTTGAGATTTAATAAGGGGTGTTTGGAGCAGATTCCAAGCTACAGTTTTAAAGGGTTGATTGGGTTGTTCTAAGGGGTGTTTTGATTTGCTTAATAATTGTACTTTGATGGTTGTTTAAGTCATCCACAAGGCTGCAAAATTGCAGTTTATAGGGATTTTTCGGACCAATGATCACTTTAGTTACACTAACATATATCCAAATCTAGAAAAGAAGAAACCACATGATATTACCTGACAATAAGCATGAATCAAACAGCTTAACAATTAACATTAAAGAAAATTGTAAGCATATTGGAAAATTATCATTTATCAAACATTGTTCTTTATTAATAATTTATGGTGTGTGAAACTTCGATACATGTCAAACCGTAAGATACTGTCCAAAATTCTTCAGCACAGTCATTAGTTTTTAGAACAACAACAAATAGACGCTCATTATATATAATCTATGCGGAATACTAAATTACTTTTAAAGCTCCGAAGAACTGAACTATCGACATGACTCTAAAGCGACGTGAATTCACAATATAACACATACGTTTTAATGTCCTTCAAAGTCTAAGTTCGTCTTTGTGAGGAGCAAAAGAGGTAAAGTGCATACCACCCATCCTGAACCTTGCACAACAGCACCGTCTACACTTATCTTAGCAATTAATTTTTCCAAAGAACTTGTATCTATAAATAAGCATCAACTAAGTAGGTGTTAAATATTGTGAAAGTCAACTGTAATGAACATTGCCATCATGCCGTCCCTTTGTAAGGCTTGACTAAAATTTTGTTATAAGTTCGACTGTATCTTGTCACGTCCTTTGGCAAATTAATATCTGCATAGACAAACAAAAAAATTAAAATGGCCGTATATGATTTTCATATATTAATAAGATTCTGATAAATAACATAGTTTTCTCACCGATCAAGGTTTCCAAACGGTCTTTATTGGTGTTGATTTCTTCCCATTGAATTATAATCCTTGGTTTAAGTTTCCACTTTTTAGTAGCCATGAGCAGGCCTGCAAGGAAACACAGAACCTACAATCACTCCAGTCAATACTTCTATTGCGTAATAGTTTGGTTTATTAAGTATATTTATTGAATCATTTGAATAACCATGACATTATTTCTCAAAAAAAGATATATGTTGGCATGATTACGTAGAATGATATATGAACCTTCAAAATTTGTGACTTTACAACTTGCAAAGAAACAAATTAAAAATCATAAAAACTCTAAAATCATGATGGAGTTTTTTGTGTGCTTGATATTAAACGTTGTGTATTGTTTGTGTGTTGTGTTTTAGGGTTTGCAGAATGGATTTGTTTCAGGGTTGCAAAAGATTACGTTGAATGATATGGGATTAGTTGGGCTGGGTTGTTAAATCTCTATTTATTTATTACAGTTTTTGAGGTTATAGATTTAGTTTTGGATTGTTAATCACAATAAATGGCTTGGCTCCATTGGTTTGGACGTTTGCATTGAAACCTAAAGATACAGGTACGAATCTCACCATGTTAAGTTTTTAAATCCGAATTTTCTGCCTGGAAAACGGTTGTTTAGGTGGCATGTATTGCCTACGTGCCCTTTATTGAGATGACGTGGACTTTGACGTGGACTTATTTGTGATGATGTGGCTTTATCTAGTCATGCTTATCCTGTTTTATATATATATATATATATATATATATATATATATATATATATATATATATATATATATATATATATATATATATATATATATATACTAGTTTCTAAGCCCGCCCGATGGGCGGGCATGACTTGTAATTTACATTTTAATTTATTAATGTACGGATATTTTTATAATTATCGTTCGAATATTTTTATATAGCGAAAGAAGGTAGTAAATTACATTTTAAAACATACTCCGTGCATGGGGTTTTAACATAAATAAATTTTTAATTATGTATTACCATAGTATGTTACTCATTCCGTAAAATTATATTGTGCATAATAATTATTATTCATTTATTTCGTGTAATTGTTTGAACCAAATGAGCTAAAAAATTAACTTTAGATGATTTATATCGTTTCTTCATTATGCGTTTAAAAAGTTGTTTTTACTTCATATTCATAGCCTATATATGAACAAAATCTAACAAAAATAGTGAATAGATGCAAATATATATCAATGACAATGATTTCAATAATCCAAAAAGACGAATAAATGCAAATATATATCAATGAAAATGAATTCAATAATCCAAAAAGACGTAGTATGATTTTTTGTTCTTAATGTCAACAATCGAATTGGCAACATGTACAAACAAAGATAGACACATAAGTGAGGCAAAACAGAGTGACCACAAAATCTAGCATATTTTCATAAGGCACGCACATTGGGAACCACATAAATAAAGTTGAAGAAAAACTTGTAAAAAATTCAAATTTAGCAATTAATGTAGTCATTTAAAGAAACTACAAACCCCAAAGCACCCTATAAAATTGTAGTTTTCTAATAGACTCAAACGCCCATAAAAGCTACAGCAGCCATACCCAAACACCCCTTAAAATTTTTGGTTTTGCATCATATTCAAGCACCTTAAATACAGCAACATCCATACCCAAAAGGCCCTTTAAAAGTGCATTTTACAGTAGCCCAAACACCCTTTAAAGTTCAGTTTTTCAGCACCCCCAAACACCCCTAAAAACAGCAGTAGACATACACAAACACCCCTACAAAAACTCCCTTAAAAGTGCAATTTTTTCAGCACACCCAAACACCCTAAAAACAGCATTATACATACACAAACACCTCTTAAAAACCGCAGTTTGCAGCAGCCCAAAAAAAACCCTTAAAAGTTTAGTTTTGCACCACATTTGAACACACCTAAAAAGAGTTGTTAGACATGCATAAACACCCTTTTATAATTGCAATAGACATACACTTACGAAATCTATAAGAACCCATGATGGATACGGTGTTGCAACCACCTCTAATGTACCATGTGCTGTTATATCAATATCAATAAAATAAAAATCGTTGAATGGTGGCCGATATAGATTATGTTTTTAATCAACCTTGTTAATTATAAGTGTTAATGGAAATATTATATTCAGAAGTTAAGATTATTATTGAAAAAAATACAAAGTCTAGAATCATATTTGGCACATCAACTATTTATAAAGACTCAAGTTTGTTTGAAAAATTAGAGGTGTTTCGGACCCACCCCGGCCTATACAAAAATATTAACCATTTTGACTCATAACCTGACCCAACCTGAACATTGTTCCAGCTTTATTAGATGTTAACAGAAATTAAAAATTCTAATTCTCTTCACCAGTTCATCTAAGATAACTAACTTTGGGTCGCCAATTAGAGATATTGCAACACTGAGGTGGTGTTTCATTCCTCCAGTATAGCTTCGAGCTCTCACTCTGGTTGCCTCAGTGAGTCTCACGTCTACCAATGATTTTTGCACAAATAGATAGAGGTGTTCTTGACTGGATAATGCATCTCAAAGAATATCAAACGGCAATCAATAGATAAAATAGGTAATCCCAATTATGAATAATTCCTTCTCATGAAACATGGTAATATCTGTCGGATGTTGCGGATGCAATACATAAGCTGCAAAAATTGCCTCTACATTTTGAAGACCTCCACCATTCATCATCGTTAATTAAGTTTCAGCCAATAACCAAACCTTGACTGGTTAAATTCATTATCTGCATATCAAGTGTTAATAGACCAAATTAAACGTTCAAGTTCAAGTTTCAACATCAATATACTCATGGTGTGGTAGTTTCAATCAAGTATTGTGGACCTGCAAGTTGATGATCCAACTAAGTGGTGGACTCCATCCTTGGTCTTATATGCACCCCTTGACATGTGCGGCCGCCGGACGATGACCCCTTTTTGTTTAACTAAAGTTTTTGATTCCAGTGGAGTAGGTTCCATAACTCCTAATATCAGAAGAGGTTGACAACCAAGTATCGGAGGTTGACAACCAAGTATCGAGTGTATGATACCACATGCTGCAGCACAAACTAAAGTTTCAATGGTACTCAAGCTTCCATCTACAAATCAATCAAAAAGTTACTTAGCAACCTCACTATTATATCCGATCATAAATTTAAGCTGAATTTTTTTGTTTTTATGTGCTGAATACCTGTATCTCTTTTAAGTTGTTCTCCAAATGTGATGTCAGGTACATTGGTCCTGCAAGCTACATTGATCCCCACTACATGCATCATTCAAGATACATTGGTCCTGCAACGAAGAAAAGAATGATCAACATAAACATGACATTGTCTTGTTTGATAAGGGAAACATATCAACGGCAGAACGTTGTAGTAAGAAGGTAGGAAACTGTTATTAAGATGTATAGGTGGAAATTCAAACCCATTACAAATGAATGGATCAATTTGGTTTATGTTTTATCTTTAATCCGTCAAATATGTAAATTAAAAAAGACTAACTACAAAGGAAATGAATCAAAGGGGCAAACACCGATGCAATGCGCACGAGATCCATTCCTCGTTCATATCATAAAGGAAACAAAGTATATTGATGGGCTGGTACTACGGTGGTGATCAAGCATATTTCCAAGAGGAACACACCTTGTCATTTTACACCATTTCAGTTAGCGGTTGGTATACGATTCATGAACGCTATGCAATTAAAAAACATTTATGAGTATATTCGATTTACCTGTCTAAGAAGGACATGCCTAACAGCAGAATCAATATATAATCTTTGATTGTTGGCCAGAGGAGATTATATATCCATCCTTGAGCTTCAATGATTTTACACGCTGAGCCACAAACTTTCCACTGATAATCACCGGAGCCTGATGAACAATATTAGAAATAGTAACACAAGCTATCATACAGTACTAAAGAGAAATAAGTATATATCGTAGCATACCTCACAACCTTTCACTCCATTCACCATAAGAAACCTCAAAACACCATTACAAGCCCTGTATATAGTTGAATGTCATAGCAATCAGTATTCTTATCAAACTTCAAACTTCTATAAGTAATGACAGAAAGTAAAGCATATTACGAAACACTTTTAGTAAACATATTTCTAATACGTGAACCAAGGTGCAGTTAGAGCGTTAGCAAATGAAATTAGATCTGCACCAATAACCTAGATAACAATAAATGTCAACTTGATTTTACATACCCGTGTAACCAAGCCATTCTGCCATATCTGGAAAATACTAACCTCGTCCAGTTTTAGTCCCACATAAAACGTTAATATTTGACTCAATACCCGTCCCGTGTTTTTAGCCATTCTACCATCTTTCGAAAACAAACCCATTTTAATGTTATTGTTATGCATAATGATCACGATTATGAAAAATATCATTCCATTGATGATAAAAAAAAGTTGTTACGAACTGACAATTGTTTTTTTAACTTATAAATAGGCCAGTTTGGATTAAAATATGGTCTCGGGTCATATAAAAAAATATCTAAAAGTGGAATAGGTTAGCCAAACTCGACCAGTTTAGATCCATTTTTAAATAACAAATGGATAAGCTGATATAAAAGATTTATATATAGCATTTTGTCAACAGACAATTTACAATGATGGTGAACATGTGCAACTGAAATAAAATAGTAACGGCTTAATGCTATGTTTCTATTAATAAATTGTTGTTCTCGTAGGATACACACCTTGCAAACTATGTAACCAACATTATAAGCAAAACAACCATGTCGATTGCTATAAAATTACTTCACATATGTTATTCTTATGCCTTTTTGTCTACTTTTCTTTTCATGTTGTAAAAGTCTCTATACATACAAATATTCTATTTGTGAGTCAAGTGATGCTTTTGACTTGTTGGCATGGTTCAAATGAGAGTTAGACTTGCTACTCATTAGTCAAAGTGGGACCTATGTCTTCGAGATCGTTTATCATGTTTAACATATATACTTCGAATTTTGTTTTTCATAGTATGCTATAGGTGTTCTTTTAAAGTACTTTGTTGTCGATTTACTGACCTAAATTAAATAAACTACGTCAACATTGATCTTATAGGGTACAATTTAGCGATGAAGTTTTATGACTCAAACTCATACGGTTGTATTTTAAATATTCGACCATCTAAATACTTATACGCTTCATTGATTCATCAAAAAGACATAACCAAGCAGTTAAAGTACACTACACTTCAAGTAGTTATGCAATAAAGATGAAAATACAATAACTTGCCTGACTAAAAGTTATCCGCATAGATGATCTGTGCATGCTAGATCAACTGTACTTCTTTCCTCTCCCAATATTTCAGCTGATGATAATCCAACAGATAAAACAATATGCGTCAAGTCAATATCGCCTCTATACATGAACTCACCATACAATAAAATCCCTTTATCCACCCAATCTAAAATCACCATTAAAGTAAATGCATGATTTTGGAATAGTGAAATTATAGCCACTTGTAAATTTTCAATAAATTTTATGAATCATTTCATTTGGTCCTGTACGTTTTTGTTTGTGGAGCAGGGTTTCTATTTGGTCTGCTCTACAAAAGACCTAATAGTTATTCAAACTTAATCCTTATGTTAACTGATCAAACCTAGCTATGCAAATTTTGATCAACATAAGTAGAATAACAAAGATACTAACACTCACCTGCATATCAATAAGCCTTCGGGGAGACGGGTAAGGACTGCGTTACTCTTTATACTTCACTCAATTTCTAATTACAGAAACTAATCAATACCCGCGCCTGCAGGTGTCGAAGTTTTACATTCAATATTTAATATATATCAATATCATTTCTCTCTAATGAAATATTTCGAGTTGAGACTTACTGGGCACAGATCATCAGCTGAAACATCCAAGAATTCAATTTCCAACTATCACTATGGGTCCAAGTTGTCCTCTCACAATCAGGAAGAATTTTAAGTATGACATTATAAATTATTACTATACTTTTACATCAGCAAGAGCTGTGACATATGTATCGATGAGGTAATTGACTAATTTTATAGCATAAGCACATAGTACTAAATTGTAGTTAAACATACAAATAAAGTTTCTATTGTTAGGAACAGATAATTGACGGATGTTGAATGTTACCTAAACCTAACAGCATGACAAAGATCACTCTTTTCCCAGAAAGATTTTACTCATTTTGACCCGAAACTGACATGATCCACTTAATTTGCTATATACTTGATAATTTGACATTTTGCAATTTGCTTAGAATGAAGGGAACAACAAATAATGAAAACATTGTTGTACCTTTAGCCATCACAAGAAGGTGTTCCAGTTCTCTAGGATTTAGTTTGTCAGGTGCAAGGCAGGCAGATCTAGAAATAACAATTCAGCAGTGGCCAAATAAGGCCAACTTTTTAGTTCAATTTTTTTGTTATTTATTATAAAATCAACTGGTAACCTTGGCCATTTAGAACCCTTATCACACTACGCCCACTATTATTTATTATAAAATCAACACCAGTAATGAAAATATTGTACCTTTAGCCATCTAATGGTTTCTTGTAACATTGTATTTGTAGCATTGTCGATTGATGCAGTTGGTTCATACAGAACATATATCTTGCTTCACATCAACAATGCAAGCCCCAAACAGAACAGTTGGCGTTGCCCCATACTCCAGTTTGTTCCATCTTCCACTACTGTACTTGCAAAGTTCAAATATCACTTAAATATGCAGACTTTCACTTAAAACACCACACCTTATTTCCATTTTTAAATATGAAACTACACTTTATAGTGTCATGTTATCAAAAACCACAAATAGGCAATACAATTTATTTCGATTAGATTTAAGGGACCAAGTTACCTGTGCTGACTATAGAAACAACATGTTTTCCTGGTGTAACTGAGTGTGATTTATGAATATTTCTAAACAAAAAAAGGACATGGAGAAGAATGACATCTGAATATCGAATTGTCAAGCCACCCAACAAACAGAACATTACAGACTGTCTCATAGTCTGCATTTAGATGAAATCAAACAATAAGTGATTAGCAGAGCTACAAAATAAAAGTCAAATATTTTGAGACTTGCTTAAACCTTAAGAACCATCTTTTTGCAAGTTTCTTTATAGGTAACAACACTCCTTTATATGAAAGTAATTACACTCTCTTAGTTCGGCCCTACTGTTCGCAAAAGGAGACATCGTCAACTGAAAAGATAATCAATATGAAAAATATAAATCTAAACATAAAAAATGAGTTTGTCTTCCGTAATCAATCACCTGCCTCTATATTTTTATGAAGCTGATATATTTCAGTGAACAAAAAAGAAGCTGATGTACGTGCTACTTTGTCAAACTCATTTTTTTCTGTGAACAGAAAAGGAGACATCCTCAACTGAAAAGATAATCAACATGAAGCTGATATATTTATGTGAACAAATTAGAGGCAGGCGATTAATAAATTTCCTGCAATACATATCTATTCCCATCAAATCCAACACTTTATATGTATAAACTCTACCATTTTTATGATGTAAAACACTGCTACTTCACAAATTGCCACTTACCTCAATTACGGATATGATGCTTTTTGTCACCGAAAGTAGCAACAAAACTACTAATTCAGTTGTTTCTACTTCTAACGAATACGGTATGTTTACTTTCATATGATTCAGGAAATACCAACGGTAGAGAAACCTAGTGAAAAGACAATAAAGTAAGAAACTTTGATAAGCTAAAATATTGATTTTAGGAATATTACAATCAAGCGAGTAAGTAATTATATGTTCTTAATTCCTGGAAACTAAAAGTGTGGACCTAATTGTTTCTCAATCGCAGTGACTTTATCCTGAAAATTTATCAATGGAATGCCTCTTGGCCTGGTATACTCATAGAAGTATAGTCAACTTCCTGTGATGAAAAAATGGCAACATTGTTCCATAAATTAAGCAAATATTGGCAACATGTCAAGTTTATAACATACATTGTTTAAATAATTGGAATGAGATCAATTTCAACAACCTGGTGAATAGGTATTTCTGGTAATGAGTGCATGCAACACTATGAAATGTATTCCAGCAAATGTAAATAGCATAATACAACTTGCAAAAAATATATCAAAGCATCAGCAAGGGTAAGTCTGCCTTCAGCATCAGTGTTGTTTACCTAAAATAACAAATCAATAATTAATTGAAATCAAGTACCTTCACAAATATAAAAGAGATGTACCTCAATTGTCTTTCCGTATGAGGTTGTCAGCAATCTTGATTTAAACTTTCATCAATTCATAGATAAATATTGATTTAAAATTCATGTAATTTTGTGAAATTATCAGTTTTAAAATTTATGTTAACATAGTTCATTATATTCTATGTACGTATACATATGTCGGTATAGTTTGATCTGTCTTAATTATGCGATTTATCTGAGTATTGAACAAACATGACCAGTATATATTTGAACTGAAGAAATCAATGAACATAGATGAAATTAAGGAGAGCCTGTTGGACCTCTATTCAAAATCATGTTAATGAACTTGTTCGAAGTTAATAGATACAAACTTACAGGTCCAACTAAACTTAGAAATCTGCGTGTAATAAAAGTCTCCACATCATACTTGCAAAAGCCACAAAAGTGCATATCAGACATAGTATAATTTTCAACAGTCGCATACTTGCTCAAAATCCAACTTTATTTTGATGCACCAGATATGATATTAATAGAATGATGGAATAATGGATGCTATCTTAGCACTTACTTCAATCTTTGTATCAAAAACACAGAATTTGTTGTTCGATTTGTGTTGATGGAGGTTGCTTCAAAAAAGGATATTAGGTTTTGAGAAAAAGTATCTCATGAATGAAGTGCCATTTGTTTTATACATCCTAAAACTTAATCCAGAAACTATACACTGACTCAAGTGAAACAAATTCTTCAACGCTATTTTTATGCACGTTAAAAGAGAAAACCATAAAGAAATCGAAACATAAAAAAGAAAAAAACATGATAATTATAAAATATGAAGGCATACCCCTCTCTCTTTCCTGATGTTGATCACGATTATTTCAACTAAACTTGATCGTGAAGGAGTTTTCTTCCTGGAGAGAGTTCTGATTATTAGGGTTTTTCTTTTCTCAAAAAATATACGTCTGTCTTTTTTAAGAGGGATGAATGTGTATTACGTAATTATACTAATATTAGGGTTATGGAAAAAAATTATCCAATGTAGATTTCCTATATAGATTTCGGCATACACAATCTTAACAAAAAAAAGTGGTGGTTTAGTGGTTAAGAGACCACATAACACCTATAAGGTCTTGTGTTCGAATCCCTATAGATTTCTTTTTTTAAAACAAAAAACACACGAAATTTATAAAAACATATCGCCAACATGGAAAATACTGATGACATGGCTTTTAATGACATTTACATGGCAATGACGTGGACTTATGTGGCATTATCTACGTGTAACGCCTCCTGTTATATATAATGTATATATATATATATATATATATATATATATATATATATATATATATATATATATATATATATATATATATATATATATATATATATATATATAGGGTGGCGTTATTGTGATGTACACCTTAAAATGAAAAACAATAGGTACAATTGTGAACCGTTAGATCAAATATTATGGAAAAAGAGATCTAATTAAATGAGTGGCATAATTGTAATAAAATTGAAAATGAATGGCAACTTTGTATAAGAAAATTAATTGCAGTCAACATGATTTCATTTTTCATGCATATAATATGCATATAATTTATAATACATCACACGATCCATTTTTTGTTACGTGTTTGTTTGAATTATCATCGAAAGTTCGATGCCGAGTGATGCATGCTTTGTTTTGCATTGTAATTGAAAGTTCGAAACGAAAACTTTTACTCGTAGTCTATGATGATAGTTACACACTTACATCACTGACACACATATTTATATTTTCATGCTTGCCAACTTCAACATTTTCTTTTGAAAGTTTGATATAAGACATGAATTTGTTGATCATTAAAATTCTAACAGTAACCACAACTAGTCACCAACATATTAACCTTTTTATTACATTGCGGCGACAAACTTAACTAATAATTTTGACACATTTTTAGTCACACATCGTTTCAATGATACATTTCTAATAACTATATTTTTTGACACACTTCATTTTGTGATATATTTCTAGTGACACACTTAATCGTTTATTTGACACACTAAACTTCTTGATACAAGCACACTAATTTTTTTTGACACATTTGTAGTGGCACATTAAATTTCTTGATACTTATACAGTGAATCAGTTTAATTCATGTGTAGCAACTACTACACATTAAATTAAGTGTAGCAAAAGAGTTAGCATGTTACGTTTAATTCATGTGAATCAGTTTAATTCATGTGTAGTAGTTGATAGAGGATTGATGTGAATCAGTTTAATTCATGTGTAGTAGTTGATAGAGGCTTTTTAATCTTTTTTTATTCATGTGAATCAGTTTAATTCATGTGTAGTAGTTGATAGAGGATTGATGTGAATCAGCTGTATATACGCTGTTGTATTAGTTTGTTATGTGTATTACGTGAAATAAATTATTATGTATTAGTTGATTGATTACGTGTATTATTTTGTAAGTTTGTTGTTGTATATAAGAGTGTAAAGCATTTTTTTTCCTGTGATAAATCAGATAATGTTATTGATGGAGCAAGCGAAAATGTTATTGAAAGAGAAAATGGGGATAATGAAACTGTATCGGATAAAGAAAAAGAACAAAGTGCGGATGTGGAGAATAACGTGGCAAAGGAAAAAAAGGAGGTGGAAATGGATAAGAGAATAGAGAAACTGGTTCATAGAAGATGGGGGAATGTAAAAGGTAATTTATGTGTGACAGCGTATATATATGAGTGCGAGTTGTATCACGCTAACTCTTTTGCTACACTTAATTTTATGCCATTCTCCTTAAAGCAACAACAACAACCAACAACTCATTTCAACAGTCCACAATAGTAAATGATACAACCAATAAGTTTGAACTACAACAGATTCGAAACTGAAAAGAAGAACAAATAAAAAAATACAAATAAAAATCTTTCAATATATTCGAAACAACCATTGATGAACTCAAATAAGTACATTTTATTACTATCATTTATCCTAATAATTTGACTTGTTTTATTATATTATGTATGAGGATTGATACTTAATCGTTTACTTTTGTAATTCTCAGGTAAAAACAAGTATTTGGTGAAACTTGGCGATTTTGGACTAATTATGGAGCAAAACATGCAAGAAGTTAAGAGTCTACTGAAATGTACAAGATCAAGACAATCTGCTCCAGATGCGCCGCATCTTGCTTATCACATACGGCGCATCACTATCAATATTTCACCAGATACGATCCAAGATACAAGAGGACATGCGCCGCATCTAACTATAGAGTTACGCCGCATCTTGTGGCGGTGTACGAATATTCCTAAATATTATAATCTTGGACCCCACGCGAAGTTAAGTCAATGCGCCGCATCTACTTACTAGATGCGCCGCATCTTACCCTCAGACAGAAACTATAAATACCCCAAAGACCAGGCGAATTATAAGTTCTGAAGTTTTAGACAGAGGACCGAAGTACAGAAACCCTAGGACGAATTCAGTCGAATAGGCAGCACAAGACACACCCAAACGAAGATACAAGAGCTGTAAGAAGGTGCTGCATGTGTTTAATTCATTAAGTAGTTTTGTTTTATTGTGTTAGTAAACTTTAATTCATCAAGATTGGTGGCTTGTGTAATGTGACAACGGAAAGATTGCACTCCCTTAAAACTGCTTTCTCATTAATTAAAGTTTATATGTTGATGTCTTTGGTGACTTTTATTAGTGCATTGATAACCTCTGTGTCTAGCTGAGCGTTGATCGGGTCGCCATGCCTCTGCCCTCGCCTATTTATTAGATCGCCTATGCATTATATGGTCTGTAGAAAAGTAGGAAGAAAGATAAATAGGATAGTCATAAGTAATCATTAAGGGTTTACTCGCCGATAAGATTAGAACCAACGAGAAAGGACTTAATCTCGGTGCGTTGCATCGAACTATACACTTCATATAAAACTAGCAATAAAACAAGTGACAAACTACTTATCTATCAGGACAGTCTTCTTATTGTCTCGAGTATTTATCTGTGTACGTGTGTGCTATTCGCTGATTCGTGCCTATTGGTTTAGTTTATTATTTAATTGCAACCAAATCGTGCCAGTCTCTCAGGCTGAACCCCCTTGCGTTAGATTAGGTTGTATAGCTAACTTAATTTATTAAAATACTGATTAGAATAACTAGATAATACGTTCCACTCTTAGTGATCGACATTCTACTTACCATTATATTCATACTGACCAAGTACACTGCTCGTTAAGTGTGTGTGTTATTGATAAGTCGGCTAAATATAAATTTAAAACTTGAGTAGGCATTAATACTGCTAAACCGCAACGACACATCGCACGCAACAAGTTTTTGGCGCCGCTGCCGGGGAGTGAATTGTTATTATCTGTTAATTTGATTAGTATTTTAATTAGGTTTTCTATTTTTTTTTCTAACCGCTAATTTTGTTGTGCATTAGATTAATTTGCATTCATTGTACTATTTTGCATATTTTCTGTTTTTGTGTGCTATTTGTTTGTTTTATTTGTGTTTATTTTCGTTTGTGTTTTTATTTGTTTTTAATTTTTTGTATTTTCTGCATACTGCTATCGTTGTACTGAGCTAAATCAAACGATACGGCGCATCTGATCTCTCAGATACGGCGTATTGCGTTTAATTTTTATAAAATACAACGCGTTTAATTAATTCGATACGACGCATCTTTTCCCCAAGATACGGCGTATCTGTTTTTGATAAAATTTTTTTCTAAACGTCAACGCGATACGACGCATCTGCTTTAGCAGATACGGCGTATCTATTATTTTAATTAAAAACAGATTTCGAATTATTAAACAGATACGGCGTATCGATTTTTATCGATACGGCGCATCTTCTGAATCAAAAATCTTATATTTTGAAACGTAACGAAGATACGGCGCATTAACTTTTGTTAATACGACACTTTCAATTTTAGATAAATATCGATTTTTGATAATTAAAACAGATACGGCGCATTCTGATTTATAAGCGGCGTATCTATTTTCTGAATAAAAGTCTGATTTGATTTTAACGATTATAAGATACGGCGTATCCAACTTTTTGGATACGGCGCATCGTCTGCAGATATCAGTAACTTTAATTTTTCGTATTCCGTTTTCGTTGTTAATTTTCTGATATATTACTTTCTTGAGCATACCCTACTAATATTTTTGTGTAGATTTCAGGAAGTGCATGACCAGGAGTTCTACGAAGAACTTGATTCAACCTTTCGAAGATCCTGAACGAGTCTTTCATTCCCTTAAAAGGCTTTTCAACACAAAAAGCTTTGATACTTCAAGTTCATTCGAGCTTGATTATTTTTCTGAAGAGAAAGAGGAAGAAGAAACAGAAACAATGGGCGAAAACACTACCATGGAGTAATACATGAACAAAACCCGTGCTGATTACACTTCAGGAGTTGCTAGACCAAAGTTTGATGATAAGTCAAAGTTTGAATTGAAGGGTCAGTTTCTCAAGGAGCTAAGAGAGAATGCTTTCAGTGGATCGGAACATGAGGATGCTAATGAGCATGTTGAAAAGGTCCTCGAGATTGCGGATTTGTTTACTTCAGAAGGAGTCACTGACGATCAACTCATGCTAAGAATCTTTCCACTCTCGCTAAAAGGAGCTGCTAACAAATGGCTAAGGAATGAACCTGCTAGTTCAATCACTACATGGGAAGATTTGAAGAGCAAATTCCTGAAGAGATATTGTCCACCTGCTAGGACTGCTAAAAAGATGGAGGCTATCAACAGTTTCAAGCAAGAGCCTGATGAAACTCTTTATCAAGCTTGGGAAAGATTTAAAGATTTACTGGTAAAATGTCCTCAACACTATCTAACCCCTATGCAGGAGATAATATTGTTTTATCAAGGATTGGACGTGCCTACTAGACAAATCTTGGACGCTAAGGGAGCTGTGCCCCAAATGAGTGCAACCAATGCTAGGAAAGCGATCCAAGAAGCTGCTGATCATTCTCAAAAATGGCACGATGGGACCTCTACTAGATCTAAGAGCAGCACTAATTTTGACGGGATTGCTGCTATTCAAGCTCAATTGGATAAAATTAGTAGAGAGATGAAGAAGCGTGATGAAAGAGCGTATGCTGCCCAAGTTGGATGTGAAAAGTGCGAAGGACCTCACTACACTAAAGATTGCCCGAATAAGAATGAAAGTGAGACGTTTGAAGAAGCATATTACACCCAATTTGGACAACCATTCCGACCTTCAGGAAGATTTAGGGAAGCCACACCGGGATTCTATCAAAAGAACAACTTTAATCCCGCTTATCAAGAAAGGAGGCAGACTTTAGATGACACTCTGAAGCAAATTATGGCCGATGCTGCTAAAAGACATGAAGAGAATACTGCTATGATCAAAGAAATCCGAGCTTCAACGGACACTACTACAAGAAATCAAGGAGCTTCGATCAAAGCATTGGAACAACAAATTGGTCAAATGAGCAAAGTTCTTCAAGAAAGGGGATATGGAAGTTTACCTAGCTCAACTGAGACCAACCCAAGAGATCATGTCAAGGCCATAAGCACCACTGAAGAAGTCACTCCTTGCTTACCTAGAAGATCGATGAATGGTAATGACGGTGCAAGACCCGAATTTTTCTTTAATTCTTCAATCAGTTTAAGGAGACTACTAAAAGAAAAGACAAAGATTGAAGAGGAGATCAAGGCTGCAATGAAAGAAGAGAGCTCTGCAACCGACTTACATGCCTTGCCTCATAAAGAAAAAGACCCAGGAAGTTTTACTTTGCCTTGTTCAATTAATAATATATCTTTCAATAATGTGTTAGCTGACTTAGGAGCTAGTGTTAGTGTTATGCCTCTTAAGACATTCACTACCCTAGGACTAGGTAAATTAGCACCAACTAAGTTACTTATTGAATTGGCTGATAAAACGGTAAAACGACCTGAAGGGATTGCTAATAATGTGCTAGTTAAGATTGAGAAGTTTATTTTCCCTGTAGACTTTGTTATATTAGATATGCCCGAGGATGTTAAGATTCCTTTAATCCTTGGAAGACCTTTCTTGTCTACTGCCCATGCTAAAATTGATGTGTTTAAAAGAAAAATCTCATTAAGGGTAGGGAATAATAAACTAGTCTATAAGTGCCAAGATCCTGTTAAAAGCATAATTAGAGGTGTCTATGTGCTAGGATTAAGAGAACGTATGGACCTCGATCTTGAAGCTAGGCTCATGGGAGAAACATTGATTCAAAACAACTCAACTAATCCTAATCATGAGAACTTTGAGGAATTTATTGACCTTAATGTACCTACCGAACTTAGACGCGATGTTGTCAATGATTCTGATGATGAGTGGTATGATTGTGTAGTAATTAACAAACGTAGGAGAATAGTTGAGAAAACAAATTTGAATAATGATGTGTTTATTGAACTACCACCACACCTTGCTTATTTATGCCTATATGATAATAAGAATTTCCCGTCTATCATTTTGTCATCTCTACCCGAAAAGGACAGAACTTTATTCAAACAGATATTAAAGAAGAACGGCGTGGAAATTAAAGACGAGCAAGGAGTGTTCAATATCACTGAATTGGCAATGAGGGAGCGCGATGTTTCCGACTCCTTCAATGATCGATATTAAAGAGCTGAACGTGAGTCTAACTTGAAGACTCTGGAATAAAGACAAGTGCTGACCGGGAGACAACCCGGAGAAATTTTTAATTTTCTGTTTTTGTGTCGAGTCAGTCAGGCCGCAGTGGATACGGCGCATCTCAATTATGAGATGCGACGCATCTCCTGCAATGGTCATATCTTTATTTTTCTGCATTTTTTATTTTAGACTTTAAAACTTTTTATCAGTTTATTTTAATGCGGCGCATCCCTGGTTAAGGATGCGACGCATCTTCTATTCTGATCCGTATTTATTCCAGGCTCGATACGGCGTATCTTCTTCCATAAGATACGGCGCATCGACTGACCTGATGATTTTCATTTTTATTTTTAATGTTTTATTTTAACTAACTACTAATGTATTATGCAAGTTTGAACCTTTCTTAATATTAGGTGTGTTTTAAAGCCTTGGTGGTATTATAGATTCCTGCATTTCCTGTGGATACATCTATTATGAAGCTTAAATGTTCTCATCCACAAGAAAGATGATTTTTGCTCTTATACTAATGGAGGATCATACCGAGCAAATCTCAGGGGAGTTTTTCTGTTCTAATTCTTTTATTTTCCAGTTTTTAACCTTTTATACAAACAACGAGGACGTTGTTTAACTTAAGTGGGGGGATTGGAGAATTAGAACACTTAACACTTACTTGTCCTAAACTTTTCAAAATATGCTTAAAATGTGCTTAATATATCAAAACATAAAATTTTTAGCATGTTTTTGTTTAAAGTCTAAGTTGCATTGCTGCACACATGACGTTATTTTCAAAATTTGTGATTTTTCAAAATTCACAAATCTATGAGTGTGCCGATGACTTGTAAACTTTAGAACTTGGCTTGTATACTATTCGAGACCACCATAATAAGTATTATTTATATAATTGGAATGACTTGTCTAAATTGGTAAAATTCTAGGATTACACCCAAATAGCCTTTATATGTTATGTGTTATTAGCTAACTACACTGGTTAGTTAACCCCCGTATAAACCCTTTTGTTACTCTCACTTTTAGAGTAAGATACCCCTAGAAAAACACTCAGAGCCATTCCTTTCGTTTCTTACACCTTTGTTAAAATGTTTCGTTACACCCTTACACCTTAGCCTACCCTGTAGATTAAAATCCGTGGTTGGTTAATTGCTATAGGCAAAGTGTGTTTCCTTACATTACTTGTGTTCGCGTGCGTAATTCATTATCTATGGTTAAGGTCGGGAAATTGCACAATGCAATTGGAGTGAAAGTAAATATTGTATATCTTTGAGTTTATTTTTCGTGTGTTTACTAATTTCACTATTACCATTATTTCTGAAGTCATGAAAAGTATGGAAAAATTATCCAGAATTATCATTATAGTGATGTGGTGAAATTTTACACATCTATGTTTATGTTGATGTTTAAAAAAAAAAAAAAAAAAAAAAAAAAAAAAAAAAAAATCGAAAAAATAGAAAAGAAAAAGAAAAAAAAAGGAAAAGTTGGATGTTTGATTTAACCCAACTTATGTAAAGTTTTGTATTAAGTGGTCGATATCACCACTAGTTGTTGTATATTATATTTATGGATTGAATGGGAGTTGGCAGTTATGGGAACACCAACTAAGGTTTATTCTTTGATTAAGATCTTGTTGAGTATAATTCGTGTCTACCTAAAGCGTGTGTTTCAAGTGTTAAAGCGTGAGTTATTCAATGATATGAGTCTTATTCATGGGATGGTTGGGATAGTGATTAACCACACTTAGGATTTTAATTTATCTGTTTTGTTTATTTTTCATTTTACACCAGTTTATATCCCAAAATTTATCCATACCCTGTATTATTCTTTATCCAACCAAACCTTTGATTTATTGAGATTAGGGATTTGAGCAATCTTAAGTATCGTAGTTGTGGATTCGGCTATGTATTTATGATTTTGTCGCCCTTTTTGATATATTATTATTGGTGAAGTTTGGACCTATCTTTAGCCTATTCGAGTTAAGGATTTGAGCAATTACAAGTATCGTGTTCGTGGATTCGATCATGTATTTGTGATTTTGTCGCCTTTTCTGGAATTTGAGATCGATAGAGATTAAGAATAATTAACCGTTAAACCTCAAAACCCCTTTTTACCGCTTTAGACTTGTTATTCCTTGGCTTTAGTGGGGGAGATGTGTATACTTGCCAAGCTTATGATAGAATATTCGTCACGACTGGACAGTTAAACGATTAGATTTGCTTTTATCAAATTATTTTATTTTACTTCTAATTCGTTAAGTGTTTGGTTGTGTGATTATGACAAAAATGAATACATGCTTAAATATAAAAATAAATCCTAATATCTTTTAGGATACATTTTCATAAGATTAATTCTAAGGTTTACTTGGGGACAAGTAAAGTTCAAGTGGGGGATATTTGATGAACTCAAATAAGTACATTTTATTACTATCATTTATCCTAATAATTTGACTTGTTTTATTATATTATGTATGAGGATTGATACTTAATCGTTTACTTTTGTAATTCTCAGGTAAAAACAAGCATTTGGTGAAACTTGGCGATTTTGGACTAATTATGGAGCAAAACATGCAAGAAGTTAAGAATCTACTGAAATGTACAAGATCAAGACAATCTGCTCCAGATGCGCCGCATCTTGCTTATCACATACGGCGCATCACTATCAATATTTCACCAGATACGATCCAAGATACAAGAGGACATGCGCCGCATCTAACTATAGAGTTACGCCGCATCTTCTGGCGGTGTACGAATATTCCTGAATATTATAATCTTGGACCCCACGCGAAGTTAAGTCAATGCGCCGCATCTACTTACTAGATGCGCCGCATCTTACCCTCAGACAGAAACTATAAATACCCCAAAGACCAGACGAATTATAAGTTCCGAAGTTTTAGACAGAAGACCGAAGTACAGAATCCCTAGGACAAATTCAGTCGAATAGGCAGCACAAGACACACCCAAACGAAGATACAAGAGCTGTAAGAAGGTGCTGCATGTGTTTAATTCATTAAGTAGTTTTGTTTTATTGTGTTAGTAAACTTTAATTCATCAAGATTGGTGGCTTGTGTAATGTGACAACGGAAAGATTGCACTCCCTTAAAACTGCTTTCTCATTAATTAAAGTTTATATGTTGATGTCTTTGGTGACTTTTATTAGTGCATTGATAACCTCTGTGTCTAGCTGAGCGTTGATCGGGTCGCCATGCCTCTGCCCTCGCCTATTTATTAGATCGCCTATGCATTCTATGGTCTGTAGAAAAGTAGGAAGAAAGATAAATAGGATAGTCATAAGTAATCATTAAGGGTTTACTCGCCGATAAGATTAGAACCAACGAGAAATGACTTAATCTCGGTGCGTTGCATCGAACTATACACTTCATATAAAACTAGCAATAAAACAAGTGACAAACTACTTATCTATCAGGACAGTCTTCTTATTGTCTCGAGTATTTATCTGTGTACGTGTGTGCTATTCGCTGATTCGTGCATATTGGTTTAGTTTATTATTTAATTGCAACCAAATCGTGCCAGTCTCTCAGGCTGAACCCCCTTGCGTTAGATTAGGTTGTATAGCTAACTTAATTTATTAAAATACTGATTAGAATAACTAGATAATACGTTCCACTCTTAGTGATCGACACTCTACTTACCATTATATTCATACTGACCGGGTACACTGCTCGTTAAGTGTGTGTGTTATTGATAAGTCGGCTAAATATAAATTTAAAACTTGAGTAGGCATTAATACTGCTAAACCGCAACGACACATCGCACGCATCACCCATCATCAATCTTAGAAAAATACAAATAGACCCTTTGTATCAAGATATTCGAAACACCCATCATCAATCTTAGAAAAATAGAAAAAAAAAATTGAAAAACAAGATCTCAGGTTTTAATTTTCAAAACAAGATTCTCAAAGACATATTACAGAAACGTATCAGCAACCTTTTGTATCAAGAAGTTAAAAACCGAGCGAACGAAACCAAAACAAACCCACAACTTACGTGGTTCGTGACTCACATCAAAGGCCTCGGGGCGGTAGGCAGTTAGTATAAAAAAGGGAGCCGTCGAAGATGTTTGTTTTATATTAAATCAACCGATCGATTTTAAGAGTGATGGAGGTTTGGGGGAAATGGGTGGGGTTGAATATTTCTAGGTGGGAGATAACCGAGGATGGAGGCGTTTTTTTGATTTGGAAATGAGATAATGTTTGTTGTAGGTTTATTTAGTGTATGTGATAGTGGCAAATTACTGTAGTACCCTTTTAATATTTCTGGCAATTTTGTTTTTATTTTAATTGCTAATATCCACATATATATTAAAACCGCCACTTGTCACTATTGTATAGGTGCCTATTGTTTTTCATTTTAAGGGTGTTCACTACATGAACGTAAATCTATATATATATATATATATATATATATATATATATATATATATATATATATATATAGAGAGAGAGAGAGAGAGAGAGAGAGAGAGTCAGGATCAAATAAGAAGAAAAATTAAAATGAGAAGGGTGAGAAGGAACCACAACCACACTTTTCAGATGCACATACAAAAATAGATACACCCCCCCTTAAAAATCTCCCTCTTATTTGAAATGTGTGGTTAGAAATCCTTCTTATTCTTCTTATTTTAGTTTTTATTCTCACCGGTTATATATATCTACATATATATATATAGATATATATATATATATATATATATATATATATATATATATATATATATATATATATATATAATATATATATATATATATACACACACACACACACACATACTAGCTTTAGGGCCCGCCCGATGGGCGGCTAGTTCTACGAATTTTTTTAAATGACTGATGATGAAAATGATAGCATACTCTACTCTACTTAAATCAAATACTCTACTCTACTCAAAATGAAAGACTTAAATCCCAGGCGCTTGATTTAGCTCATACCATAAAGTGTTTGAGAGTTATGTACCATTACTTTTTAAACATTCTAACGATCCTTCTCGGGAAGGACCCCTGAGCCTCACTTCCATTCTCCTTTGGTTGTCATTGTCTTATTATTAGTGAACCTAAGAGAGCATTGGTCCTAACGATTCAGTCTTACTGGATGATAGAATCAGCTGAATAACGACTCACTCTGCATAGCGGTCAATGATGCACTTCATTCTATGGGTTTAGACAAAATGGAATTACTTCACAAATTAGAACCGCGACTCCTTGTGACTGATTCTCCTAAGTTCATGAGAACTTCAGTACAAGCCTCATTGAAACCGTGATGTAGTTGCGCATTTCTTGATTTGAAATTTCGGACTTCAAATCATTCAAGTCACTTGGCTTTTTAACTTGTGCACTACATCCACAAGATCAACACGTCCTATCGTGCCAAACTAGCTTGCCATATTTAGCAAGGTCTATTTCGTTTAATGATCTTGTCATCCTCCTAATAAATCTTGCAATACAAGGAATTATCCCATAGATCAGATCTAGACGTGGCAAAATGGGCGGGCACGGGCCAAGGTTCCAACGGGCTACGGGCTAAACGGGCACGGGCTAAACGGGCAGGGGCCAAATGGGCGCATGTTATACGAGTCGCTTTAGAAATGACCCTAAACAACAAAATGAATTCTTCAAACGTAACACCTCATTTTTATTTAAAGAATTAAATATATTATATCTATAAGTTTTTCTTTAAAAACAATTGTAATGTTCTCCAATTGAGAGAAAATATGTGCCTGTTTGTGCCCATTTAACTTTTAAATGTGCCCAAATCTTTTACAAATTTGCCCAAATTTGCCCATTTTTTTTTAATTTTGGGCACAAATTGTCACCTCTAATCATGTCAGATCTATAATTATTGTCATGCTTTGTACTCTTTAGTTAAACGATCTAAATTTATCATGTGCGGTCTCATGTTCAGCTCCTTCTGGTTCAAGATGTGCTGTAGATACTTGTGGTCGGTATACACCATGCACTTAGTACCATAAAGATAGTGCCTCCAAATTCTCGGTGCAAAAACGACTGATCCTAACTCTAGGTCATGGGTTGTGTAGTTTTTCTCATGGGTTTTTAGCTGTCGAGAAGCATATGCTATCACATTCTCTCTCTGCATCAGCACAACTCCCAAACCCTTGTGTGATGCGTCACAATACACAACGAAATCTTCACAACCCTCGGGTAAAGCCAAAATAGGTGCACTACAAAATCTTTCCTTAAGGAGTTGAAAAACTTCCTCCTCCTTATCTCCCCAGTCGTATTTCACATTCTTTTGTGTCTGTTTCGTCAATGGCTTAGCTATCTTAGAAAAACCTTTAATAAACCTTCGGTAATAACCGGAAAGTCCTAAAAGTTTTCGTATTTCAGTAGGCGTTGTGGGCGTTGCCCAATACTTTATTGCCTCAATCTTGGCGGGATCCACGTGAATGCCTTGTCTATCTATCACGTGACCCAGAAACTGCACAGTCGATATCCAAAATTCACACTTCGAAAACTTGGCGTATAACTCCTCCTTTTTCAATAATTCCAGAATTAGCTTGAGATGTTCCTCATGCTCTTTCTCATTCTTGGAATATATTAGGATATCATCAATGAATACTATTACGAATTTATCAAAATACGGCTTACACACCCGATTCATGAGGTCCATGAATACAGTTGGTGCATTAGTCAAGCCGAATGGCATAATCTGGAATTCGTAATGGTCATATCGGGTTCGGAATGCGGTCTTCGGGATATCCTCTTCCCGAACTCGGAGTTGGTGATAACCCGATCTCAGGTATATCTTCGAATAAACCGATGAACCTTGCAACTGATCAAATAAATCGTCGATTCTCGGGAGTGGGTACCTATTCTTAATGGTTAGCTTAATCAGCTCCCGATAGTCAATGCACATCCTGAAGGATCCATCCTTCTTCTTAACAAACAAGACAGGAGCTCCCCAAGGCGAAGAACTCGGTCTGATAAAACCTTTTCCGGACAGTTCAGCTAACTGATTAGACAACTCCTGTAACTCCATAGGTGCCAGCCGATATGATGCTCGCGCTACAGGCGCGGCTCCTGGCACCAAATTGATTTGAAACTCGATTTGTCTGGCCGGTGGGAGTCCAGGTAGGTCTTCTGAAAAAACTTCCGGGAAATCCCTTACGATTGGCACATCTTCCAATCTTTTCTCTCCGGGCTCCTTTTCCTTCTTTTCAGTAACATGAGCTAGAAAGAGGTGGCATCCTTTCTCGATGTACTTCTGCTCCTTCGTATACGAGATGATGCTCAATCTCGACGAACGCGCTCGATCACTCCGATCTCCTTCAATTATCAGAACTTCGTTCCCATAGGGTACTCTGACGATCTTTTCATCACAGATGATGACGGCATGATATTTCGATAGCCAATCCATCCCTATGATGATGTCAAAACTACCCAACTCTACTAGCATAAGGTCAATGTTGAATGGGTGGTTTAATAAGATTAGAGTGCAGCCCCTTATAATGGTACCTACTCTTTCTAGGTTCTCGTTAGCTAGTTCTACGTCGAAGGCATTATCTAAGGTGGTTGGGGCTATATCAATTAAAGAACTAAAAGCAGTCGACACAAAACTTCTATCTGCTCCCGTATCAAATACTACTGAAGCATAACGATTATTTAAAAGAAAAGTACCTGTCACCACATTCGGGTCGTCCTGGCCTTCCCTTCTGCCCACAGCATAAACTCTTCCATGGGCTCCTCCTCCATTGCCCTGTTTCCATTGTTGACCATTGCTACTTGTTTGCCTGGTCCACCACCATTTCCTTAGTTTCGGGGCTTTTTGCACTCATTCCGATAATGACCCTTTTCACAGCACCCAGAGCAGGTGACTTCCACCCTACGGTTGTGGGGTGGTGCTGCTTGAGCAGTGGCAAGGGGTCTTTCCCTACAGTTCCTTTCCAAGTGTCCTACTCTCTGGCAATTATTACATTTCACTGGGCACTGTCCCTTGTGATGTAGCTTACAACGGTTGTAAAGAGGTACGTTCCTGTCATACCCCCTCTTATCACCTGAACCAGCTGCGTAAGCTTTAGCTACATCCTGCCTTTTGTTCTGAGAGTTGCTGTTACTACCCTTCGAGTGGTCGTCCCACTTCCTTTTGTGGTTAGCACTCTTCTCTGGAACATCCTCCAGTTCTTGATCCATCAATTTGTTTGCTGTCTCCATGGTTTCATGAAGATCTGCAGCTCTCGAGGTAGTCTGATCACCTCTTATGGACTTCGGTAAACCACCGATATACCTCTCAATCAACCTTGTCTCAGTCTGAACCATTTAAGGACATAGCAAAGCCAGCTCCTGAAATCTCTGGTTGTAAGCAGCCATATTGTCGTTCTGCACCTTCAAATTCCAAAACTCTATCTCCAACTTCTTGACCTCATTTCGTGGGCAATATTTCCTAAGAACTAATTCCTTAAAGTCTTCCCACAGCATAGCATAAGCGACATACATGTTAGCAGATTTCATGTAGTTGTTCCACCAGGTCAAAGCGGCATCCATGAAAGTGAAAGATGCATACTTGACCCTGTCGTCATCGTTACAACCACTGATGCGAAACGCGGTTTCTAGCTTCTCAATCCATCTAGTCAGGCCAATGGCTCCCTCTGTTCCTCCGAATCCTCCAACCATGATCTTTTGGAATTCAGAGTAAGTGCAACAACGGCTGTTGGTCACTGGCCTAGACGTTCCGGTGTTGGTGGTTGAATTGTTTGCAGCTGCGAGAGCGGCGGCCACACGATCAGCAATGAGCTGATCCAGAATTGCTTGATTCACCACTGGTGGATTTACCGCGGCCCTGGTTGGGGCAGCACTCCCAGCAACTTGGCCCTGTGTGGCTCTTGCCTCTCCGGCATTCTCAGCAGTCCTTCCCCTTACTGTCCTTGTTGGGGTAGGTGTGTTAGCAGTTTGTCCTCGTGTGACTCTGGTTGACTTTCGTTTGGGTGCCATTTATCTGCATCACAAAAAGATGGCGATAAATGAGATCTTGTTTATGGAAGGAAAGGATCATATGAATATATGGATAGTGCAAATAGAATGAAAGAATAAAGTCAACCAAAGAGGAAAAACGAATAATCGGATAGAAAAACCAAGCTTGTTATATATATATCGAAAAGGATAAAGGTTTACAAAATTACAAGCATGGTTAAAAGTTAGTGCTGGAATACTAAAGAAATACTAGTCAACCTAACGAATACATCATCAACTACAACTACTCTAGGCTCGGTCACTATCTAGGCGTAACTGCTCAAATGCTAAAGTCATTCCTCCAATGGTAGTCTCCAACTGGCCAATACGATCTCTCAACTCCTGATTCTCTCTCATCACTGCTCCAATAGTGTACTCTGCAGTCATAATCCTCTGCCACTGAGTACGATCAACACCTCTAGCTCTTCTCAACATTCCCTGCATCCTGCTCTGGCCTCTGCCTAAGCCAATAGCCCTAAAATCCAAGTTCCTAAGCTCTCTACCATGCAACCTCTCCAAAGCATCTAATCTAGCTCTCAATCCAATCATCACCCTCCGATCAGAGTACATCTCCTCAAATAACACACAAGCAGCCCTATCAACAGTCCCAATCCTCCTCTCCACACTCTGAATACGGTCAGACTGTTCTAACCTCTCAATCTGGTCTGAGTGCACATCAAGCAAACTGGCCTGATTCGCCAGCTGAATCCATATCTGCTCCATCTCAGTGGGTTCCTCGAGCTCTACAAGGGGAGAAACCACTGGGGATGGAAGTAGAGTAGGCTTCGGAGATGGAGGCGGTATGAACGAAGGAGATGATGGTGTGTACTCTGGGCTAGCTGCACGTACACCCGTGCTGACATCCCAAGCAATATCCATCCACTGACTGTCACTCACATCTTGAATCTGGGCCTCCTTGGAACTCTGCCCAAACTCAAATATACCCTGCACATCCTCCATGATGCCCTTACCATCCCGTGGCATCAGCACCTGATCCAAATCCATAGGTGCATCTCTGTCCGTGTCATCATCTGCACAAATAGGAGTGTACTCAGTAGGTGCTGTCACAGCTGGAGTAGGCTCATCTTGAACCTGCTCTGGATCCTCCACTGGATCCTCATCCTCATCTGAATAAGTCTCAACAGATCTCCTAAGTCTCTGGCTAGGTGGGGAATAGTCTGGAGATGATATGGGTGACTGAGATGGTGATGCAGTTGGGGTACCCTCATAATCTGATCTGGTCCTCCTCCTAGGTGATAATAACACAGATGAAAGCTGGAGGCGACGTCCACGAAATTACCTATACGAAGCCCGACGTCTGATAGGTGGGGTATCCTGAACATGCTGGGTGAAAGTGTATAGCTGGGCTGGGGATGAGCGGTGAGCTGTGGTGTATCGGGGTAAATATGGTGAGATAGACACTGGAGTGGTGTGAGTATGCTGAGCTGGAATGGGTGGCTGAGCAGCGGCTCTGACAACCTCCATCAACGAGTCATCCGCAATTGGAACTGGCTGTCGCAACGGAGAAGTGTGTCCAGTAGCAGCTACCTCATCATGTGTACCGAAAGGGAGAGACATAGTCTGTGACAAATATGGTGCGACACGTGTAAGTATATAGAGAATACTTATATCATATATGCTTAATAAAATACTCAAATAGCATATCATAACACTTAATCAAATAAAACAAATAACGCTCAAATCATAGCAAGCTAAACTGGCAGGCATCTGGCGGTCATAAGGAAAAGTTTTTCATAAATCGGTTATAGTTTAAGGTTTTTATAAACCTAGTTCTCTATAACCTAGGCTCTGAATACCAATCTGTAACACCCCCAAAATCATAATATTGCGGAAGCATACACTTTGGGTGCTACTAAATCGATAATCACAACACAAGATATAGAGAACGGATTAAAAATTCGTTTTAAAATACATTACATGTTCAAAGTCATGTTGTCTTACATAAAATTCATTTCAAATAAAAATGTTGCCCATTTAACAAAGCGGTCCAAATTTCAGAGTTAACGCAACAATAAAAACATTTCCATTAATTATTATGACCATCGCCGTGCCCTGCCTTCAGTAAACACACCTCAGTTTTCTGGGAAAAACATACTAAAAGTCAGCTAACGCTGGTGAGTTCATAGGTTTAAAGTAAATAACACATATGGACCATAGCAATATTCAGCTAACAATTCAGCAGTAACACACTATCCCGCTATGCAAACACTAAGCCTCATCTAACCGAACTAGACATAGCAGCATGCCAAACTGGCATTAGCAAATAAAGGGGTGCCCGCGAGTGTTAATCCCCAGACACTCGGACTATTTGCATATGGTATACGTTCGCATTGACTATGCCGAGCCAACCGAACGGGGGTGTCATCCCCAATAGATCTATTTATATCACACGGTTTCCCAGAGGGAATTGACGGTTGATGATAGTAGGCGCAATGGGATTCAGCTAAACTTAGGTTTCTGCATACAAGTGTGTATAAAACAAAATCCATTTTCGATCCATGAAAACAGTTTTGCATGTTTCTCACCCCAAAGCTTATAAAACAAATCTTATAAAAATATGGGGCTATAAACTCACCTTAAAATAATAGCAACCTGCTAATCAGTCAACAAAACAGTGCAACCGCTCCAACACGCAACCTAAATCAGTATGGTAAGTCTTAGCGAAATATTCGTGTCTTATATGTCTTTACTTTATTTGAAAAGTTTACGTGCGACCAGTGCTCGTGTATTTCTTGCTTGCTGTGTGGTAAAGTATATTTCAAAATGATTTATCGTATGTAACTCTTGGTGGTGGCTCATGGTAAAAGTGTACGGTGGGAATACGTGCGACGGAACATCCGTGCTAGTATTCATCGTTATATTAGGTTAAGTTTAAGAATTATGTATTTTATTAATTAGGGTTATAATTAATTAAATAGGTTTTTGAGAAATTAATAAAATAATAGTATTAGTGGAGGAATATTATATTATAAATATTGTTTATTATTTATAATATAATTTTAATTATAAGAAACTTGGAATAATTGTTAAGTATTTAGAAGATTTAAACAAGTTAAGTATTTTTATCAAAAATACTCTAAGTGTTGGAATTTTAGAAAATTTGGGCATTACCCATTCGTTTATCCAATCGTTTCCATTTCCTCATGTGTTGCAATTTTCTCAAATAACTCGCGTTGTTAACTATATTTGCAAAATTTGTTCGTAATATATATTTTAGTCGTCGTAAGTATTTTCTCGTTATAAATATCGTTATTGTCACTTTTAATTATCAATGATAGATTTCGATACAAAGTCAACATTTAGTCAATATACCTTCAAAAGTCAACATTTATAAGGATTTGGTCAAAATTTCATTTATTACCCTTTATGAGACTAACGCGTCTCAAAACAAGTCCAAACTAGTTTTAATTATATATATATATATATATCGTATCGTTAAATAATATATTTATAATGGGTCGAAAAATATTTCAAAACTCATTTTTGTCACTCGACATACTCATTGGGCCGAAAATCATTAAATGAGCCCAATTGTTCAAATTTTATTCCAAAACCATTTAGCCCTTTTTAATTTTAATTTAAATATATAATATATCGTCACGTTTCTAAAAATCAAATTAACACGTTCGTTATTCCGTTTGGTCAAAAAGTCAAATGTGGCCAATTTCTTGTTGGGTTCGGCCCAACAGTCCACGCACCATCATTAAACCCAAAATATATATTTAGCCCATTATTTCTAATTAATGTTTATTAGTTACGTAACGAATTTTAATTATATCAATTAAGCACTTATAATTAAGCCATTTAGTCAAAAAGTCAAACATGACCAAAATTAAATGGGTTCGACCCATATAACACCATACGACCCATTTTCATATTTTTATAAGCTAAACACAATTAGTTATGGCTTATTCAATAAGCTATTCAAAATACACTTTTAAGCATTAATTCCACCATTTCACCACTTGAGCCAAAATTTTATGTTTTTCAAAACTCCAATAGTTTTGTAATTTTATTTTGGCCGATCCATATATATAGTCATATAAGTGTATATATTGCCTTAATCTCGCGTAATTAACATTAATCATATTTGTATCATCAAACTAGTACCATATTCAACAAGATTTACCACACAAGCAAGAAATACTCTAATTTGTACAAAAACTTCATATATGTCGAGCACTATATATTAAATAACAAGCCCTTAGCTTTTTCATTTTAACAAAATATACACATTTAACACTTTATAACATCAGTAGACACCAAATGAACATGAAATCAACAAGATTAGAAAAGTTTTGATGATTCCTTACAATGGTTGTGTTTTAACGTGAGCTAGGAGAACCAAGAATAACCCAAACTTCACCAAATTTGCCCAAACCATGTTCTAATTAACCCGAAACTCTTGAATATACACTCCAATTTACTTGAACTTCAAAGAAAATTTATGGATCTTGAGAATTATGTTTGAGCCGTGTGTTTTGATAGGAAAAATGATCTAGGAAATGTTGGATGATATAAAGGGATAAGCAAGTTTGTTTGTGTATCATTTAGGGCAAATACTTCATATTTATAAGATTTAATTGAGTTAGTGGTAGGATTTTGGCATATAGTGGGGAAGTTTTAACTAGGGGCCAATTATGGACAAATTAGAGGGGGAGGGAAAATATTTTTACCCCTCGTTGGTGTATCGTGTGTCAGTTTGAGCTTAAACGTTACCGTAAAGTCTTGGTTTGACCTTTTTGGATACGTATACGTAAAATAAAGTTTTTATCCACGTTTTTGTCAGAAATGTAATAAAATATTATTACTGACTCAGAAATATATTTATTTGACTGCTACCATATGTACTGTGCTGTCGGTACGCGTGTGCGGTTGCTTTTCAGTAAAATGTGAGAAAGCTCTCAGTTAATTACGAAACTTGTCAGTAACTATCAGAAATAGAATAATTTATGCTTACTAAAAAATATAACCTTTTTCTGCAGTGACTGTAAGTTACAGTATGCGGGACAGCTCCCAAAAATGCTCAAAAATACTCAGAGACATGCAAACGCGCATAGAAATGCTCAGCTTAAAAATAATAAATAACCATTTAATATTAATGAACAACGTGAAAATTACCATTTGTCACAGTCTCCCCAGCTAATCAGGAAATCCGTCCCGGATTTCAATTTACGTTACTCGTTGGGTTTAAAAAGAGATGAGGATATTTTCGCTTGATTTCATCCTCTCACTCCCAGGTGTACTCGGGGCCTCTGCGAGAGTTCCAACGGACCTTCACAATTGGGATATGACTTTGCTTTAGTCGTTTAACTTCCCGGTCCATGATTTCAATCGGCTCCTCGATTAAATTTAGTTTCTCGTCAGGCTGAATCTCATCCAAAGGAATGACGACGTTATCATCAGATAAGCACTTGTTCAATTCTAGGTACAAATTCAAAGCTCCTAAGCTCATAACCAAATGGTTTGGTCCATTCGTGGTAAAACATGGTTTTCCATCTGGATATGTCGAATTATATGACAAGCATGGTGGAACTTTCATTGTTAATGGACATCGTATCAAACTCTACCATGATGAAGAGCAATTGAATGAATTATCAAGTGAAGAAATCCCACTTGAACTGCTCGATGAAAATAAATACACTGCTATTCCATTTATGGCACCTTTTTCAGCTGATTATAAAAAAAGTAATACCATGGGCTGCGGAAACTGGTTACATCTGGGATGTTCTCCCTAGAACTTGCAATACCGTAAAGTTACATGATATTGATAAAACCGGAAAAGGAATAGTAAAAGGCAATGTGGTGTATATTCCAAAGAAGTCGGGAAAGAATTCCGAATATAAACCACGAAAGTAAGAAAGATTGAGTCGGGCTGATGACTCATTAATAAATTTAGCGCTTCTCGGGAGGCAACCCGTGTGTTTTTTAAATTGTTTGTTTACTTTTATGCCCCAATGGTTTCACCATAAGTGTGGGGGCCTTACTAATATGAATAATAAAATCCAAAAATATTTTGCATTTTGTGTGTTTTTGTTTTTAATAATTGATGCAGGTTAGGATGCTTGATCTTGAAGTTGTGGAATCATTCGATCTCAATATCCGATTTAGAGCCTGATATAGATTCCGAGGTTCAGGCAGTATCATTTCTTTTATGTTCCATTTCCCTATTTTTATGATCTATCGATCTTTACATTGAGGACAATGTCAAACTTAAGTATGGGGGGAGGAAATAGGAAAATAAAACTGGATTTTAAAAATTTTTATATTTTTGAGCCTTGTTTTTAATTTGTTTGCCCCTATAATCTAGTTGTTTTCGCACATTTAGGAATAACTAGATTAATCCACTAATAGAACATGTAATTTTTGAAAATTCGAGATGTGTCCTGATTGATATTGTGATCCATTTTTAGGATTGATAACATTGCTAGCACAATTATAGCCCATTCCACTAAATTGTGAGGATTTAAGCCTATTTCATATAGCATACATCTTTTATGCTTGATCTTTTTGCTATGAGTGTGCCAGTGATCTTATTTATTCTAGAACTTGTATATGCAAATCATTACCAGACCGCAGTGAGGTTACCTTGTGTGATATAAGTGTATTCGTGTGATAAGAGGCAACCTTAGGAATTAAACCAAATGGCCTTCCATTTTACATCTAATGATATATTAGCTAGCCACATTGGTTAGTTAACCACTTATATGAACCCATTTGTTAGCACTCAATTTTAGTGCTAGATACCATTAGTACACCCTCTGAGCCATCCTTTTCATTTTGTTACACCAGAAACATATAAAAATATTTTACACTTTTAGCCTTAACCTTACCCATAGTTAAGTCTTGGTTGGTTACTAGCTACAAGGAAAGATGGTTGTTATGTGGGAATCCTTGAAATTGAGAAAGTTGCGAACTCCATGATAATCTCATGGAAGAACTATTGGTATTATGATCGATGAAAAAAAAATGATGAAAGAAAAGAAGAGAAGGAAAAAGAAAAAAATAAAATAAGTCATCGCAATTGTTTGGTGACAGGAATAGCCAATGAGCTATAAAAGTAAGATATCGATCAAGGATAGTTCTCGAGTTCAAAGGAAAGTGGTTGATGTAGCTAGTAGCAATTGGTTGTAGACTTTGACTATTTGTAAAGTTTTTATTTTAAACCAATTTCATAAATATATATATCCCATGTCTTATCCCTACCTATTTGATTTTGTGGAAATTATCAAGTGTATTGACATGTGGTGACCATCCGATTTCTTGAGGAATTAGGTAACGTTGCTAGCAAGCTAGAGTGTGTTTTGGTGACCATCCGTTATGCAAGTAACGTTGTTAGCGAACCAAGGTACGATCTAGTGACCATCCGTTATTCGATGATGCAAGAATTCGTTGTTAGCGAGCTATTATGTTTTGCATGAGATAGTTGCACATAAGTCTTATATAACCTTTGAAGCCTTAAACCCAAATAAAAGTCCTCTTAGATGTTTACACTTGGTGCTTACGCCACGTCAGTGGAGTTTTGTTTCTTGTACAAGCTTATGGTAATATTTAGATCATGACTGAGCAATGAGTGTTATTTTTTTATATACTCACCCACTAAAAAAAAGAGTGTTGAGTGAATTATACTTCAATTCTTTTTTGTGAGGTGTTTTAACATGTTATCAAGCAAGAGAATCATTAAGGTATTGTCAAACATCTCGACTTTTCACCTATAAGCTTAAAAAGATGGATCTTATCTTGTACTTGTGCTTGATGGATTTGCATCCCATTTTTAGAATCATTATAATTTATATCATGTGGATTTATTTCTAAAAGCTAGATTTGCTTGGGGGCAAGCAAAGTGTAAGTGTGGGGGATTTGATAACGCTCGTTTTATACATGTTTTAGTTGCGTTATTTCTATGTTTATGCATTGTATTTGGTTGTATTTATGAACATATTATGCTTAAAAAGGTACAAAAGATATATTCAGGTTCAGGTACAATCAAGTTCAAGTAAATGGCTAAAAAGATGAAGAAAAGTTGTTAAATTAAGAGCTTTTGCACAAACGTAAGTTTCTTCTCACAATAAAGGCTTTGGAAGGATCGTTAAAGATAAAGAGTCAAGATTACAATGATTTCCAAGTTCAAGAAAAGATTAAGAATTGATGAAATGAATGAAAAGTTATATGTAAAGAATTATGGCTTGCTTCTTCAACAAAAGGTTCAAGAAATACATCTAAGGCTTAAGTTCAACCCAAGGTTCAATAATGCCATGCCATCCTTATTCCAAAACTTGGGCTGGAATCTGAACCTTAGGTTGAGACTTTCAACCTTGGGTCAAAACAATTGCTGGCATACTTAATGACTATCTTCAATGAGCTAACTCTTCATATGTGCTGTCATTACACTTCATTTACTCCAAGTGCAGAGTTTTTATGACACTTTGGGCTCAAGTATTTTGCTTGGTGACCAAGGGGAGTCATCTTATATATATGTATGCTTGGCCATGAGAGAAGACATCTATATACAATATATAATCTATTATCTACACATCAACAACTACTACAACTAATCTTATACTCAAAGGGGCGACAAGGAAGAAAAACGCAGGAAAAAAAGAAGCTTACATTCACCAATCATCAATTTAATCATTCAAGGAATCTTTGTTGATCATCTCACAAGTGTTCCTAATTCTTGTAATCATCATTACAACTTTTGTAAGACTTTTTAATTATGTTTTCAAGTGATAAATTTCTTGTGGTTATTTCTTTGTTTGCCATGAGTGGCTAAGTGCCTTAAGCACTTGCCTAGATGATGTTTGTGACATGATTCTTGATTGATTATGACTCATTGGTTCTAGTTAAACGAAAAGCTAATACTAAGATCGAATTGTGCTATTAAGAGTTTTCTCCACCAAAGAGTTGTCAAGTTTGGTTAATTGCTAATAGTGTAATGGGTTGAAAAAGACATTGTTAGTCAATTAGTTGTAAACCTTTGTCTATGAGGGTGTTACCTTATGTATGGACCATTTCATGAGTAACTTGGTTAAACTTGAAAAACTAAAATAGTGTGGTTGTCGATTGCTTGTGAAACGAAAGCGAATCAAGTGAATGAGTTGTGTTAGTCTTGGTTGATCAAATCTTAAATATTGTTTTTGTCATCTTAAAATCTTGACGAGGATTGAAAGTGTTGGAAACAATAGGATTAGTATACCCACTAATCGAATTAGAACACCACCTAATTCATTGATCATAATCAAATGGATCCATTGTCATAATCATATCAAGATAATTGTGCAAAACTAGTCTAGGCAAGTGTAGCTTTAATATATTGAATTTACATCATCATTATTTGCTTGCTATTAGAGTCGTTAATTAAGCTCGATATTATATTCAAAAATTCACATAAAAAAAAAAAAAAAAAAAAACTAAACAAATCCTAGTGAACGACCTCGGCTTACCATATTATCTCTTACTATACACGGACGAGTATACTTGCTCGTACGTGTTTCGTTTGAATCATTGGTAGATCATGTTATAAATTTAAAACTTGCACTCGAAATGGGCACATCATATAGACATGATCACTACTTCAATAAACTTCCATACAAACCTGAAGCACAATAATAAGTAGCATCAACGAATATCAGGTCACAAACTCTTGAACATTCTTCATTCTAAACCCACGAACACATGTACTTGTGTCTTTAAAATAAACTGAATCTTCTCTGTGTGTGTCTCTCAAATGCATCCGAGAACCAAAACATGTACTATCCAATGTCGAACAAAACTTTCATCAACTGAATATTATGGCACACAATGAATCCATGAAACCCTTGTGTTACCAGTAAATGCCTTGCATTCTCCTCCATGTCCAATACCGAATGATCCCTTCTTCATCTCTCTCAAACCTTCATACACTCAGCATAGAAGTAGCAGTATTAAACTTCAACGGGCAATACAAAACATATAACGTCGAGCAGTATTAAAAAGGTCGAGCAGTACTAACAACTCTTCTGGAAATACTTAAAATCCATCAGTAGTACTAACGAGAAAACTTTCAATCAGCAGTACTAAGTTTCAAGTAGCAGTACTAAGCTTTATATAACAAACAATATCAATGAGACGCAACAGTAGAAACTTTTAGGCGTAGCAGTACAAAGTGTAAACGAGCAGGTTTAACAATTTCGAAGAACCAAACTTGCTCGTAACAGTTCCAGTAACCTTACTCGAATGTCCAGTAACCTCATACAATACTGCAACTAGTAACCATAGGCGTATGAACTCCTCAAGTCAGAAAAACAAGCAAATTAGGGTTTTAAAACAGAAACATCGAATCTTTTGTATCCTTAAATCCTAACCCACAACACGCAACATAAGAAGTAACTTTAGTAACACATGATTTCAGCAGCCATTCCACCAGATCAAACGCATCTTCCATCATCAGTAACTTTAGATAATAAAGCAATCATAGCTTCCTTATCCGTCTCTCTCTCTAACTCATGTTTCATTCAAAATCTAAGCAAACTGTTCTCATGATGATCGATTCAATTAAGTGATAAAGCAATTAAGAGAATGTTAAACAGACCAGATATTAATCAGAATGTTCAACGAACAGATGTTGTAGATTAGGTTTTCTCCAAAAACTCCACTTCTAGAGAGAGAAACTAGGGTTTATGTTTTTCTTGTCATGTACAACTGATGAGATCAATTCGAAGAAACACAAAAACAATAAAGAATACCTTTTAACAGCATAGAATGATTTTGAACAGCAACATCATTCATGAAAACCAAATCGATAAAATTAATTATGAACAAACCCTATAAACTGATTTTCTGAAAAACCTTTCTGCAGCAGACTTCGACGATCTATATCTACCAAACGAACGCTCAAATTTAAGATCCCTCCAGTGAGAATGTTCCTTTATGTATGAAGAACCTTCAGTAAAAATTTCGTTAAGATCCAACGGTTAATGAATGAGAGATCGCCTTTTAAAAATAGCACTGCAGAAAACTACGAAAATAAACCAAAGTCGATATTTTTCTTCATTCTTCGATTAAAACCTTGTACAATCCCTAGATTACGAGCTCCCCAAGCTCTGATACCAATTGTGAAAATCGTTTAGAGCACTAGGGATAACAATGACAAAGATTAACAATATACGCAGCGGATTAAACAAAACATCAATTTTATTGTAACAAGGTTTCTTCATCATCATCTTCATAATAATACAGTTACAAACGCGATAAGCCCTAATTTTACTTGATAAAGTGTAGAACGGTTACTAATATAACAGGAATCATAAGATCCTTAAGGCTTAAGAAACACAAACTATAGGCGTATACATTAGAGCCCACGCCTGGTACACACACACACACTTTCTGGTGTTTACATCTTGACACACATAAAAACTAACGTCCTATGTCTCTTTATATAATAGAGACATTAGGGTTACAAAGGATATTTCCTAACTTTTTAAAAGATCTTCTGTAATCATTTCATCATTTGAAGAATTCATCCTTTGTCTTCTTAAGTCCTTCATCTTTCATATGTTTTGTCTTATCAACTCAAATATACGACCCAACAATCTTCCACTTATATATCCATGATATTTAATCGTATTGCAAGTGGGTTATATGCCTTGATTTCATTAAGCCTCGAGAGCTTAGGCAACATATTAAAGTATAAGGTGTCTAACCAATATTTTTAACTCTATTAGAAATGTTCCTTAAAATCATATCATGACTTACTGTCTTTGATCAAATCTATCCAATCATAGATTTACTAAACCAAAAACTTCTTGTCCAAAGAGATTTAAAACACAAACACAAAACAATTATATGGTTTTACCCTCTTTAAGGAGAATTAAACCGTTAACACAAAACCGTTATATCCATTCAATACAAATAAACAATCACTATCACAAATACATCTCGTGCTTCGATCCGTTATCAAGATTGTCTTCGTATAACACGACTAGTTTTGGGTATATGTCTCAAGATACGTGCTTGAACGCTTATCTCATTGAAGATGTCAAAGAAGGTTGCTGAGTGTGTATTACAATATCTACATCAGTTTTAGATGCTACTTGAAAGTCGACATAGATACGGTATCTTCTACATTTTTTGCAGCGTGTTCGAATTCAGAAAGAGAAGATATGTATGCACCAAGTTTCTACTCTACATCTGATGGGTTGTCAGTTCGGGAGGGAGCAAAGAAATAGGCGCACTAATTGGGAGGGACTAATAACCCAATTAGATATGTATTACATTGTTAGCCTTCCAGTGAAAAGAGATCCAGCCTGAGGTAGATGAAAATGATAAAGAGCTTTGATTGAAGACATCCTCAGCGTTGAGGTACATGAAAAAGATAAAGAGCTTTGATTGAAGACATCTGTTAACACAAATAATGTCTAAAAATATTATTTATATTTTTCGTATCCTCTTGGTTTTGATAATAACAAAACATAAAAATATTCTACGTAAAAGTTAACGTAAACAAGGCTTTTAGTCGTAAATCTTCATTTCGATGCCAAATCACTAAAGGTATGAACAATGAACATTAAACTTGATAAATGATCAAAGAAATACGATTTTTCATGCAAATGTGAAATAAAAATTTTACAAAAAATAATTAGACAAAGTATTTCTAAATTTTATAAAATGTTTTATTCAAATCAAAATGTTTGAATTTCAAAATCTGGCTTCCCCCCAAGAAAACAACCGCCTTCACTAGATTTTAATTTCCCCACTAAAAGACAAGTTCAGGAGTGTCGACGGTACCTTTAAATATGAACAGTACCCTTAAATATTTAAGGGTAGCGTGGGTAATTAAGGGTACCGTCCAACCGTTAGACGCCCAAAATTTTGCAATAAATAGTTGATCATTTCTTACATTTTACTAACCTCTTTGCACTGATTTCTTTTGTCATTCTCTCCACACCTCTTAGCCTCATTTCTTTGATCATAAAATTGTTTGAATTCATTCAAATGTGATCCACACATTCTTTCATTCCAAGTGCAAGAGAAGAACACTTATATTCATCAAAATATCAAGTGTCATAGTTTAGATAGTGCATTAATAACATTTGTTACTTCCTTGTTGTATTTTAGCATACATCAAGTCCATCATCTTTAATCTTGTGTAGTTGTGAGATTGGGTAGATCGAGTTGATCGTGTAGATCTTGTATATTGTGTAGTTTGTGAGGTGATCGTATGGATTGTATTTAGATCGTGTAAAGATCGGGTAGATCTTGTAGCTTGTGTAGTTTGTGTGAAGATTGGGTAGAACGTGTTGAGATTGGTTCTAGCTAGATTAGAACTCGACATTTATCTTAGTGTCGGAAATCAATAAAAGTGACATGTACGGTTTTCTCCGCCTGAATGGAGCTTGTTTACATAGTGAAGTGAACTCTCGAGTTGGGTACTCGAGGAGTGGAGTAGGGCAAAAAGGAACTTCGTTACTGAACCACTATAAATCACGTTTTCATTTGGTTTGATCTTTCTAACTCCTCAACTTATTGTCTTAAGTGTTCATATTGTTGATTGATCTCATGTAAACTCGAATCAAAAGTTTTGAAAGTTTAAATTTAAAACGATAAAACTATTCAACCCCCCTTCTAGTTTTCCACAACATCCTCTGAAATGAGGTACATGAAGAAGATAAAGAGCTTTGATTGAAGACATCCTAAGAGCTTACGTACATGAGGAAGACAAAAAGCTTTGACTGAAGACGTCCTTAGAGCTGAGGTACATGAAGAAGATAAAGAGATTTGACTCAAGACATCCTCAGAGTTGGTTGTGGTTTGGAAAGATAATTATTCCTTTTACTTGTAGGAAACATTATAAGCAATTCACGTATGTCATCACCTGGAGGGAGATTGTTAGCTTTTGAGCTGACGATATTTACGTGAATTGTAGTAGCTATCATGTACGCATATAACGCAAGGACTCATATCGTCAATATGTAATAGATAGCATATGTTAGCCTATATGTACCCTCCTAGACTCTCCTAGGAGGGTGAGCTAGTCCATTGTATAATCCATCCTTTCATAATAAATTAACTAGTTTCTTTCTCTCTATCTCTACATTTACATAATGTTTTCTGATCATTTCTCTCAACCAAGATCTCCAGATTCGTGTAGGATCTTGACATTATTGGAGACCTAACACATTATGATAATTACTTTCTAAAATCTAACAGGATGCTTCATATTTTCAGGTTACTTGTCCGGCTAGAGTGTAAGGGTTTTCGTCGAGGTTTTAAGGGGTTTTGGGTCTTTGTTTGGATAGTGGTAAATATATGTGTAAGTGTCTTGGTCATGGTTCAGTGTTGGTTCATTTTTCGTTTGTGGTTCGCAAGTGTGCAAGGGTTATGAGTTTTTGTTAAGGTTTTTGATCTCCAGCTCGTTTTTAGAGGTCGTGGTTGTTTTTGGGCAAGTTGTTCTACTAAGGGTGTTTGGCTATGGTTCAGATGAGGTGGTTGATTCATATATTGGCTCTGGGGTCTAGTTAAGTGGTGTTTTTTTATGGTCGTGATTAGGTCTCAACAAGTCTTTGTTTGGTAGTTTATACAGGGCCGTGGATCATATTTAAAGTTTTGGGTCTTTGGATCATTGGTGAAGTACGCCACCAAGTGTCTTGGATTGTGGTCGTTGGAAAAGGAGTGTATTGAGGTGTTTGTTTGACGAGGGTCGTGGGTGAAGAGTCAAGAAGGTTGAGTGTCGAGGGTGAAGAGTTGATAAGGTCGATGTTACAGAGTTAAGATGGTCAAGGGTCGAGGTTGA